>JAYKKI010000042.1:1230000-1567500 GCA_039881145.1 Druceiella hillmani
TTCATCAAAATGATGAAGCAATACAGTTAGGAACCAAAAGAGGATCAATGAAAGTAAAAGAGGAAGGATGCTTCCATCTAGATAGGTGTTCTATTGCATGCGATTTCAACGTTTCCGGTTTTCCTTATATTTGTCACAACTCCATTTTAAAACGACTCTGATGTAACTTTACAGGAAATGTAGTTGGATTTCCTAAATTTATAAACAAATAATATTTCGTAATTTATTTGGAAGTGTCTTTCTACACATCAAATTTGGATCTAATTGTTTTTTCACGGGTACCATTAAGAATATTATAGAAAATATCTTTTAAATTAAAAGACGTGTGTCCACGTATCGTTTTGAACTAGGTATCGGCCTCCTCAAAATTATTCAATCTGTGCATATATTCTTTGGAAGATCTTAAGAAAACAGTATTTTGTAAATGTTTGAAAGCACAGTCATTTTTATTAAATTTCATCAGTTTATTTACGAACTGCATAGTAAATCAAGTACATTAGATAAAGACTTAATTAATATACATAATAAGCTCTAGATAAATTTCATAGTCGGCGAAATTTTATAACAAGATCTGAGTGCACGGGTGTGCTGCACTTAGGTCCCAATCAAACTATGCCCTTTGCCCAAAGTGGGATATTATTTAGACACCCTTATAACTCAGTAAAAAAATTCCCAATTTAATATCTTAAACACACGTTGATTAATAGATCCGTAAAATCGATTAACGGAATCGGTAACTTCCAGAGGAACTAGGAACAACATATTTGGTGCACATGTAGAATTGAATATAAAAATGAAGAAAAAAACGTGAGGAATTATAATGTCGAACACTGCCGTAATTGTTTTCGTGAAAACATCAATCGTATGTAGAGATCTTGTATAGTATATCGAATAATAAGTCTCTGAAATAAAATTATATTTATGGAAATGTGTCGAATCCGTAAAATAGGAAATCATTTTACGCGTGCCTAGTTTACGACGTTCGACCCCCGGGAAAAGTACTGACACAAGTTTTGATCCTCTCTCTTTAATAAGAGATCAAGATGGTAGCACTTTTTTTAGTTTTAACCGAGCTATTGAAGTCTAAAAATATTTCAACAGACACTGTTACTTATTTGAGCGAAATCGTCTCCCCGTATCGACTATCGATTTTAAACATGTCTTCAGGACAAAAAAAGAAGCTAAAAACTAGAATAAAAAAGAAGCTAAAGGCTAGAATTAAAGATAAAGTTTATTTCAACGCACCTGTCAAATGTTATGCTTAATGAGTTTTTATAGCTTTATACGTGTATTGAAATGAGAGCGGTGGTTCTAGAAAATTTTTAATAAATGAATGAACGAGACATTTACTTATTCAGGGGTGTACATTTGCTTAATACTTATATTCGGTCTCACATGGCGCCATATTTTTTTGAAATTTTTGAACACTGACAACTTATAATATTACTCATGAGGATGGGCATCTGTGTCTGTCAAAACCGTTTTTAATATAAGACATTAAATCCGCAGAAACCTCAATACAATAACACTCTGTATTATTTACACGTATATGGTTTGAAAACCTAATAATAATGGTCTCAAATACAGGATGTCCAGTGGCAGATTTCAAAGTTTGAACAAACATGGTTTCTGAACGCAACACATAAGAGGGGCGGGGGGGTCGTCGTTAGAAGCGCAAGCGGTGCGGATGTTTTAGTAGCCATGGAACAGTGGAGTGGAGAGCACAGCGCTTTTGCCGTCGAGGCGTACATTTCGAGTGGATTTTCGTTGTCTGTAGCGCGCCTTCGATTTAATAATCGTTAGAGTATTCGTCGATTACGTGATGGACCATCGATCAACCTCATTCAGTTATGGATAGCAAGGTTCAGAGCTACAGGATCAACATTAAATAGGCCCAGGCCAGGACCTACACCATTGGTAGCCACGGATGAAAATGTCGAGCGTGTTATGGTTTCTGTCGTTGAAAATCCCCGTTTATCACTGCGTACACGTTCATCAATATTGGGAATTCCGAAATCAACTTTACAGGTAATAATGCGAAAAACGCTCCAGTTCCATCCATATAAAATTCAAATTGTTCAAGAGTTACACGATTCTGACTTTGAATTTAAGAAAAACTTACGCGGAGGTGATGTTGTTGAGATTTCGTACTGCTACCCGGAAGGGCAACATATTCTTTAGTGACGAAGCTCACTTTCACATTGGAGGATATGGGAATAAGCAGAACTTTCGTTACTGCAATGTCCAGAATCCAAGACAAACGCATCAAGAACAAAGGCTCTTGATGCATTTGTAAAGACATAAGCCTAAAGTAACATTCTGGTCTGCCATGTCTGCATCTGCAATCATAGGGTCTTATTTCTTTGAAAATCAACTTGGCCAAACTGTAACTGTGAATTCGGAGAAATATGCCCAGATGTTAAATGACTTTTTCATAGTAGAACTAAAGAATAGTCCATCCTTCAACCAAAACACATGGTTCCAGCAGGACGGGGCCACGGCTCACACTCCTAATGTGTCCATGAATGCAGTGCGGCAGTTATTTCCAGAAAAAAAACATATCCCGAAACGTACCGTGGTCACCTAGGTCAACCGATTTAAGCCCATAATAGATACTTAAAATCCGTTGTTTACAAAACAAATTCGAGCACTGTGACACAACTTAAAGAAAATATTCGAGCCGAAGTCAGTAGGATGCCCCAGTCGCTCTGCAAACGCATTTTTGAAAACATGCGTGTTAGACTCGAAGAGTGTGTCAGACTCGATGGCCGCCATTTGGAAAACATGGTTTTTAAAAAATTAAATTCGCATTTGTTATTATAAAGTTAAAATAAACCTACTTTGTATTAGAGGTGTAGTTATAATTACTTTTAACCTGTATAATTATTTTTCATAATTATCTTCGTATATGTACTGATTTATGTATATGTAAAAAAATTGTCGGTCCCACTTATTTCTGAAACTACTGTATTTACGGTAATAAAAACCAGGCTGTTAACCATAGATTATTGGAAAACTATAGCGATGACTCTAGAAGTCATAGTTTTCAAGATATTCACCATAATATATGGACATATATTTACCTTCCCCCTTTTAATCAATTGTATGAAATATTTTTAAATTTAAATAGCCGTAATAAATCAATATTCACAACTACTTATGGCAAATAAAATGATTTAAATTCAAACGTGGTACGATTCCATCGATGAGCAGGTAATTGATCGGATCATGTTATTTTATGTAATATTAAACGTGAAACAGAAAAATTTATGGGCTATTTAGAGTTCCAGTGAGAGTTAAAGAGTGGGTTTAAGATTAAATTTAACAGTGTCCTTTATCGGAATATTTTTTCACAGAATAAACACTTTATATCCTTTCATAAGCGGATCTCCATTTTCATTTAATAAAGTACGAATATTATATCTTCAAAGATAGATTCCACTTAGACGTTAAATTTAATTCTCTGAAAAGCTTTCAGAAACAGCTTTGCTGATTTAAATTTTAATCAGACAATCTACTTCAATTCGTAAGGATGTAAGTGATTCATTTTTAACAGCGTTTAGATAAAAGTTATTCTATGAATATATATATTTATTTTATTTAGGCTTTTATATCTCTTGTCTAGAGAAGATTTAGCTTTTTAAGAACTCATATATTTATTTAAATTTAACTGTCATATATAGGTTATTAACGATTACTTTAAAATATTTTCTCTTCGTATTATTAAATTGAACATACACTTGTTTCACCTAAAACTACAACCACGAACATGTTATGGATCTATGGTATGGAAAAGTATATAAACGGTATTACGTTTGCCAATTTTTTACAGGCGATTAAATAAAAGAAATTGAAGTAAAACTAAAGCAAGTAGTATTTCTTTACTTTTTAACTCTTTGTGAAAAATATAGTTTCGTTTCAAGTTTAGATTATATTAATAAATTTTGGTCTTATTTTATTATGTCGCATAAAAATTTTTTTTTTAAAGTTCTATCGTTTCGTTGATGGAAAAAATGGAACCGTCCGTCTGTTCGCCCCTCTAACAAAATCCCTTTTTTCAGAAACGGCTTATACGACCCCTGAAAGGGGCCGTATAAATGTACGTTAAGGCAGCTTTTATCAAAACCTATAGGGTAATTCCGATCTACTTACAATCGTTAAAATCGGTATATGGGAGATTCCTTTAGATAAGTAAAATTAAAATTCGAAGTATCCTTGATTTCTCATTCTATTTAGAATCATACATTTTTTGCAATGTGCGCCTGTGAAACATATAGTCGTTTTATGCTTTAAAAAAATATATATTTTGTAAATAATTTAATGAGAATATTATGAACCATTAAATGTTTTTAAATATCTAAACGTGTATGAAACCATCGTTATGCGAGTTCTACTCATGCTTCATTGGCTTTTTTCTGATATTTATTCCTTCTGAATAGTTTTATTGCTCTTCTGTTATTCGTTTAACTCTTTATGTTTAATATAAAGAGCAAAACGAATCACGTAAAAGCAATAAAACTATATAATCAGGTTATTTTTTGAAACGAAAAGTGTAAAATTTAATATCATTCATCATAGATATTATTATCTTATAGATTAACTATGGCTAAACGAAAACCTTCTCCATGTTTTAGAATTTCCCTTGAATAATTAGGAGAAAGCAGGACTAGTTATTTGGAAACTTACCGCAATCTATTATGTAATTTAGTGTCACACGACGCTAGATCAATACTTACATTAAGTATTAGTTGACTTTTAACTACTCGTAATATATATGCAAAATTATTCAAACAGTGGTGATGTGATGTACACACTAAGAAAAAAAACGTCTAGCGACGCCTTTCGAATAAAATTACTCAATGAATTGAGGTAAGGAAGTCCCGCATGTTGTGAAAGGTAAATTTAGTAGTTTATTGCAAAAATTCGAATTAACTTTTCTTTTCACTTGTATGCAATTTTAATATTATTTGAGCCATTAGTCCGATAATAAATTAGGTAAATAATAAAAATTTGAGCCAATAATAAATAGAGCTGAATTATTCCCTTCAGCTACGCCAATGCCTACGCAAGGCAAATGATTCGGTTTTTATCTGCTCTCTTCCCCTGAAGTATTTACTGTTACGAGAACGAATATATTATAAGTACCTATAATAGTTATATCATATTAACGGTAAACAAATTAAAAACAACTGGGGTTCAGCCAAACCGTTCAGTTTATTCATTCCCATTTCAGTTTTTTGTTTCCATGAAATTAATAATTTCCTTGAAGTTATAAATTACCAAGAAGATATCCCTTTAATGGGTATATCAGTTAAATTGAACTTTATTGAATATGTCAGTTAAATAGGCAGACTCATATAGAATAAAATGTTTCATTTGTTGCCTACTTAATATAGCAATTATGAGTTATTTTATACCTGTGATTCAATATTATTAGAACGAGGACAGCGAAGTGAGAGATTTCGCAGTTCGTCATACTCGGTTGGTTATACCAGTTCGCATTTCGTCATCCTCAGTTCGGCGAAAATAAAAAAAGAAATATTTGTTCTGCGTTTATTTTTGAGTTATAACTGTTAAATATAATATTAGCGACTTCTGTGGATAATCACCAGTTAAAATTTTCAACATATCAGGTATGTGCATTGGTTTATGAACCATAATTCAAGTACAAGCACAGTTGACCATTTTTCTACTTCGCTCGTATAATTTCTTCAATTTTATGGCAAAATTAATTTCTAAATCATGTGTCAAAGCAAATAATTCTTATGTGGCATGAGAAAATCTACGTGTAATTTATAAATTCCACGGAACCCAAAATAAAGTGTGACTGGAATAGACAAAATTTGTCAGTTAGAGAATATGCTAGTACAACATGATGGTCAAAATTTTAATACCGAAAAACCTGCCATAGATCACAAAATAAAAATCCAGTTTAAATGAAAATAATTGGCCTAATGCTTTCAAAATAGTGTTAATTTCTAATTAATGTTATAACCAAAGTGCACAAATGATATCTTGTTAAAAATAAACACATGTTACAAGTTACGTTTGAACAAATTGTTTTCATCAGTCACTGAAAAATAAATTAATTGTTTAAAAATTAAAAAAAAAACTGCTTTACAAAACACTGCACTAAAAAAAAAAAATAATTATCGAAACTGTTTTCTCTGTTTACTAAGCCAGGACTAAGTTTAAACCTTGTTTGTTATTCGGTATAATATTTGAGTGTAAAAGTGTGCAGCGTTTTGTCTTCAAATATAAGTAGAATATTAAGTATTTTCAAACATAAAACTCTGAAAATAGTGAAAATATTAATACCAAAAACCTGCAGTATATCACGAAGCTCACTGAATTCTTTGTTAAATGAAAAAATCGGAAAGTGTATAGCACTTTCCAATCTGTTATGACTGGTATTTTTCATGAGAGTGAATAAAAAATTCTCTCTCCGCGTCTGTAGCTGCAACTTAGCTTTTTTATTTGAATTTTTCATATTGTTTATTGAAGACTTAATGAATGTTATAAAAATAGGACACTGGGAATTCCAAAAGATTACTCTATATATTGAAAATTATAAGAAGAAATAATTTCAGAAAAAATACATATTGTCCAATTAGGTCTCTAAATAATTGAAATAACTTTATTAAATCAATATTTTCGTCTGCACTGAGTGAGATAGTTGTTGATGTTCCCAATAAAATTGTTTGGCTCAAATTCGAACATTGCAGTCGCAGTTCCATTTGTTTACCAGCAGAAATTTTGTTAAGAGCAAAACTTTGTTAAACAACTTTCTCGTGTAACATGCAGGTACATTGCGCCTTGCCAATTATACTAACCCGGTTATTATGATATGACTACTGAAACTTCGGTCGCTATATTATTTATTTAGTAAAGACCGCCTAAATACAAGCCGATTGGCAAGGGTGAAATAATAAAGAATTTATAAATGTTTGTAATTCATGTTTACATGACTAACATAGAACTATGGATGTTAGTCCATGTTAGTAAAAATAAGCAGAAATTTTGAATATTTTCTATGAAGGTGTTACGGTAGCAAACTATTATTGAAAGTTTAGAGTATAACGTAGTATATACATACTAAACGATGCCATTCGATCATGTATACACATATATGGATATATATATATATATATATATATATATATATATATATATATATATATATATATATACATATAACATATACGCACATACATATGCACATGTAGTGCAATTTACGGCCGTTCTGCAAGGCATGTTTCTTATTTAATCGAGATGAAACTTAACATCTTGTGTTAAGTTTTGGTCAAAATCTAGTTTTAAAGACAAATTTGGCCTAATGCTTTCAATTTGGCGGTATTTTATAATTCATTTTATAACCAAAGTGCACAAGGGACATTTTTTTAAAAATAAACACATGATACAATTTACGGTTGAACAAATTATTTTCATCAGTCACTGAAAAATAAATTAATTGTTTAAAAACTAAAAAAAAAACTACTTTATAAAATACTGCACTAAAAACGAAAAAAAAATTATCGAACCTGTTTGCTCCGTTCACTCAGCAAGGACTTAGTTTAAACCTTGTTTGTTATTGAGTATAAAATTTGAGTATAAAGGTGTGGAGCGTTTTGTTTAAAATTTAAATGAAATGTTAAGCATTTTCAAACACATAAAATTAATTTGTGAAGCAAAATCCTTTATTTTTGTGAAAAAGAGCCCCACGATTTTACAACCAAATATTATACTGAATAAGAAACATGATTTACAGAAAAGTTAATAAGAAATAAACAGAAAAAACAAGTTCTATAATAATTTTTTGCTTCCAAGTTTAGTATTTTGTAAAATCCTATATTTTTAATTGTCAATTTATTTTATTACCTTTAATTTATTTTTACTATACTTTTTTAAAATTGTATTTTTTTAGTATTATAAATTGATTGTATTGTTGTCCGTTCTTGAGGCGTGTGCAAAATTATAAATAAAATATATAATACAAAATTTTCTTTTAATAACTATTATAGACATAGTACATGCAATTACACATTTAATATATTCGTTAACGAAATTTCGCGAAGTAATTAATATTTTTGTTATTTAGTTAATATTATTATATTTGGTTATATAAATAAAACAGAGTAGTTTTAATAAAGGTTATTCTCTTGTTGTGTAACCTTATTTACGTGATATGCATTATTATCTAGTTCAGACGACGTATCTGTCGATGCAATATTAATTAAAATACTAAAAATAACAAAAATATTATTTTTAATATTTTAATGATTTAATTAATATTGCATCGACAGATACGTCGTCTGAACTAGATAATAATGCATATCACGTAAATAAGGTTACACAACAAGAGAATGACCCTTATTAAAACTACTCTGTTTTATTTATATAACCAAATATAATTCAAATGACACTAAGTATTAACTCCGCTAGAATTCTTCTAGATGGCGCTCTATGTTTTTTTGTAATTTTTTTGCAAATCGAAATGCCAATTCAAAGTAGACTTTCTGATGCCTTAAATGCAAAATATTCATCTCTCGTACAAAAATTGTCGTCGTTCTATTTATTTTAAGAACATAAAGGGTATTGAGAAATTTCAATTTTCCCACCAGCACTTGCCGATATTTTAATATTTATTTGCTCCCCACATAAATTCGTTGCTCAAAATATTATATAGGATTGCTTTTCTGATATGTTGATCAATATAAATTGAGCATCGAAAATTTAATTATATTTTTTAAATAATCTTAGAATCATCATTAATCTTTTTTTTCTTTCTTATTACATCAATGAATTAGCTTCAGTGGTAATTTATTGTGGCCATTACTCTGTCCGCTGTCTGTCAAATTATTTTCAGCCATCTCTCCTACAACAAGCATTATTATACAAATGCACGCGAACACGCACACACGTGTACAGGCGAACGTACAAATCGCACAGCAGATATGATATGCGGAAAAAAAATAAGTAGCAAGTCTTTTAGCTCGATGATTGGGAATAATTTCAAATTTAAGGAATTCAAATCGTTTTATAAAAAAATTAATTTAGAAAAAATATTACAAAGAATATTTTAATTAAGAAATAGGAAAATAAAAAAAAAACGGTAAATTAAAACGTTTTGATGATGATATTATAAGGTTTTCAAAACCGACTAAATATTTATTCTATTTTTAAAACGATTGATGTTGACTTTCACCGTTTACTCTAAAATAAAAGAAATCTCCCAAGATCCGAACTTAAGTTGTAGATACCTAAAATTTTTTGAAATGATTTTAATAACGTTTAAGTTTTGCGCATTATCATTATATTTACAATTGGTTTTCTTCATTTTTTTGAAATGTAGTCTGTTTTCGTCGGTGAATTTATTATTTTATTAAAACGTCCAACTTGATCAAGTAATTAATATTAAACAGGAATAAAAAACGCGAAACATAACTCCTGAGACCGAAGGTACAATAATTTATGAACTAACGGGTAGTTGGTTACAGTTAATATAACAAATAACATAAGTTCAGAAAATATGGAGTAAAATCTTAATTGTGATTAGATATCGCAGCAATGTTTTATATTTTTACTAGCTGTACCGACATGATTTCGTGCGGGTGGATTTCCGTATAAGACACGTCTTCAGAAATGTTTTGTGTGTTTTTTTATTTTATTCTCTCCTTCAATGCTATTAGCAGAAAATTTCCTGCAAATGTAAATAGTTTTGGCAGTACGATATCGTAATATAGAGTGCTAAAATGCTCATAGATGGTGTTGGCAATACCGATATCATAGTATCCACCAAGTCACCGAGTTTCCTTATATATCTATGATATACAGATAGAATGTATGCTATACGATATTAAAAGATATAAATTATTACGATATAAAATTTCTTAAAAATTCAAATAAAACATTTGGTGTGTTTGAAGAACATAACTACAAAAATTCTAAAAATGGGTCTTCCCACTTCCACTATCATTCGATACGCTAAATCTATCACTCTTTTCAAATAATTTTCCATTGACTCTGCCCCAATTGTGTTACATGTATAGATGTATCTTCACTCTATTAAAATTACGGAGAGTTAATTAGCCATCATTAATTGAAGAAGCCTTTTCCCTTGTCTTTAAAGTAGAGTTTAATAACACTTACATACATTTTTAAAGTCATGTAAATTGGAACTAAATATTTTTCTTATGAATTAATTTTGTTGTAATTACACAATAGCAATTTGACAATAATTCACCGATAAGTACATACATATACTATAATATATCAACAATACACATAAAAAAACTATGAATTATAAGTAGAACTAGTTCTACATAGTACACATAGAACTTGTTCGACACACAGTTAGGCCCTTGTAAAAATTTAAGAGCACATAGTATATCTATAAAAGTATTAACAAATATAATTTTTTAGCAACCTAAATATATTGCCCCCCATATATTTTACGTTAAATTTTCAGTCAGTCATATAAATAATTTAAATTTATTCATTCCACAATTTAAATTAAGTTTAATAATTTCTTACAGCAGAGAAAATTGCATGTTTTCAAAGTATCTACTCTCTTTTAATTAAATGTAATTTATTTCGAAATAAAAACTATATCTTAAATATGTATCTGACAGTTAAAAATGTTTGATGTGTAGAAATTGAAAATAAATTGTTTCCATATACGTTCGACTGAAAATGAAAATATTTATTCGACTTAAGCAAATCAGATAATATTTTAAATATTGGAATGAATCGTTACACAAAAGACATTTATTTGAAACTTTTTAAATAGACGTATTTACAAATGTTTGTAATTTTAAGGTATAACATTTAAAGAATAAAAGAGATTGCGATTTTTTTCTTTTCAAGTTCGACACATTCCGAAAAGATTGAGAATCATTTCAAAAGAAACAAAAAATATTATACACATAATTTCGTAAACCTATTGAATATACATTAAAATATTTTTGAATTGTCAACTGATACATACGTTTTTAAGTATCCTAATTACAATTGAAGTTCATAAAACTTTATATCATGTTTTTAAAGCCAAATTACAAACTTTACTTAAATAAACCTCAATCTGTTTATAATGGCCTGCAAACATGTTAAGCTAAATAACTTTAACATCTACTACAAGCAAGGCAAAAGTTATTACTTACACTTGTTTCGCTCAACGTTGCGCATTGCTGGACATAGCGGAGCCACACGTGCTTTTGATGGCTAAAACTTTCGTCGCCCAATTGCTCTCCAGCAAAGTTTGTTAGAGGTAAATAACTTTCATGACTGTTCCACTTACGTAGTTTGTGTTACCACCTTCGCTAATATGTTTATTACATTACCAAAATTCAAATGTTTTGGTCTTCTGTTTATAAATTGATGATAATTACTTGTCGATCATGAGGGGATTTAAAGTTTCTCCAAAATAGAAGCATAGTTAAATGGAAATATGCAGGCAATCATTGCGTAGTAGATATAACATTGCAATAAATGCCTGCTTTTCTATCAACTTCAATTGATGGTTTTGTTTGAATGTCCTACAGGCTACTACAGGCTGCTTATCTGATAGTCTAAGTTAATTTATGATTGAATGAAGATTCTATTCTGCGGTCCAGTTTTCTGGAAGAAAATAAGAAAATAACGAATCACCACGCATGATAAAATGGATGTGACGTCACATATGCTGACATGATTTTGGATGTGGTCTCAGATTCGGCTGCATAGGCTCCAGAAAGTGCCAGCAAAGAGCAATGTTTTGTGGCTTGAAGTGATTGCGATAAGTTCTGTAAAAGCAACCACGAAGTAAAGTTACTTGATTTTGTACGGGGAAAGGAAAGAGGAGGGGGAATGTATATCAAATCCGCATTCTGAGTGAGCAAAATTATTATATAGGATGGGAAATAATGGCCAGTAAGTCTGTTGCAGCAATGAATTTATACTATTGGATTCTCTGATTTAATATCCAATACATTATTCAATGTTAACAGATTTTGATAAATACGTAAGTAAAATTTAATTTTTAAAAAGTCCAAATTAATCAACAAAAAACAACAATTTATACGAGACTCGTATTCCCGCCGTGTGCTCCAAATACACACTTTTCTTTACCATTGTTTTACTTTAGTTATGTTTATTAAACGCTTTTATTTTTGTATGTTTCAAATGTATTGCTTACCATCTTTAATACAGTTCCATTTAATTTATATATCGCGGCAATCATGGTTCCCATTGATTGCATGTATGGACGAAATCAATTTCCCTCAGATATTTCAACGCATTCATCGTATTCTTTATTACAGCAACGACTCACGTTCTTGATTAAAATTTTCTGATTTAAATTTTAGGAAATCATAGAAGTGTGCTAAATCTCATGAATGCGGAGTATGTTTAAATATTGTTCAAGGGTAAAGTTCTTGTTTATCAAAAACGCTTTATGGGGAAAGTATTGTGTAACCAGGCCCAGTTTTTCTGCCATTGACATGTCACTAATAGTCAATCAACTCTCAATTAACAAATCATTCTCTGTATACTTTTTGCACACAAATTTAGAATGTTATCACAAACCATACTTCGATCTGATTAACATTTTTAAATCTTTAATAGATCAACTTAAATATCTTACTACTTTGATAAAATTGTTAAGGTTACCTTCATTTAATAATTAAAATCTAATTTAATAATGTTAGGCATATCTTACCGCAGAATACTTTGTTCACTGCAGAATCAACAATAATCATTTTATATTTTACAAAATAAGATTTTATTTTGTTATCTTATATTAAGTTTACCATATAATAATAATTTTTTCATTGATATTCGACGAATAATATATTGCATATATTGCGTAATTAAAATATTATATGGATAATAAAACTGTAATTGTTTCAGAAGTAACGCGATATTTTCAACTTTCAGAGTAAACATTTTCAACTTATGAAAATCTAGCAACTAAAGTTTGTACATGTATTTATAATAGTTTCCACCATGTCTCCATATTGAAGGATAATGATTAAAAAAATTATGAAACAAAAAATGTAGTCTCATAATAGAATGCTTCAAAAGCATTGTAGAAATATATACCACGTTGTCTCACGTTACAAAAGTTAAAGTACAAATAGATTAATTGTAAAACTGGAAAGGGATAAAATGTATTAGTAGTAGATAGTTGTGTGTACGTTTGTAATAATCTACTCAATATCACGCTGAGTAAATAATATTTAATATTCAGTTTTACGCTGAATTGTGAAAGCTTCCAATTAGCTATAAAAAGTACTGACAACATGTTTCTACAAGTGAGGTACGTATTCGAATGAAGTATATAATTATCTTATTTAAGCAACATTTTGAGGGTATATAACGAAATTTTAATGGTTCTTGGTTACTTTGGAAATTTCAAGTTTTGATGATCATCTACGAAGACTTCTAAATTACTGTACTTCTTTTTTATTATAAACGTGTTTTAACTTCATCTGAAAATAAATTTGTTGCTACATTTTGATCTTCTGTTTTGTCAATTTTCGAATGTTTGTTCTAGAATAAAATAAATAAAAAAAGAATCATACACATGAGCCACGCTCTATCCGCTAGAATTACCCGTCTGGTCTAAATACTTAGGTACCGTGTAAATAAAGGCAAGGATAAATGATCACCTATAATAATCAATAAACTCTAAATGATAAGTAAGTTTTTGATTAATATTTATATATTGTATATCTAGTTTATGCTCGGATCCGGGAATTTAAGAAAATTAAAATTTTATTTCATACATATGAGCAACGCTCTATCCGCTAGAATGACCAGTCTAGTCGAAATACCTAGGTACCGTGTAAATAAAGGCAAGAACAAGTGATGACCTATAATAACCACTAACCTATTAATGATAAGTATATAAGGTCAAAGCAACTTTTGTTGTCAAGAAGATTTGCTTGCTAACAGTGAAATTAATTTACATGAGGGTTCACAAGTTTTCGCAATAAGTATCCATGAACATGATGCTCAGCACTAATAACTCATTTATAATGAAACGCTTGTTTCGTATTACCGACTGGTATACGTCACCCTGAACTTTCTCTATCGTTGGGGCGGTACATTCAGTGCTCTACTTCTGTAAATAAAAGCGTTGTTATAAATAGCCCCTCTTTCAATATGATATTTTTGTTGTCAAATGCAAAATTTCGTTAAAATCTGGTGTACCATTTAAGCGTAAAAGGAATATAGGTAAACTGACCAGTAATAGACACTTTTACCCGATAAATAGATACTTTTATTTTAATAGTTAGGGTAATCATATGGGATTTTAAATGTTATGCAAAATTTTGTTAAAATCTGCTGGATCATTTAAGCGTAAAAGGAATATAAGGAAACTGACCAGTAATAGATACTTTTACCCGATAAATAGATACTTTTATTTTAATAGTTAGGGTAATCATACGGGATTTTAAATGTTATGCAACATTTTGTTAAAATCTGCTGGATCATTTAAGCGTAAAAGGAATATAAGGAAACTGACCAGTAATAGACACTTTTACCCGATAAATAGATACTTTTATTTTAATAGTTAGGGTAATCATATGGGATTTTAAATGTTATGCAAAATTTTGCAAAAATCTGCTGGACCATTTAAGCGTAAAAGGAATATAGGTAAACTGACCAGTAATAGACACTTTTACCCGATAAATAGATACTTTTATTTTAATAGTTAGGGTAATCATATGGGATTTTAAATGTTATGCAAAATTTTGTTAAAATCTGGTGTACCATTTAAGCGTAAAAGGAATATAGGTAAACTGACCAGTAATAGACACTTTTACCCGATAAATAGATACTTTTATTTTAATAGTTAGGGTAATCATATGGGATTTTAAATGTTATGCAAAATTTTGTTAAAATCTGCTGGATCATTTAAGCGTAAAAGGAATATAAGGAAACTGACCAGTAATAGACACTTTTACCCGATAAATAGATACTTTTATTTTAATAGTTAGGGTAATCATATGGGATTTTAAATGTTATGCAAAATTTTGCAAAAATCTGCTGGACCATTTAAGCGTAAAAGGAATATAGGTAAACTGACCAGTAATAGACACTTTTACCCGATAAATAGATACTTTTATTTTAATAGTTAGGGTAATCATATGGGATTTTAAATGTTATGCAAAATTTTGTTAAAATCTGGTGTACCATTTAAGCGTAAAAGGAATATAGGTAAACTGACCAGTAATAGACACTTTTACCCGATAAATAGACACTTATATTTTAATAGCTAGGGTGATCATATAGCGTTTTAATTTTGTTTTGATTAATTAGGGTAATCACGTATTGCTACCTTTTAACCCAGTATATATTTTATTGACGCCTAAAATTTCACACAAATACTTAAGGTATTTGTGTCAAATTGTAATTTTCATTGCGGTTTAATTGTAAAAGAAAAAAGAAAACCATGAAATAAACGCTAACATTTTGCTTTCATTGTTTCAGTTAAAATAATTATATATAGCCTATCTTTTAACCTGAAATATACTTTATCGACAAATAAAATTGCAATAAAATCCGTTAGACCGTTTAGTCGTGCAATAAAGACAAACCAGGAGAAAAATCGATAACGTTTCACTCTTTGTGTTTTAGTTACGGTAACTATATATAGCCTACCTTTTAACGTGGAATATGTCTTATCGGCACATAACATTTTCTTAAAATCCGTTAAACTATTTAATTATGAAAGAAAGACAATTTAAAAATAGAAAATGTACCAATTGATGATTTCTACAATCACTAATAATTTAAAATTTAAATATCTGAAATTTTTATGTAGTGAAGCAAATTTGTAGGAAACTATTCGCTTGATATGAAAACACCAAACTGTTCCAATTAAATTTGGGAAAAATACTTTATTTTATCGTCGAACTTTCTTAATAATGTAAGCAACAGTAAAGCCTGGTTAACCAAGATATCGACGTATGTAAACAATTTCGAAATCTACAACACTAATTTATTTATTATAATTAATAAAGAATTAAGAAACGAAATTCATACGCATACATTTATAACTACCAACATGCAAAATGCTTATCTCATAGACTTGTAAATTTTGATTTCGCCTTCTTAATTAGTTTCCGTAACTTACTTATGTCTACTGATGGAAAACGGACTTCACAAATTGACGCTCCATTGAAAATATTCTCTCTCATGTATTATGCGGTTGGCAAAGTTAGAGCTTTCCTTTGATCTTCAATTTTCTCCAAAGAACAAATTAAATTTAAGAGTTGACCTTTGCTGGCTGGCTGGAAAATGAGGTTGCTGATTAAAAAAGTTTTTCCCGCATTAAGTTTGTAATTAAACCACTTGTAAACTGGTCAGTGCGTGCTTTGCATCTCGTATCTGCTGTTGAGCAAAGATTCATATCTTTTATTAAACGATCAATATTATAAATTTAATTTCACTAAAATTTGTTTAAGTCAATAGGCTCTTTACGTTTCCATTTCATATATCTAATTTTGTGGTTAATAATAGTGCAATTAAAATGTTGTAAAATAAACTTTATCCAAATTTTTTTGATATAGGTATAGGTATTTTTTTAAAAAAATTTTTACGTATAATAAACATATTCATTTAAATAATTTCAGTTTTAAATACTTAGAAGATAAGATTACCGCCTGTTATGGCAGTTTTGTATTTAATTTTTTGTAATAATTTTTTTTTATTCTTAACCTGTCTAAGACGTTTTAACGAATGGACGCAGAGAGACAGGAAAATTGTTGTTTATAAGGAAGGTGCCTGTATATTTGATTATTTCTCTCTCTTAATATGTGAGAAAATATTTGAATATAATCTAATATATTTCTGCTGGACGTATGACTTAGTACACTTATTCCTAAGATTTTAATAAGAAAAATTGTTATAGAAGTGGATGGATAGAAAAAAATATTAAAAAAAGGCTTTCTCGTTGATCTCGGGGCCTATCAGTAACTAAGTATGTATGGTAACATTAAATTTGCCAGAAACGTTTAATTTGAAGTTAAATAACAACTACAACTAAGTTTTTTTTATTTCTTTTAATTTTTACTTACGGTTTTTCTTCAATGCAAGTTTTACGGTTTTTTCGTTTGAAAATATTTTAATATATTCACATTGAGTATGTTTCATAAAACTGTTTATAAAACGGAGGACTTTAATTAAACAATAACATTTCAACGAATGTTTATTAGAACTGGGACACATTTTTAACAACTTACAATAGTTATAATTGTCTTTTATATAAAAGTTGGAGTGAGGAATAAAATTAATCGCGAAACGAGAAATTTGTTCCCCACGCGATCTATTAACACCAAAGTGATGATATTCCTATCTTAAATAAGCATTCGTGTTGTCATTTGAGGAACTTCACTAATTATAATTATTTTATGCTCGTTTCCTGGGCATTTAAAATATTGTTAACAAATTTAGTTTCAGAGAAATGGAAAACTTTATATTTTCTTTTTGTCTAAATGATAGTTGTGTTGCTTGAGAATTCAATGTGATGCATTAATAAGGTTCCATTTCAACAAACAAAAAAATGTATGAGAGTAGTAACTTCAGTAAGGTGATTTCTCATAAATAAGGAAAGAATAATAGTAATTCCAACACCGAATTAGAACTCAACATCAAGGCAAAATCTGGAAACTTATATCAATTTTAATTAGCTAGGAAGAAATATTACTTTAAATCCAAAAAATTGGGTGGATAGTTCCACAAAATTACTGTAATTTTTTTGGATGAAAATGTCTTTCATGGACCACCAGGTCGCCGAATACTTTCGTAATTGCGTAACATTACCTGAAACAAGCAATTTTAGAATGTTTAGTAAACTGTCACCCTGCACAAATTTTTACTCGGTAAGTTAATTTTTTATGCTTAACTTACTTTTAAGGGCATTTCAATACTTACATAAGGACGTACAAATAACTAGTGCAGCTCTTTCGATTTCGAGGTTATCACTAATTTTTTGGTCGCGTTGAGCGAATTTCGAAGTTTCTTTTCGACCACCCCTCTCTGCTCGATAACGTAAGCGCACAAAGGCGTAAGTGCACTAACGGGTAACGTAATGTCTATTTTCAGAATGAATACTCCAGTCTGTACTACAGCCCTTTAGTCAGGAGATATGAAGATATGAAAAAGGGCAAACAAATGACCTTATATGGAATTCTTCTGAAAAACGTTTTTACGTTAAACTTAACATAAATATTGAACATATTTGGCGTTAAATTTGTGGAAACTCATTATTCACAATTAAACGAAACTACGTGATGTAGTATTATTTATACTTTCTTTAAGTTCTTTACCACGATCTAGGTTTCTTTGTATTACAACATCTTCAGGTGGGCTATTTGCAAAGATATCTTTAAAACTTAGGTCGTGGTAAAGAACTTAAAGAAAGTAGAAATAATTCTAGGTCACGTAGTTTTATTTAATTGTGAATAAAAAATAGGTAAAAGGGCGGTAAATACTTGAAACTGCTACAGGCAATTGAATATATATTGAAGAAAAACAAAAGTTTTAACACAAACCTACTGCTCATCCTAAGGTATGGTTGACTTTATTTGACGTCTTGTCTACCAATCTCAATGTTAATATGCTGCGAGAATTGAGCGCAGCATATTAATATTGCGATTGGTAGACAAAACATCAAATAAAGAAATAAATATCACGACTAAGGTCACAAACACTATCGGGCGAGCTATAAAATTTCAGTGTAACTAGGCTGGCCAAATGCTAAACAGTATCAATGTAAATGGGATGGTCACATCCTAGATAGTTCCAGTGTAAATGAGTTGACAAATTCAATGCATATGGCTAGTCCACTTAGGACTAGCCATATGCTAGACAGCTTCTATTTAAATTGGCTGGCTATATACTAGACAGTTTTAGTGTAAATGGGCTGGCCACATGCTAGATAGTTTCGATATAAATGATCTGGGCACATGCTAGAGAGTTTCAGTGACCGAGTTTGAAAAATTCCAAGTGTGAGATCATTTACTTACTTTAGATTAATTTTATATAGGCGCATTATGAGAATGATCAAAGTGAAAATGGAAATCGAACGCAGCATATTAATATTTCGATTGATAGATAAAACACCAAATAAAGAAATAAGCATCGCGACCAAAGTCACATACACTATCGGACATGCTAGATAATTTCAGTGTAAATGAGCTGGCCATAAGCTAGACAAATTCAATGTAAATGGACTAGCCATTTGCTAGACAGCTTCAGTGTATTTACACTGCCACATGCTAGACAGTTTCAGTCACTAAGTTTGAAAAATTCCAAGGGTGAGAGATTTTACTTACTTTAGATTAACTTTAGACCAGGCTCGCCATCGAAAAAACTATGGAACTATAGGGTGGAGGCCTTTGTCGAAAAGAGACTTTCAGTTAAAAAGTTTCTATAGTGGTATAAAGCCTGTAGACCTTTAGATAAAAAGTTTCTAAAGTGGAATAAAGGTTATAGACCTTCAGGTAACAAGTTTCCAGATTTATATGCAGTTTAAGATCTTAGGTTAAATAATTTCTAGGAGGCTATAAATTTATAGATCCTTGGGTTAATGTTTTTAGAGTAATATAAAATTTACAGATTTTTTATGAAAAAGTAATCATAGTGATATATAGCTTGTAGACATTAACTTAGAAAATTTTTAGAGTGGTATAAAGTTCGTGGCTTACCAGTTAAAAGTTTCAAGAATTGGAGCCCTTCTCTTAAATTATTTCCAGATTAGCGTATAATTTGTAGGTCTTCGATTAAAAATGTTTAGAGTTCTATAAAACTTGTAGATCTTTGGTTAAAAGTTATAAAATTAAAATAAAATCTGGAGATTTTTTATTATAAAATTACCATAATATACTGTTTTGCAGATCTGAAGTGAGAGAATTTTTATAGTTATATAAAGTTCGTCGATTCGTCGAAGATTAAAAAATTTTTTGAGTGGTGTAAAGTTTGCAGATGGCTACTTAAAAAAAATCTAGATAGAAAATTGGATTGTCAAACAAATAATTTACAACTGTGTTCATCAAGCATATTTTGTAAGATCAGCCTGGAGGCAGAAGGTGACCGATATGACCGAGAGCAAGATGATGGTGGCCGTGCAGGCTGATGGTGGCGTATGAGGAATCGTACGGATTAGCTTGACGTGTTTAATTCCTTCATGGACTGTAGCACCAATGATTATGATTGATGAATCATTAGTAACTACGGTAACACTATTTTTGGATAACTATAAATACGCCATAGTAAATAGTAGTATAACATAAAATATGAAGGAGAATCGTATTTTTCATACTAATTCACCCACCTCTTGAATTATAACACCCTCTTATTTTGCAAGTAAATCGAAAACAAAATATTTAAAAAAAATGAGAATAGTAATAATGTAAAACAGTGTACAATCGAGAAATATTTTGTATTTGAGTTGCCCAAAAATTCCCTTTCGGACTAAAATTAGATTTGCTTAAAATTTTTTTAAGGATTTTTGTTACTGCGCCATCTATTTGATTTCTAGTGGAAACTAGAGAAGACATTAATTTTGTCGACATTGTAATCAACTTATATGTATATATTATTCGAGGAAAATATGCGAGGAAAATATAATATTTAATTGATTAGCGAGATATTCATAACGCATTAAAATATAGAATCAATTGAATAACAGAAGAAATACTTGTCAAAATGACGTAATGTTTTATAAACATACCGCTAGTGTCACGAGCTTACAGGTTGAAACAGAGTTTTGGGCTATACTACAATAATTATATATATATATATATATATATATATATATATATATATATATATATATATATGTATATATGTATATATATATATATTAGAAAACTTTCAAGTTAACCTCGATTTTAGTATTTCAAGACCATAATCGACGAATACGTCGAAATCAATTCGAAATAAAACAATCGAGATCATACACATGAGCTACGCTCTATCCGCTAGAATTACCCGTCTGGTCGAAATACTTAGGTACCGTGTAAATAAAGGCAATAATAAATGATCACCTATAATAACAACTAAATTATAAATGATAAGTAAGTTTTTGATTAATATTTATATATAATATATCTAGTTTATGCTCGGATCCGGGAATTTAAGAAAATTAATTTTTTATTTCATACATATGAGCAACGCTCTATCCGCTAGAATGACCAGTCTAGTCGAAATACCTAGGTACCGTGTAAATAAAGGCAAGAACAAGTGATGACCTATAATAACCACTAACCTATTAATGATAAGTATATAAGGTCAAAGCAACTTTTGTTGTCAAGAAGATTTGCTTGCTAACAGTGAAATTAATTTACATGAGGGTTCACAAGTTTTCGCAATAAGTATCCATGAACATGATGCTCAGCACTAATAACTCATTTATAATGAAACGCTTGTGGCGTATTACCGATTGGTATACGTCACCCTGAACTTTCTCTATCGTTGGGGCGGTACGTTCAGTGTTCATGCGTGGGCATATTTTTTTTTGCGTTTACTGCTTTACTTCTGTAAATAAAAGCGTTGTTATAAATAGCCCCTCTTTCAATATGATATTTTTGTTGTCAAATTCAAAATTTCGTTAAAATCTGGTGTACCATTTAAGCGTAAAAGGAATATAGGTAAACTGACCAGTAATAGACACTTTTACCCGATAAATAGATACTTTTATTTTAATAGTTAGGGTAATCATATGGGATTTTAAATGTTATGCAAAATTTTGTTAAAATCTGCTGGACCATTTAAGCGTAAAAGGAATATAAGGAAACTGACCAGTAATAGATACTTTTACCCGACAAATAGACACTTTTATTTTAATAGCTAGGGTGATCATATAGCGTTTTAAAGTTGTTTTGATTAATTAGGGTAATCACGTATTGCTTAACTTTTACCAATATATACTGGGTAGTATATATTTTATTGACGCATAAAATTTCACACAAATACTTAAGGTATTTGTGTCAAATTGTAATTGTAATTGCGGTTTAATTGTAAAAGAAAGAAAAAAACCATGAAATAAACGCTAACATTTTGCTTTCATTGTTTCAGATAAAATAATTAATTTCAGATAAAATAATAGCCTATCTTTTAACCTGAAATATACTTTATCGACAAATAAAATTGCAATAAAATCCGTTAGACCGTTTAGTCGTGCAATAAAGACAAATCAGGAGAAAAATCGATAACGTTTCACTCTTTGTGTTTTAGTTACGGTAACTATATATAGCCTACCTTTTAACGTAGAATATGTCTTAACTATTTAATTATGAAAGAAAGACAAATTAAAAAATAAACCCACAGCGTTTCATTTTTATTATAACAATTTAAAAATAGAAAATGTACCAATTGATGATTTCTACAATCACTAATAATTTAAAATTTAAATATCTGAAACTTTTATGTAGTGAAGCAAATTTGTAGGAAACTATTCGCTTGATATGAAAACACCAAACTTTTCCAATTAAACTTGGGAAAAATACTTTATTTTATCGTCGAACTTTCTTAATAATGTAAGCAACAGTAAAACCTGGTTAACCTAGATATCGACGTATGTAAACAATTTCGAAATCTACAACACTAATTTATTTATTAAAATTAATAAAGAATTAAGAAACGAAATTCATACGCATACATTTATAACTACAAACATGCAAAATGCTTATCTCATAGACTTTTAAATTTTGATTTCGCTTTCTTAATTAGTTTCCGTAACTTACTTATGTCTACTGATGGAAAACGGACTTCACAAATTGACGCTCCATTGAAAATATTCTCTCTCATGTATTATGCGGTTGGCAAAGTTAGAGCTTTCCTTTGATCTTCAATTTTCTCCAAAGAACAAATTAAATTTAAGAGTTGACCTTTGCTGGCTGGCTGGAAAATGAGGTTGCTGATTAAAAAAGTTTTTTCCGCATTAAGTTTGTAATTAAACCACTTGTAAACTGGTCAGTTCGTGCTTTGTATCTCGTATCTGCTGTTGAGCAAAGATTCACATCTTTTATTAAGCGATCAATATTATAAATTTAATTTCACTATAAATTTGTTTAAGTCAATTGAATTAACATATGTATATATATATATATACATATATATATATATATATATATATATATATATATATATATATATATATATATATATATATATATATGTTGAAGTTATACAGAAAGTTTGAAAGCTGGGTGCAAATTTGACCATTTAAAACATTTGAGCCATACATGTGGTAGCTGAATAACATAACTAAATGTCCAATTCAAAATTTGACATTTAGTTACTAATAGTGTCAGAGTCAAAGTTGGCGAGTCAATATTTTTTATTTTTTGGTTTGTATAGTCAATCTAATAAAATAGACTCCAAGCATCCACGTCATCCAAAAAATACTACAGACACTTGAAATTACCTAAAATTTGTAAAATTAAAAAAAAATGCTTTCATTATGACATTTCAAAAAATTATTAAAATAACTTTAGTCATTCAAATCTGTTTAAAAACACGCTTGGTTATTGCTCTTTTTCTTAAGGTGTCAATAATGCAAATGTTTCATTAATTCTTAGAATTAAATAAATTTTCGCTTTAAAAATTTGTATGCAAATCACGAATTTATATATAAAATACCAGTTAGGATAGTTCAACTTGCTAATTCATATTATATCTAGAGCAAGATTTGAGTAAATAATTTTTATTAACCAGAAATAGGATAATAATTTTTTTGGCAGAGAGAACTTTAGTCAATATTTGTAAATAAGACAAATATATAAAGGAAGGCTATTAGACGAAATGGCCTTTCCGATCAAAATATATAATCACTTTTACATTGATGCCCACATAAATTTACTTACCTTTGAAAAGTTAACGTACGGAAGAAGGGCAAAAACAATTTTTTGCGTTCGTTATCAGTACACCAGTACCTTAATTGAATGGTTCTTCAAAATGTTTCTCTTCAGGAGTAACTACGCATATAACTTAAGGATTTAACAATACTTGTATCCTTATTTTAACTTCCTAGATTTCTTAACTGCTCGCTCAGGCGAAGATTTATGGAAACGGTTTGTGTCATGACTCCTAGAGGTCGTTAAGACCATTTATGGTAAAGAAGTACTTTAAAGTTGATTATAATTATGAGTATGATTTTATGTATTATGTAAGTATTAGGAAAAAGTAAATATCACTAATTACGTTTTATAATTTATTTTCGTTAGAAATCCCAACATAATTTAATTTTTCTGAAGTATTTGGCACATATTCATACGATTCATATATGCGATTTTCGAATATCACCATTTTGTATGTTGTGATTGATATTTTTTTTGTGACTTATTTTTAAATCCAACTCTTATTTTGTTACGTATTTGGAAATATTTGTGTACATAAATGCTCTCAAATCGATAATTTTTTTTAATTTCGTGAAAAGATGTTCTCTTTCATGCGATTTCAACGGAAAACCGGAAGGTTTTCCGTGTATTTGTCAAAGCTCTAGTTTAAAATCGACTCTGATGACAGCGGTGGTTCTAGAAAATGTTTAATAAATGAATGAACGAGTCATTTATTTATTCAGGGCTGTACAATTACTTAATACTTATATTCGGTCTTAGATGGCGCCACATTTTTTCGAAACTTTTGAACACTGAATTTTGTTCAGTACCTTAAAAGGAAAAGGGAACTTGTAATGTTACTCATGTGTCCATCCGTCTGTCAAAACCATTTTTAATATCAGATATTAAATCCGCAGAAACCCTTTTACACGTATATGGTTATAAGAGGCTAATAATAATGATCTAAAAAATAATGGTTTTTCATAATTATTTTCGAAGGTATATTGATATATGTATGTGTAAAAAAATATCGGCCCACTTATTTCTTAAACTACTGAATTTACAATTATAAAAACAGCATGTTTAGAAATCTGAGCAAAGATTATAAGTTTTTGAGATATTCACGATAATATGTACGGATATATATATATATATATATATATATATATATATATATATATATATCCCTCGATGAGCAGGTAATTGATCGGTTCATGTTATTTTATGTAATATGAAACGTGAAACAGAAAAATTTCGTTTAAAGAGTGGGTTTAAGATTAAATTTAACAGCGTCCTTTCTCGGAATACGTTCTTCGTTACTATTTTTACGGAATAAACACTGTAGATCCTTTCATAAGCGGATCTCCATTTTCATTTAATATAGTACTTATATAATATTTTCAAAGATAGATTCTACTTAGACGTTAAATTTAATTCTCTGAAAAGCTTTCAGAAACAGCTTTGCTGATTTAAATTTTAATCAGACAATCTACTTCAATTGATGACGATGTAAGTGAGTCCTGATTAATTTTTAACAGCGTTTAGATGAAAG
This sequence comes from Druceiella hillmani, assembly GCA_039881145.1. NCBI lineage: Eukaryota > Metazoa > Arthropoda > Insecta > Lepidoptera > Hepialidae > Druceiella > Druceiella hillmani. The sequence continues at coordinate 1,255,381 of JAYKKI010000042.1, forward strand.
TTATTCTAAGAATTCCTATATTTATTTTATTTAGGCTTTTATCTCACTTTTCAATGGAAAATTTAGCTTTTTAAGAACTCATATATTTATTTCAATTTAATTACTATCTACAGATTATTAAGGATTACTTTAAAATATTTTTTCTTCGTGTTATAAAGTATATTTCTATACATATAATATTCTTATATTTCTATACTTGTACTTTCTAACTTATTTCTATTCTTATACGGAATATTTCGATACTTTTGCAATTCTATGTGAAAATTATAGTTATATAATTTTCACATAGAATTGCAAAAGTATAGAAATATTTTAAAGTTATAAATTATACGTTTCGCGTTTAGATTGTATAAATAAGTTTTGGTCTTGTTTTATTATGTCGTATAACAATTTTTTTTCTAATTCTGACGTTTCTTTGATGGAAAAAAGTGACCGTCCGTCTGTTCGCCCTCTAACAAAATATCTTTTCTCAGAAACGGCTTGAGATTTCAAGAAAGACATTACTATCATTTTGTGCTGCCTCAATCAAGATATATGACCCTTGAAAGGGAATTATTTTCTTCTTTACACCATCATCAAAACCTATACGGTAATTCCGGTCGACTTACAATCTTTAAAGTCGGTATAATAAGAGGTTCCATAACATGAGCAAAATTAAAAATCTAAATATCTTTTATTTCTAATTCTAATATATGCCTTTGAAAAATATAGTCGGTTTGTGCTTCAAAAATATAATTTTGTTAATAGTTTAATGAGAATATTAAGAAACATAAAATATTTTTTAATATCTAAATGTGTATGGAACTCTCGTTCTGCGTGTTTCTCCTTTTCTAATATTTATTCTTTCTGTGTAGTTTTATTGCTCTTACATTATTCATTTTGCTCTTAATGTTTAAATATAATAAGGTTATTTTTTAAACGAAAAGCGTAAAATGTGATCTCATTCATTGTCTATATTGTTATCTTTTGGATGAATTATAGCTAAACGAAGATTTTTTCTATGTTCTAGAATTTCTCTTAAATTTCATAGGAAATAAGAGAACACAGGACTAGTTGTTTGAAAACTTAAGGCGATTTATAATGTTATTTAGTGACGCAAGATCATTTCTTACATTAAGTACTAGTTGACTTTTAACTAGTCGTAATGCATATGCAAAATTATTCCAATAGCAATTATGTGCACACTGAGAAAAGAAAATTCTAGTGACGCTTTCGAACAAAGTTACAACAGTGAATTGAGGTAAGAAAATCCCGCATCTTGGTGAAAGGTGAATTTCCTAGTTTACTGCTAAAATTATCATTAACATTTCTTTCCAGTTGTATGCAATTTTAATATTGTTTGAGCCCGTATTCAAAGGCGAATGATTCGGTTTTTATCTACTCTCTTCTCCTGGAGTATCTAATATTACGAGAACGAAGATATTATAGGTGCTTATAACAGCTATATCATGTTAATAAAAAAACAAATTAAATACAACTGGGGTTTAGTCCGACCTTTTAAGTTGCTCATTCCCATTCCAATTTTTAATTTCCATGAAATTATTAATTTCTTTAAAGTTATTAATTTTCATGAAGTTATCCATTTCAATTGTAAGTCAGACCCATAAAAAATAATTTTTTTTATTTGTTGCCAACTTAATAACTGCTATATCAGATACAGGTACCTACACCTGTGAGTTTATTAGAAAGAGGATGGCGATGTGAGAGATTTCGCAGTTCATCACCCTCACCCTTGGTTGATTATAAGTTTGGCAAAAACAGAATATATGTTCTGCATTTACTTTAGAGTTAAAATTGTTAAATATAAATATTGGCAACTACTGTGGATAATCACCTGATAAAACGTACAATATATCAGGTATGTGCAGTGGTTTACAGGCTGAAATTCTAGCACAAGCACAGTTGACCATCGTTTACCTCGCTCTGATCATTTCGTCAAGTTTATGGCAAAATTAATTGCTAAATCCTGTGTATAAAAAGAAATAATTTTCATGAGGCACGAGAAAATCTACGTGTAATTTATAAATTCCACAGAACCTGATAAAAAGTGTGACTGGAATAGAAAAAAATGGTCAGTTGGAGAATATGCTTCTATAAGTTTAAAAGAATTTAAAGAGTTATTTGCTTTATTTTGTAGACTTATGGGAGAAAGTTAATAAAACTATGATGATAGGCTAAATATTAATACCGAAAGACCTGCCGTACGTCACAAAAGAAAAATCTAGTTTAAATGAAAAAAATTGTTTTTTAACTCTATTTACTAAGCCACAGCTTAGTTTAAACCTTGTTTGTTATTTAATATAATACTTGGGTGTAAAGGTGTGGGGCGTTTTGTCTTGAAATATAAGTGAAATGTTAAGTATTTTCAAATATAAAATTCTGATAATAGTCAAAATATTAATACCAAAAAAACCTGCCGTATGTCACCAAGCTGACTGAATTGTAGGTTAAATGAAAAAATCGGAAAGTGTATAACACTTTCCGATCTATTATGATTGGTATTTTTTCATGAGAGTATATAAAATTCTCTGTCCGCGTCTGCAGCACCAACTTAGCTTTTTTATTTGAATTTTTCATATCGTTTATTGAAGACTTAATTAATGTTATAAAAATAGGGCACTGGGAGTGCCGAAAGATTAGTCTATATATTGAAAATTATAAGAAGATATAATTTCAGCAAAAATGCATATTGTCCAATTGGGTTTCTAAATAATTGAAATAACTTTATTAAATCAATATTTTCGTCTGCACTGAGTGAGATAGTTGTTGATGTTCCCAATAAAATTGTTTGGGTCAAATTCGAACAATGCAGTCTCAGTTCCATTTGTTTACCAGCAGAAATTTTGTTATGAGCAAAACTTTGTTAAACAACTTTCTCGAGTGATATGCATGTACATTGCGCCTTGCCAATTTTACAAACCCGGTCATTATGATATGACCACTGAAACTTCGGTCGCTATATAATTTATTTAGTAACGACCGCCTAAATACAAGCCGATTGGGAAAGGGTGAAATAATAAGGAGTTTATAAATGATTGTAGTCCATGTTAGTCAAAATAAGCAGGAATTTTGAATATTTTTTTAAATATCTATGAAGGTGTTACGTTAGCAAATTACTATTGGAAGTTTAAAGTATAATGTAGCATATACATACTAAACGATGCCATTCGATCATATACACACATATATGGATTATATGTATATGTGTGTGCGTGTGCCTGCGCGTGCGTGCGGGCGTGCCTGCGTGCATATATGTACGTCAGTGAGTATATATATATATATATATATATATATATATATACATATATAAATATGTATATGTTTATATATATATATATTTATATTTATATATATATATAAATATATATGTATATATACATATATATACACATATATATATATATATACGTATACACACATACATATGCACATGTAGTGCAATTTGCGAACATTCTGCAAGGCTTCTTATTCAATCGAGATGAAACTTAACATCTTGTGTAAAGTTTTGATCGAAATCTAGTTTAAATGACAAATTTGGCCTAATATTTTCAATTTGGCGGTATTTCATAAATGATTTAATAACCAAAGTGCACAAGGGATCCCTTTTTAAAAATAAACACACATCACAATTTACGTCTGAACAAATTGTTTTCATCGGGCTCTGTAAAATAAATTATTTGTTTAAAAACTAAAGAAAAACTGCTTAAAAAAATACTGCCCTAAAAAGGAAAAAAATAATTATCGAATCTGTTTCCTCTGTTTACTCAGCAAGGACTTAATTTAAACCTTGTGTGTTATTGATTGTCGACGAAAACAGACTACATTTAAATATATTTATTTTATTTAAATGTAGTCTGTTTTCGTCGGTAAACATATTATTTTATTAAAACGTCCATTTCGATCAAGTTGATGAGATAAGAGAAAGATTTATAGAAGAGGATAATTCGCTAAACAAATATGTACTAGGAAACATTTATAGTATTTGCTATGAGTGTTATTTTGGAAGTGTTCGTTATTATAAATAAATATTTCGGATCTTATCTCTTGTTCTTTTTGGTGAAAGAGTACTGTTAAAAATAATTATATATAATAATATAATAATTATATTAATAGGATACTGCTTTTATGTTTTTATTTTGTAATTTGTAGAGTATTGCTAGTTTATTTCATGAAAGTTTATATTAACAACACATTTTACGTTTCAACGTTTATTTAATCAAGAAGCTAATTGATGATTACTGTATGTTCTGTACTTGATGTAAAATTTATTGAGTGCAACGTTTTAAAAAATAAATACTGTCAGACTACGGTGATATTTAATTGATTTTACCATAAACTGAAACAATATTTCCTGCCATTAAAAATTTTGTCTGCTGTTTACTTGCACTTTTCGGCTAGAGGCCATCTCAAATCACGGACAATGTTTTTATCTTTTTATTTTGTAATTTGTGGAGTATTGTTAGTTTATTCCTTGAAAGTTAATATTAACTAGACATTTTACGTTTCAATGTTTTTATAACGTCACGTGTATATCTGTGATATACAGATAGAATGTATGCTATAGGATATTAGAAGATATAAATTTTATTAAATATATATTAGAAGATATAAATTAAAATAAATTTTATTAAAATTATTACAAAACCGAATTTCTTTAAAATACAAATAAAACATTTGGAATGATTGAAGTACAGATAAACATAGCTAAAAAAATTCTAAAAATAGGTCTTTCCACTTCTACTGTCATTCGATACGCTAAATCAATCACTTTTTTCAAATTATTTTCCATTGACTCTGCCACAATTGTGTTACATGTATAGATGTATCTTCACTCTATTGCAATTACGGAGAGTTAAATAGAGATCATTAAACAAAGAAACTTGTTTTTAATACACTTGTTTTTTTTCCATACATACATTTTTAAAGTCATGTAAATTGAATTTATTATGAATTAATTTTGTTGTAATTATACTATAACAATTTGATAATAATTCGCCGCTAAGTATATACATTTACAACAATATATCGAAAATACACATAAAACAACCTGTCAATTGTACATAGAACTTGTTCAACATAGTATACATAGAACTCGTTCGGCACCATTTAGGCCCTTGTAAACATTTAAGAGCACACAGTTTGGCTATTAAAGTATTTGCAAATATCATATTTTTCCAACGTAAGTATATTGCCCCTCATATATTTTACAATAAATTTTAGTCACTGACATAGTTAATTTAAAGTTCTTCATTCCACAATTTAAATTTAGTTTAATAAATTCTTATAGCAGAGAAAATTGCATGTTTTCAAATTAACATCTCTCTTATATTCACGTACCTTTATTAATTAATTGTAATTTATTTCGAAATAAAAACTCTAACCTAAATATGCAACTGACTATACAAGGAAATAATTTTACAGTTAAAAGTTTTTGATGTGTAAGAACCGAAAATAATTTCTGATTGTCCCCATGTAAGTTCAATTGAAAATGAAAATATTTATCGACTTAAGCAAATCAGATAACATTTTAAATACTGAAATAATCGTTAAACAAAAGACGTTTATTTTAACCTTTTGTAAATATACATATTTACAAATATTTCTGCTTTTGAGGTATAACATTTTAAATATAAAAAAGATTACGATTTTTTTTTCTTTTTTACCTTCGACACATTCGAAAGTATTGAGGATCATTTTAAAAGTAACAAAAAACATTACACATATAATTTCGTAGACCTATTGAATATACATTAAAACATTTTTCAATTGTCAATAGATACATACGTTTTTAAATATCCTAATTCCAATTGAAGTTTATGAAATATTATACCATGTTTTAAAAGCAAAATTATAAACTTTACTTAAATATACCTCAATCTCTTTGTAATGGCCTGCAAACATATTAAGCTAAATAACCTTAACATCTTCTACGAGCAAGGCAAATGTTGTTATTTACACATGTTTTGCTCAACGTTGCGCATTGCTGGACACAGTCGAGCCACATGTGCTTTTGATGGCTATAACTTTCGTCGCCCAATTGCGCTCCAGCAAATTTTGTTAGAGACAAGTAACTTTCATGATTGTTCAACTTACGTAGTTTGTGTTACTACCTTCGCTAATATGTTTATTATATTACCAAAATTCAAATGTTTGTTTCCTATGTTTGTAAATTGACGATAATCACTTGTCGATTATGTGGGGATTTAAAGTTCCTCCTAAATATAAGCATCGTTAAACAGAAATATATAGGGAGTCATTACGTAGTACATATAACGTTGTAATAAATTTCTGCTTTTCTATCAATTGATAGGTTTTGTTTGAATATCATACAGGTTGTTTATCTAATAGTCTCAATTAATTTTATTACGTCAATTAGAAAAATATTGATAAGAATATTCTATTCTGCAGTCCGGGTTGCCGGAAATAATTATTAAAATAACGAATCACCATGCATGATAAAATGGATGTGACGTCACATACGCTGATATGATTTTGGACATGGTATCAGATTCGGCTGCATAGATTACAGAAAGTGCGAGAAAGAGCGATGTTTTGTGGCTTTAAGTGATTGCGATAAGTTCTGTAAAAGCAACCACGAAGTAAAGTTTGGTGATTTTGTACGGGGAAAGGAAAGAGGAGGGGGAATGTATATCAAATCCGCATTCTGACTGAGCAAAATTATTATATAGGATGGAAAATAATGGCCAGTAAATCTGTTGCAGCAATGAGTATACAGTATTGCATTCTGTGATTTAATATATAATACATTATTCAATGTTAACAGATTTTGATAAATACGTAAGTATAATTTAATGTTTAAAAAGTTGAAATTAATCATCAAAAAACGTAAATTTATACGAGACTCGTAATCCCGCCGTGTGCTCCAAATACACACTTTTCTTTAGCATTTTTTTACTTTAGTTATGTTTATTAAACGCTTTTATTTTGATATATTTCAAATGTATTACTTACCATCTTTGATACTGTTCCATTTAATTTATATATCGCGGCAGTCATGTTTTCGATTGATTGCAGGTATGGACGATATCAATTTCCCTCAGATATTTCAACGCATCTATCGTGTTCTTAATAACAGCAATAACTCACGTTCTTGATTAAAATTTTCTGATTTAAATTTTAGGAAATTATAGAAGTGTGCTAAATCTCATGAACACGGAGTATGTTTAAGTATTGTTCAAGTGTAAAGTGCTTGTTTATCAAAAACGCTTTATGGGGAAAGTATTGTGAAACCAGGCGCAGTTTTTCTGCCATTTACATGTTATTAATAGTCAATCAACTTTCAATTAACAAATCATTCTCTATAATTTTTTGCACACAAATTTAGAATGTTATCACAAACCATACTTCGATCTGATTAATATTTTTTATCTTTAATAGATCTACTTAAATATCTTACTATTTCCATAAAATTGTTAACGTTGTCTTCACTTAATAATTAAAATCTAATTTAATAATGTTAGGCATAGCTTACAGCAGAATACTTTATTTACTGCAGAACCAACAATATTCACATAAAAATTTATTTTATTATCTTATATTAAGTTTACAATATAATAATAATTATTTTTCATTGATATTCAACGAATAATATATTGCATGTATTGTATAATTAAAATATTACATGGATAATAAAACTGAAATTGTTTCAGATGTAACGCGGTATTTCCTACACTCAGAGTAAATATTTTCGATTTATGAAAATCTAGCAACTAAAGTATGTACATGTAAAAATAATAGTTTCCATAATGTCTCCATATTGAAGGATGATGTTAAATAAATTAATGAAACAAAAAATGTAGTCTCGTAATAAAATGCTTCAAAAGTATTGTAGAAATATATTCCACGTTGTCTCACGTTACAAAAGTTAAAGTACAAATAGATTCAATTAGATTAATTGTAAAACTGGAAAGGGATAAAATATATTAGTAGTAGATTCTTGTGTGTGTATGTTTGTAACAATCTAATCAATATCACGCTGAGTAAATAATATTTAATATTCAGTTTTACGCTGAATTGTGGAAGCTTCCAATTAGCTATAAAAAGTACTGACAACATGTTTCTACAAGTGAGGTACGTATTCGAATGAAGTATATAATTATCTTATTTAAGCAACATTTTGAGGGTATATAACGAAATTTTAATGGTTCTTGGTTACTCTGGAAATTTCAAGTTTTGATGATCATCTACGAAGACTTCTAAATTACTGTACTTCTTTTTTATTATAAACGTGTTTTAACTTGATCTGAAAATAAATTTGTTGCTACATTTTGATCTTCTGTTTTGTCAATTTTCGAATGTTTGTTCTAGAATAAAATAAATAAAAAAAGAATCATGTACATGAGCCACGATTTATCCGCTAGAATTACCCGTCTGGTCGAAATACTTAGGTACCATGTAAATAAAGGCAAGAATAAATGATCACCTATAATAACAACTAAATTATAAATGATAAGTAAGTTTTTGATTAATATTTATATATAATATATCTAGTTTATGCTCGGATCCGGGAATTTAAGAAAATTATTTTTTTATTTCATACATATGAGCAACGCTCTATCCGCTAGAATGACCAGTCTAGTCGAAATACCTAGGTACGGTGTAAATAAAGGCAAGAACAAGTGATGACCTATAATAACCACTAACCTATTAATGATAAGTATATAAGGTCAAAGCAACTTTTGTTGTCAAGAAGATTTGCTTGCTAACAGTGAAATTAATTTACATGAGGGTTCACAAGTTTTCGCAATAAGTATCCATGAACATGATGCTCAGCACTAATAACTCATTTATAATGAAACGCTTGTGGCGTATTACCGATTGGTATACGTCACCCTGAACTTTCTCTATCGTTGGGGCGGTACGTTCAGTGTTCATGCGTGGGCATATTTTTTTTTGCGTTTACTGCTTTACTTCTGTAAATAAAAGCGTTGTTATAAATAGCCCCTCTTTCAATATGATATTTTTGTTGTCAAATTCAAAATTTCTTTAAAATCTGCTGGACCATTTAAGCGTAAAAGGAATATAGGTAAACTGACCAGTAATATACACTTTTACCAGACAAATAGACACTTTTATTTTAATAGTTAGAGTAATCATATAAGGTTTTAAATTTATTTTGATTAATTAGGGTAATCACGTATTGCTTACCTTTTACCAATATATACTGGGTAGTATATATTTTATTGACGCATAAAATTTCACACAAATACTTAAGGTATTTGTGTCAAATTGTAATTGTAATTGCGGTTTAATTGTAAAAGAAAGAAAAAAACCATGAAATAAACGCTAACATTTTGCTTTCATTGTTTCAGATAAAATAATTATATATAGCCTATCTTTTAACCTGAAATATACTTCATCGACAAATAAAATTGCAATAAAATCCGTTAAACCGTTTAATCGTGCAATAAAGACAAACCAGGAGAAAAATCGATAACGTTTCACTCTTTGTGTTTTAGTTACGGTAACTATATATAGCTTACCTTTTAACGTAGAATATGTCTTATCGACACATAACATTTCCTTAAAATCCGTTAAATTATTTAATTATGAAAGAAAGACAAATTAAAAAATAAACCCACATCGTTTCATTTTTATTATAACAATTTAAAAATAGAAAATGTATAAATTGATTCTACAATCACTAATAATTTAAAATTTAAATATCTGAAACTTTTATGTAGTGAAGCAAATTTGTAGGAAACTATTTGCTTGATATGAAAACACCAAACTTTTCCAATTAAACTTGGGAAAAATACTTTATTTTATCGTCGAACTTTCTTAATAATGTAAGCAACAGTAAAGCCTGGTTAACCTAGATATCGACGTATGTAAACAATTTCGAAATCTACAACACTAATTTATTTATTATTATTAATAAAGAATTAAGAAACGAAATTCATACGCAAAATGCTTATCTCATAGACTTTTAAATTTTGATTTCGCCTTCTTAATTAGTTTCCGTAACTTACTTATGTCTACTCATGGAAAACGGACTTCACAAATTGACGCTCCATTGAAAATATTCTCTCTCATGTATTATGCGGTTGGCAAAGTTGAGCTTTCCTTTGATCTTCAATTTTCTCCAAAGAACAAATTAAATTTAAGAGTTGACCTTTGCTGGCTGGCTGGGAAATGAGGTTGCCTGATTAAAAAACTTTTTCCCGCATTAAGTTTGTAATTAAACCATTTGTAAACTGGTCAGTTCGTGCTTTGCATCTCGTATCTGCTGTTGAGCAAAGATTCACATCTTTTATTAAACGATCAATATTACAAATTTAATTTCACTATAAATTTGTCAACATCAAAAGGCTCTTTACATTTCAATTTCATATATCTAATTTTGTGGTGAATATTAATGCAATTAAAATGTTGTAAAATTAACTTTACCCAAATTTTATAGGTATTTATCTAAACAATTGTTTACGTATAATAAACATATTTACTTGAATAATTTTAGTTTAAATTACTTAGAAGATAAGATTACCGCCTGTTTTGGCAGTTTTGTATTTAATTTTTTGTAATAATTTTTTTTCAATTCTTAACCTGTCTAAGCCCGGCCGTTTAACGAATGGACGCAGAGGACAGGAAAATTGTTGTTTAGAAGAAAGGTGCCTGTATATTTGATTATTTATCTCGCTTAATATTCGATAATATATTTGAATATATTCTAATATATTTCTGCTGGACGTATGACTTAATAGACTTAAGCTTAAGATTTTAAATAAGGAGAATTGTTATATAAGTGGATGGATAGAAAGAAATATTAAAAAAAGGTTTTCTCGTTGATCTCGGCACCTATCAGTAACTAAGTATGTATGGTTACATTAAATTTACCAGAGAGGTTTAATTCAAAGTTTAATAACAACTACAACTAAGTTTTTTTTATTTCTTTTAATTCTTACTTACGGTTTTTCTTCAATGCAAGTTTTACGGTTTTTCCTTTTGAAAATATTTTGATATATCCACATTGAGTATGTTTCATAAAACTGCTTATAAAACGGAGGACATTAATTAAACAATAACATTTCAACGAATGTGTATCAAAACTGAGACAATTTTTTTATAACTTACATCAGTTACAATTGTCTTTTATATAAAAGAATATCAGTTGGAGTGAGGAATAAAATTCATCACGGAACGAGAAATTTGTTAGCGATCTGTTAACACCAAAGTGATGATATTCTTGTCTTGAACAAGCGATCGTGTTGTCATTTGAGGAACTTCAATAAATATAATTATTTTAAGCTCGATTCCTGAGCATTTAAAATTATTTTAACAATATTAGTTTCAGAGAAATGGAAAATTTTATATTTTCTTTTTGTCTAATTTATAGTTGTGATTCTTGAGAATTCAATGTGATGCATTAATAAGGTTCCATTTCAACAAACAAAAAAATGTATGAGAGTAGTAACTTCAATAAGGTGATTTCTCATAAATAAGGAAAGAATAATAGTAATTCCAACACCGAATTAGAACTCAACATCAAGGCAAAATCTGGAAACTTATATCAATTTTAATTAGCTAGGAAGAAATATTACTTTAAATCCAAAAAATTGGGTGGATAGTTCCACAAAATTACTGTAATTTTTTTGGATGAAAATGTCTTTCATGGACCACCAGGTCGCCGAATACTTTCGTAATTGCGTAACATTACCTGAAACAAGCAATTTTAGAATGTTTAGTAAACTGTCACCCTGCACAAATTTTTACTCGGTAAGTTAATTTTTTATGCTTAACTTACTTTTAAGGGCATTTCAATACTTACATAAGGACGTACAAATAACTAGTGCAGCTCTTTCGATTTCGAGGTTATCACTAATTTTTGGTCGCGTTGAGCGAATTTCGAAGTTTCTTTTCGACCACCCCTCTCTGCTCGATAACGTAAGCGCACAAAGGCGTAAGTGCACTAACGGGTAACGTAATGTCTATTTTCAGAATAAATACTCCAGTCTGTACTACAGCCCTTTAGTCAGGAGATATGAAAAAGGGCAAACAAATGACCTTATATGGAATTCTTCTGAAAAACGTTTTTACGTTAAACTTAACATAAATATTGAACATATTTGGCTTTAAATTTGTAGAAACTCATTATTCACAATTAAACGAAACTACGTGATGTAGTATTATTTATACTTTCTTTAAGTTCTTTACCACGATCTAGGTTTCTTTGTATTACAACATCTTCAGGTAGGCTATTTGCGAAGATATCTTTAAAACTCAGGTCGTGGTAAAGAACTTAAAGAAAGTAGAAATAATTCTAGGTCACGTAGTTTTATTTAATTGTGAATAAAAAATAGGTAAAAGGGCGGTAAATACTTGAAACTGCTACAGGAAATTGAATATATATTGAAGAAAAACAAAAGTTTTAACACAAACCTACTGCTCATCCTAAGGTATGGTTGACTTTATTTGACGTCTTGTCTACCAATCTCAATGTTAATATGCTGCGAGAATTGAGGGCAGCATATTAATATTGCGATTGGTAGACAAAACATCAAATAAAGAAATAAATATCACGACTAAGGTCACAAACACTATCGGGCGAGCTATAAAATTTCAGTGTAACTAGGCTGGCCAAATGCTAAACAGTTTCAATGTAAATAGGATGGTCACATCCTAGATAGTTCCAGTGTAAATGAGTTGACAAATTCAATGCATATGGCTAGTCCACTTAGGACTAGCCATATGCTAGACAGCTTCTATTTAAATTGGCTGGCTATATACTAGACAGTTTTGGTGTAAATGGGCTGGCCACATGCTAGATAGTTTCGATATAAATGATCTGGGCACATGCTAGAGAGTTTCAGTGACCGAGTTTGAAAAATTCCAAGTGTGAGATCATTTACTTACTTTAGATTAATTTTATATAGGCGCATTATGAGAATGATCAAAGTGAAAATGGAAATCGAACGCAGCATATTAATATTTCGATTGATAGATAAAACATCAAATAAAGAAATAAGCATCGCGACCAAAGTCACATACACTATCGGACATGCTAGATAATTTCAGTGTAAATGAGCTGGCCATAAGCTAGACAAATTCAATGTAAATGGACTAGCCATTTTCTAGACAGCTTCAGTGTATTTACACTGCCACATGCTAGACAGTTTCAGTGACTGAGTTTGAAAAATTCCAAGGGTGAGAGATTTTACTTACTTTAGATTAACTTTAGACCAGGCTCGCCATCGAAAAAACTATGGAAGTATAGGGTCGAAAAGAGACTTTCAGTTAAAAAGTTTCTATAGTGGTATAAAGCCTGTAGACCTTTAGATAAAAAGTTTCTAAAGTGGTATAAAGGTTATAGACCTTCAGGTAACAAGTTTCCAGATTTCTATGCAGTTTAAGATCTTAGGTTAAATAATTTCTAGGAGGCTATAAATTTATAGATCCTTGGGTTAATGTTTTTAGAGTAATATAAAATTTACAGATTTTTTATGAAAAAGTAATCATAGTGATATATAGCTTGTAGACATTAACTTAGAAAATTTTTAGAGTGGTATAAAGTTCGTGGCTTACCAGTTAAAAGTTTCAAGAATCGGAGCCCTTCTCTTAAATTATTTCTAAATTAGCGTATAATTTGTAGGTCTTCGATTAAAAATGTTTAGAGTTCTATAAAACTTGTAGATCTTTGGTTAAAAGTTATAAGATTAAAATAAAATCTGGAGATTTTTTATTATAAAATACCATAATATACTGTTTTGCAGATCTCAAGTGAGAGAATTTTTAGAGTTATATAAAGTTCGTCGATTCGTCGAAGATTAAAAAATGTTTTGAGTGGTGTATAGTTTGCAGATGGCTACTTAAAAAAATCTAGATAGAACATTGGATTGTCAAACAAATAATTTACAACTGTGTTGATCAAGCATATTTTATAAGATTAGCCTGGAATCAGAAGGTGACCGATATGACCGAGAGCAAGATGATGGTGGCCGTGCAGGCTGATGATGGCGTATGAGGAATCGTACGGATTAGCTTGACGTGTTTAATTCCTTCATGGACTGTAGCACCAATGATTATGATTGATGAATCATGAGTAACTACGGTAACACTATTTTTGGATAACTATAAATACGCCATAGTAAATAGTAGTTTAACATAAAATATGAAGAAGAATCGTATTTTTCATACTAATTCACCCACCTCTTGAATTATAACACCCTCTTATTTTGCAAGTAAATCGAAAACAAAATATTTAAAAAAAAATGAGAATAGTAATAATGTAAAACAGTGTACAATCGAGAAATATTTTGTACTTGAGTTACCCAAAAATTCCCTTTCGGACTAAAATTAGATTTGCTTAAAATTTTTTTAAGGATTTTTGTTACTGCGCCATCTATTTGACTTCTAGTGTAAAATAGAGAAGACATTAATTTTGTCGACATTGTAATCAACTTATATGTATGTATTATTCAGGATATGCGAGGAAAATATAATATTTAATTGATTAGCGAGATATTCATAACGCATTAAAATATAGAATCAATTGAATAACAGAAGAAATACTTGTCAAAATGACGTAATGTTTTATAAATATACCGCTAGTGTCACGAGCTTACAGGTTGAAACAGAGTTTTGGGCTATACTACAATAATTATATATATATATATATATATATATATATATATATATATATATATATATATATATATGTACATATATATATATATATATATATATATATATATGTATATATATATATATATATATATATATATATATATTAGAAAACTTTCAAGTTAACCTCGATTTTAGTATTTCAAGACCATAATCGACGAATACGTCGAAATCAATTCGAAATACAACAATCGAGATTTTCGTAGTAGAGATGCATTGAAAAATTTACCTAAAACGTAGATTTCTTGAATAATTTAAAAATTGATCACCACATAGAGTATATTCCGAATAAATCCAAAATTTGTTGGAAGAAGCCACATTTCTTATTTGCGAAATGAGATACGTCTGGATCGTATATAAAGCTACAGTCTCATTTCCATGTAATGCCATCTGGTAATGGATAGAAATACGTAAAATTTAGGACGCAGACAATGTGACTGTAAAAACTATCTACGTTCGCTGAGATTGTTGTTACGATAAAAAATTCTATCAGTTCTACCTGCTGTTTTTGTCTTTACGTCATCAATCACGACGTTTATTCTCGCTTCGTATCACCAATCATTCTTCTCGGTCGACCGTACTTTATGAAAACGTTTTACGACCAGACTCGATGTGGAATACCTTATCTTATGTTCGATATTTTGCAAATACCATTTACGATTATCTGTGCGGTATAATAATGGTTTTATGGATACTTTTTTAGATTTATAACAAGCTGATTGTTTATTATAGTTGTTATATTCAGTCGATATGTATTAATTATGTATTGCGTAATAGATAATCAAGGTAATAAAGTATTGCTTCAATTTATAGACACCCTGTCGGGAGTCCTACCATATTACTTGTATTTATTGCCTATATTTTTTATAGAACGAAATGTGTAAAAGTAAAGTTTCTAAACTGCACAAATTTTTATAATAATGGTTTTGTGTACACTTTTTATATTTGTAACAAGTAGACTATTTATTATAATTGTTATAATCTGCCGACATAAATTGATTATCTATTGCGTAATAAATAATTAAGGTAATAAAATGTTCCTTCAATTTATTGATACCCCGTCGGGAGTTCTACCACTTCACTCGCATATTTTTATTATCGAACGAAAAGTGTAAAAGGCAAAATTTCCAAACTGCACAAATTCTTGCAATAATGACAGGAGTTCCTTCTTAAGTATCAATGTGTTTCTTAATCTCAGTTGGATACCATATAGTGATAGAATATCCGGCCAAGGTCGAACATTTTAAACAAATAGTTGAAAAAGAAAGAGGACATTAATTTTTGAAATCGGTTTAATTTGACGATAACATTTTGAAATTCATTAGTAGCCAAAGTTAAATAAGACCAAATTATGTCAAAAGAAAGCAAATTATTCAGCATTATTTCGTAATATATTAATAAGTTTGTTGTCATAAATAATACCACACTCAGAAAAAGTGTTTTAAAATCTAAAAATAACTTCGGATATACACGAAACTCCGATTTCCTTTTTTTTATGTTGGTAATTTATTCATGAGGTTTGAGCAAATCCACACATCGTACCTTTTGATTCCGTTGGATGATTGACGTTAAAATAAAACGTCAGTCATGTCTTTAGGGAATAAATAATATAACATTAATATCTACATGATCTGCATTATATTTTACGTAGCAAAAAATATTGGCGGAAAATGAATAGTTTTTAGGCGAAACCCTTAAATACGGGGATGTACAGTTTATTCCTGAAAATACACTTGGGGTGATATTTTGTCGTGGTTTTAATAACATATTTCTAGGGCAAAATGTTTATAATATTTATTGCAAGCAAACCTATTTTTGTTTATATTATTGTCAAAACATAATCTAAAGGAAATTTTTCCCGGAAACTCTTGCATGTAGAAACATTGAGATTGAACAATGTTCGTCACGGTGTGTAAAAAAATTCTATTTTAGTTGAATTTGAACAATATGGTTAAATTTTTAAATATCAACGATTATTTATGAAACCTTCAATGACAACTTGGTTTACACGAACGTGGTTTATTTGTTGTATGAGACTCGATATATGTTACTTTCATAAATAACTTAAAACTGATGTAGTCACAAAGTTCTAAATTTGTTTAGAAAAGCACACAATGACACTTGGGAAAACTCTACCGACTTATTATAAAAATATTTGTGAGTCAAGTGGTTGGTTAGGCTAGTAAAGAGAAAAGTTTTTAAAATTGGTCCAGTATAGTATTGAAGAGTTTTTTTCTCTTCAATACTATGTTGGGCAAATTTTAGAAATGTTTTATTTCTAATAAATTATAGATTATTTATTAAATATGCATACATAAAAGATTTCGTTTTAAAAATATGTTATATAATTTTAATATTATCTCAATTTATCAGATAAAAAACTTAAATTTTATCTTGTTGGTTTCCTATAATAACAACTCTTCCAGTCAAATTTTATGCAACGGGAAAACTTATGACATTTTTTCTTCTAAGTTCAGTTTAAAGGTTTTACGGGGTTAACTGTCTTGTGCTGTACTAAATTACATCAGTTATTCCAAGCATCTATTATCTTATATTACAAGCACATTGTAACATAAGTTAGATAGTAATTCTCAATGTTGCCTTTGAAGCTGTTACAAGATGAAAGATCCAAGCAATTACGGAGTTGCGTTTAAATATTTAAGATCGTGCAGACTTATGTAAACTCAGTTGTCGTCTTGATATATGTATACAATATGTGTATTTTCAGTGTACGATTATATGAGTAAGCTATTTTACACTTGGTATAGGAAATGGGCTTGTTAGTGAGTCATATCCATTGTCCCCAATAGCTGAATAAAGAGAAATTGGATAAAATGATGTAAACAAATGAATCTCGTCATAAAAATTATCAAGCGTTTAGACAGATATCCACTAAATTATCTATTAGAAAATAGGTTTTAGTAACATAACTATTAACGCAGCAGAGTTAGCTGCAAAATTTGGGACTTGAAATCTGTTGAGAAAGTCCACATGGAGACAATGATTGCCTCCGCCAAGATGATGCCCTCTAGCATAGGAATTACTTAATTGATATAATTCTACACCTTCCTTAATTCGAGATCTGGTACCGTTTGACAATTTTTTATTAAAACCGTAAGTAAAGTTTTTATTAAAACAAAAAACTTTCACGATGAGGTCCACTTCTTAAGGTTCATTGACGAGTTTTTCCATGTAATACCAGCGATTTTTTTCAACGCTATTCTTTGTCAAATCCTTAGTAATGGTTAATCGTCAGTGATGATGCATATATTACTTATGATTAGTTATAATAAATTGGGATGAAGTTACTTTTGTTTTTTAAAAATTTCTTTGGTTTTTAACTAACCCATTAAAAGAAAATACCAAATTATGTTCTTGTGATTCTTCTCATTCTTCTGAACGAGCATCTAGATACCAACTTACGACTGTAAATCAAATTTTTAATTGTAAATTTCTTTAAATAAATAAATATTTCAAAAGGATAAAAAGCAATTTTTACAGCCCTCGAACAGCTATAAACGAAAGTGTAATTAAAAGGTTTTTAAATAGCAAAACATTGCCGAGATCAGCCATTAGTGAAACCGGTTTAAACACATTTTTATGCTCGGTGTACATAGAAAGTCCTCGCTAAATTAATATCTAAAAAAATTACACCTAAAATATTTTCGGAATATTTACGTAAACTTAATATTTTATAAATTTTTTCTTAAGAATATTGCAAAGTAAAAGACTAAATAAATAGAGTATTAAAAAAATTGCTAGAGACAAAAATACACAAAAATCAATATTATTAACTGTGAAATTATTTATTTAATAAAAAAAGATACTCAAATATTTTGGTTTATTTATTTTATAGTTTTTCGATAAAATAAATTTAATAGTTTTTCGATAAAATAACGTAAATAACGTTAGGTTAGGTTTGAGTGTTTCATTCATTGTTGATGTTTTCCATATCTGTAAAAGGAGAGATTTGCTTCCGAAAGCGTTTGAAAATGAGATAAAAAAACATCTTAGTTTACAAATAAATTATTTTATCATGCTTTTTGTACTTTAAAATATAAAGTACGAATAGCATCCCTATAAAAAAGACTCAATTTATTTACCCTCCCCAAAAAAATGAAGTCATTATTTCTGTATAAACTATATTCAAACAATTAAACATAGTCAAATTAGTAGTAAATTAAAAATTATTTCCAAATAATTCTTAAAGTAAAAGTTGTAAAAGTAGTTGTCCAGCACGAGGACTACAAAGATAATGTAAATTTCTAAACATCAAAATTTCAAACAGATCGATTTTAAACAAAGACACGATAATTTTGATGCGGTTAAAGTCGACTAAATAGAGTCTAGTACCAAATATTATATGAGTATCAAGTCACAGAATTATATCAAATGGAGTAATAATATATTTGAAATAAAATTATTTAATATTAAAATATTTTAGTTACAAGTCAATCATTAAAACTATCTCAGTTAATTATGCCATATTTTTTAGTAAAAGGCTACGGAAAAGACTATTAATAGGAAAATAAAGCAATAATTCAGTAAGAATATTTCTGCTAAAAATGTTCACGCTCATCTCTAATACATACTACTTAATGTTAACCGTTAACGGTTTTGCTCAAAAGATGACATATCGATAACATCGATATGTTTCGATACGTTTCTTTGTAAGTATATTTTGACAAAACTTACTCCGATAAAAATATATATTTATTATTTCTTAATAGGTTCTTATGGTATTCATATTATCTCACTTGCGACAAACACATAGGTGACGTTAATCTAAACGTAATGTTGCGCTAACCACGACGTTAAAAATGTTTTCTTATTCTATATTTCCGGAAGTAGTAAGATTTGGGCTATAAATATATTTAAGTAATTTTATGATATTAGAATTCGTATATTTTTTTTATTTCAAGCTATGGTTGCGTTATCTGGGTAACGGTTGTATTTTTACACGGATGTATCCAATAATCGGTGTCCAGTTGTTAGGGCACCGTCGGCGAATTTAGTAGTTTGCGAATAATCCGCAGGAAACACTAGTTCAAAAACGTCGTCAATTTTATATCGAAATATTCTCATTTAATATTAATTGACTATGAACTGTCATTTAAAATGTCAATCATAACGTCAGTTACAATTTATAAGTGTAATAAACTCCTAGGATACCTAGGAGCAAAACGCGGCGCCGGCCATTTCGCCACCTCCGAAAACTTCATAACTCCGAAATTTGGTATTCCATTGTAATGATATATTTTGTATAAAGAGACATGTAAATATAAAATGTCCGAAGAATGTTTACAAGTCTTATGTAGGTATGTTTAAAAAAAATGTAAGAAATGAAAAAAGAAGAATAAAATATTTATATTATAAACGAAAACAAAACGACCTTTTGTAAAAGGATTTTTTTGTTACAGCCATAAAAAATGCAAATAGTAATTAAACATAAATTTAAATAAAATAAAATGTAGCAAATAAATGTAATATAATTAATCTTTTCGTACTTTAACACCTTTGTCTAGATACACTACCCTTTGTAAAAAAATTTTTGTTACAACCATAAAAATGCAAATAATAATTAAACATAAATTTAAATAAAATAAAATGTAGCAAATAAATGTAATATAATTAATATTTTCGTACTTTAACACCTTTGTCTAGATACACTACCATTTGTCAAAGAAAGTTTTTGTTACGACCATAAAAATGCAAATAATAATTAAACATAAATTTAAATAAAATAAAATGTAGCAAATAAATGTAATATTTTTAATCTTTTCGTACTTTAACACCTTTGTCTAGATACATTACCCTTTGTAAAAGAAAGTTTTTGTTACAACCATAAAAATGCAAATAATAATTAAACACAAATTTAAATAAAATAAAATGTAGCAAATAAATGTAATATAATTAATATTTTCCTACTTTAACACCTCTGCCCAGATACACTATAACAGCACCAACTAAGATGTACGAGTCACGAACTTTGATATTGCCTCACGTCTCATAGATTAATTTTTTATAGCCTTTCAATTAAATCTGGTTAAGTTCAGTCAATTCATTCTTTATATGATCATATCATCATTTATTCCATATCTCTAAAAAGCGCGACTAACCTCTGACAATGGGCTACTTACCGCAACATATATCCAGTATGCGGCCATTCGACTGGGCCACGAAACATTTCGCCATGTGGCATTTAATAAACATGAAAAATATTACTACTAACTACATGCGTACTGTATGTATTTACTTACAATTTCTTGTTCTTTAGTTCCTGATCTGTTCTTGGTGATAACTTTAAGTTTACGATTATATATATATAAATATATCTTCACTCGCGACATATTTTTATAGGGCTGATCAAATATAAAAAAATCATCACACAATCACTTCATTTCAAATCCTACTACTTCCAGCAAAAGAAAACGTGTAAACTTTCAAAAATTTATTCTCCAAAATTTAACATCATTAATAAAATCAATTAGTTTTTCACAAAGTTTAGATATGACGTTTTCTCATAATTTAAAAAAAAACCTGACGAACTATTTATACATATTCATTTTTGTAAATCTAAATTTATTACCTACAATATCTTTTGCATGTATAAAAATATCGTGCATGTTTTAATAATTTATTTCTTACCACATATACATATATTAATATATTACCTAGTCTATTTAGCTAACATAAATTTCCTTTTATTTTTGTTACATATCTGTAAAGCTAGTATCACGAGAGTAAAACTTGTATCACGACAATTCCGTACACGTTTGAAGTATTAATAAATAGTTAAGCGTACGTATTTTAATAAAACTAATTGCTAATATTCATTTTTCACAACGTAAATATATTGTCTACAATATTTTTCATAGCCGTAATACTGTGGTGCGTATATAAAAAATTATAAGATCTACGATAATTGCTATAATTTTACTGTTAATATTATAAGAGGTTACCAATCCTATTTTTCCATGATTTTTGGTTTAGTAGTTCAACAATATCCGACATATAAGGCTATGCGGAAACTAATTTACACCCATTTAGCATGCAGGAGAAGTACCTCAAACACCCAAATTTATCTTCAAAACGCTAATAGTCTGAGAGTAAAACGGTGACATAGGGATGGATAGACAGATAGATGACATGGCGATAAGGGTCCCCAGTTTGGCAAAGAAATCCAAGAAATTAATAAATGGATCTAATGTAAAGATAAACATTACAAAATTAAATGAAATTACGCGATGTAGTATTATTGCTACTTTATTTAAATTCTTTACCATTACCTAAGTTTCGTTGTATTACATCTTCAGGTGGGCTATTAGGAAAGATCTATACTGTGGCGATGTTGTAATACAACGAAACATAGGTCGTGGTAACAAATTTAAAGGAAATAGAAATAATACTACATCCCATAGTTCCAATTAATTGTGATTAATGACTTTTTACAACATTAATGCCAAATACGATTATATCCAAAATTAAAAGAAATAATCTATATCACAGTTTATTAATCCTCAAAAACTTTCACGTCTCACCACATCTTCATATTAAATCAAATATATTATCATAGAAGCTTTTTCGACTAAACTGCGTTATCCACTGATAATATTCTTGTTATTTCCCAACAATTGCTGTGCTTTCTTTAATGTTACTCTATAATCTCAAGAAAGATGGTCCTCTCATGCACGTAGGAGTTAATTTCTATGTAAAATTAAGATACGAATAATTACTACAAAATACTACTTGTGTAGAATGAATAATTTAATGGCAGAGAGATTTGTGGCTCGGATAAGATTGGAATATCAAGCTTCACTTCTTGGCAATGTCTGGTTAAATGTTTTAATAAAAACCAGTATCCGTGAATATAATTTATTCGGCTTCATACAGGGACTACATTCTAATAGCATATCTACTACGAGGATACCGAAAATGAGTCCCTTAGATCGCGTAAATCTGGACTGGTTTAATTTAGGATAAAATTATCTCTGTTTGAGAAATTAGCATTCAGAACAGAGGTATTTTCAGTAGCACTGGCTGGCTACACTTTTTCTATATAGTATAAATCAACTTAACATTGGGTATGTGGTAAGACGTTCCTTCACATTTGCATCTTTATCATTACATAAGAGATGAGATTTAAATAACTAATTCGTACATGGCTTATGAAGTAATAAATAGTCAAAAGCGGTACTGTTAATGGAAATATTATCGCTGTTTTTGTTTTGTCATCTCCTTAATAAATATTATTCGTTCAAATTTGGGTTTTCTTTGTTTATATATATATATATCAAAATCGTAATCCCTATACTTGCTTTGTTTTTTCTTTTACATATTAGTGAAAAACTATATTAGTTTATAAATCAGTTCAGTTTTCTTCATAAACACAAATTAACTCAACACGTTCTGACAAATGGGTTAAATGAGAATAATAAAATATAGGCAAAATTTGTGGTTTAAGTAAAACGTTCGCACATAGCTTATTATGTAATAAATAGTCTTAATGGATATATTGTCGTTTGTCGTGGATGACACCTCCTTATCTAGACGTTATTACTTTTTAAATTATTTATGTTGTCTTCATATATGCAAGTTATGTCAAACGTTCCATCAAAAGGGCTAAATAAAGGTGATGAATTCTGACCGAAATTTATGATTTGAGTAATAGATTGATACATTACATGGGAAGTATGATATAATAAGTGCCACTTGGTGGCTTCAATGGAAACATTATTGCTATTTTTGTGGTTTTCTTTTGTTATCTATTTCATATTAGTTTTGAATTATTTATGTTGTCTTCGTGTATGCAGATTATGTCAACACGTTCTATTCAGTAGGATAAACGAGGGTGATGAAACGCAATCGAAATTTTTGCCTAAAGAAACGTGTTGGTTCATGTCTTACGATGTAAGAAATGTTGCACAGCGGCAGTCCTAATGAAAATAGGATTGCTATTTTTATTGTATCCTGTCCTTTCTTAGAATATATTAATTTATAAATTATTTCAGTTTTTGTACTTTTTCTTCACAGAAATATATACGCACGGATTTTACTCTTACCAACCTGTATATCGGTATTGAAAATCATTACAATTTCAGTACATATTTCAAAAGAATTAATAGGTATATTTTTTAAAAGAAGAACATACTCATCGTGATTCGTGATCTGAATCAATTTTATAGTACATTTCTACTTTATTAGCAAAATACAATATTTCAAAATATCTCGGAAAAAATAATAATAAGTATGAAACCATGAAATTTTATGAATTTACAGGTAGTAAAAAATTTACCAAATTTTTAAACCTACAGAAGAGACGCCTTAAGTAACAAAGAAACATGAATTGTTTGGCAGGTAATGGAATCTGCACTGTAGTCTGAAACAGTTGCTTAGTTTTATAAGCTGTACATATGGCTGGGTAAAGAAAATTGGAATGGGTAAAAAAATAATATTACGTCTCAAAAAAAATTACATCAACGTAATGGAAAAAAAGATATATTTTGAGTCATCATAACTTTCTCAGCAAATTTTACAAAGTTTTACGTATTTACATCATCCTCCAAACTCAGCTTATTTATCTATTTAGTTACTTGCCTAGCCTATTCTATGGCTATAAAACGATTGTAGATATTTATAAACTTCAATGAAAATGTATTAAATTTTGTACAAAGTTTCATTGTTATTATTCATTCTATGTTATTTTTTTTAAACTATTTTAATATAAATATTCACTATTTTTTATATACACAAAGTAGATAAACCTCTCAACTACCCTATTAATATCGCAAGTACTAGAGAATAATTGAAATTAGGTATCGCTTCTCACAAGAGCCTGAATTTTGTTCCAATATTCAGTATCCGGGCTTAGATTAATTTTGCACTTAAGCACTTAGCGTGTGAAGCACGTTAGCCTCAAGAGGCGCTGGTTACGTTATATATGTAATACTTCATTGGGTTGCAGAGACAAAGGGAAATTTCTCCACGGAGTCGAAACTTATATATTAAGGAACTTTTAAAGAGGTTTCAATTTGTTATATCCACTGTGCTATATATGACGTAATTATAAAAGATTGCAACTAAGAGAAAAATATCCTGTGTTTTTTTAAAATTACTTAACTTTTAAAAATCTTTGGTGTCAATAATAGTTACGTAATCGTCGATTTTTAGATGAATTTACTATTTGTGCTTGCTCCAATATTCAGTATAATTGAAACAGTTTTAAATATAATGTAACCTATGGGCAGTTATATAAAATATTATTCGCATATATTTTTCTACTAATTTTCAACGGATTTTCTTTTATTTATGAAGGATATAGCAGGAAATAATTTCACGTTTACTCAAATTATCATATGTAACAGGCTTTCTCTCGTCGTCTTACTCTCGTCAGAGTGGTCGTGGTCTCGGCGATGATGTATATTGTTGGTCTACTTTTTCATTCTTCTCGATTCGTATGGCTGTTTTAACGGTGCGTTTCCACTTTAATTAATTGTTAGCGTTTCTAGAATACTCTGTATTGCCGGTCTCTGTTGCCATATGTATCAGGTCCGTCCATCGGGTTGGACATCGCGCTCGTTATCTTTTGTCTTCAACCTATCCTTGCACCACGTGATGCATCGAAAATGGTTTCTCGAGATATGTCCAAAGAATTTAAGGATTCGCAATTGCACATAGTCGACGAAAGTCTTTCTTTGATTCTCAACTCCTATATGATAGAGATAACAGTAAGAAAAACGGTGCAAAGATTTTTTTAACTCGCGCCTCAAACACTTCATTTCCAGCGCATCGATTTTGTGATGGTCTTAAAATTAAAGGGTCCAGGTTTCTGCTCCGTATAGATAAAGTGGGAAACCAAGGTATTTCATTAGTAGAACCTTGTTTTTTTAGTAATTCATCTACATAGTTTGGTTTACATCTAAATAGTCATGGTTTACTTATTTGTTACTACTTTTGTTTTTTTTTTACAAAGGTTTCTTATATTCCATCTACTAATATAAACTTATTTAGTAGAAATATTCGCTGATATTGATTAAATTACATATACGTAATTAATTTTTTATATTGGGAAATCACGGCTCAATTAAGTTTTGAAATAATTTTCATCAGATTCCAAGTGCACAGCATAAATAAAAATGTTTTTTCGGATATATCTTATTTAAACAGTTAAACTTACGCCATTATATTTCATTGTTTTTCAAAAATTTTCATCTATTCTTAGATCAAATTACGAAAAAAAACTTTAAATTAGTATTTTCAATAGGCGTATAACACTATTACCGACGATATATTGCATGTCCGCCCACATTAATTTCTATCTTCTTTATTTTCTTATATTATTTTCTTTTCCATATCTTATTTTTTTGACCAAATGTAATTTGGCATTCGCTTCAAACTATTATGTTACGTAATCTGTAACATTAATGCAGCTTTTATAACACAAAAGGGAATTTTCAGACGAACAGGTACACGGTAAACAGAGCGGATTTTCAAACGAACAGATGCACGGTAAACGGAGCATGAACAATTAAATTATGTTAGGATCTTTGGATGCGTAAAGCTAAAAAGTGAAGTAATTTTTTTCCCCTCAAACAAAAATATTCGACCCTTTTTACTAATTTTTCTTCTGTTACTTGTATATAATAGATAGCCCATATATCAAGTTTTGTTTTCATAATTTTTGGACAAACTTAAAAATTGTTGATGAAAACAAAACCCAAACCCCGGTTTTTTCTTTCGTTAATATTATTTTAATACGTAAAATTTTTTCGTCTATTTATGTATCTAGGTAATGCGATAACTTTTTATTACATAATTAAAACTAACAATTACGTAAAAATCGATGAAAATCGTAGTCACCAACTTCAGTTACGTCATAAAAACTTACATTCAGTAAGTGTTTACACAAGCATGAGACTAACTTAATCTTCGTTCTTATGTAGGTATATGAATATTTTTTTAGAGTTATATCAGTATATTCATTTCGATTCTTTTCAATCCAAACACGGTGGCAATATCGCATAATTTACGGATTTCTCATTATTTGTGTTTTGCTAATTTCTAACAACTGAACATTTAAAAATGGTGATTTTTTCAAGTATGTACTCAGTTTTCCGAATATTTTGTTCTAAAATAAAAAACTTGTATATAATAGATAGGTCATATATCAAGTTTTGTTTTCATAATTTTTGGACAAACTTAAAAATTGTTGATGAAAACAAAACCCAAAAACCGATTTTTTCTTTCGTTAATATTATTTTAATACGTAAAATTTTTTCGTCTATTTATGTATCTAGGTAATGCGATAACTTTTTATTACATAATTAAAACTAACAATTACATAAAAATCGATGAAAATCGTAGTCACCAACTTCAGTTACGTCATAAAAACATTGTTAAAAACAATTTAAAACAAAGACAGAAATTTTAAAATTTAAGATCAGAGAGCGAAGCCAAGGCAAAAGAAAAAGCGTAGGTCGGGAGCAATTTCCGAGTACCAAAGGAGGGAATTCTTGCAGAATAGAAAAATAGAAAAACTAATAATAGGAGAATCATTCTGAGAATTAATCAATTTCCGTTCTGATAGCAAATCAGTAGACAAAAAAGAGAATGACCAGAAATGGTGAGAGGTTACGAATTGTACCGTGCCCTAATACGCCCACATATATAAGTTAGATTTCGATGCATATCGTTTTCCAAATTTAGATTAGAATATGAATTTTGAGAAGAGGTGACACTGTTTTTTGGAGACATGTTAACATTTATTCACTCGTGAAAATACTCGAGTTGCAATTACTTCTATTGTCAAAAATCAAGGCTGGCCCAATTGTCCATAGTAAAACAAACACTAGCGGGTTGCACAATAATTATGTGTTTTACCCATTGTCACACCACTTAAATATGGCAATAATATGAAGTATTCGTGTGCTGCCCCTTGACAAATTTCCCCGTTTGAACATAAATGTGGCAGAACAGGTTATCGTAGTTTCATTATTAATACTCTTAATAATATACATAGGTTATGTCTTTAAGATACAAAGAATTAAAATATACATAGATTAAGAATGAATTCATAACTATTCATATTTTAAACCGATAATACTTCTTGAACTTTGGTGACAAAACACAAGGTAATAACGATCTCAACCGTAGGAGATAAGTGTTTATTAATAAATTCTCATGTTCATATATATTATGACAACTAATACGTTACATCAAACGACGTTGACTCTATATCAGCAACTTATTTCCAACTCATCTCATAAGTTTCCTAATGAAAAAGTCTTGGGTTCTATAAAGTAATTTCGTTCGATCTTCCTATATTGAGACGATGTATATTGCAAAGCAGCACACGTCATTGAGGTTCCACGGAGCATGATACATTCTATATATAGTATTTAGTAAGTACATTCAGTAAGTGTTTACACAAGCATGAGACTAACTTAATCTTCGTTCTTATGTAGGTATGTGAATATTTTTTTAGAGTTATATCAGTATATTAATTTCGATTCTTTTCAATCCAAACACGGTGGTAATATCACAAAATTTACGTTGTTTTTACACGGTGGTAATATCACAAAATTTACGTAATTTATTTTTATTTTTATTTCTCATTATTTGTGTTTTGCTAATTTCTAACAACTAAACATTTAAAAATGGTGATTTTTTCAAGTATGTACTCAGTTTTCTAAATATTTTGTTTTAAAATAAAAATCATTAATATATTTTCAAAATTAAGAATAAGTGTTTAATTTCGGATCCTTTTTAAAATATCCTCTCACATCTCATGACATGCAGATATATTCTTATGCAGACGTAATTTCGAAGTCAAGATTTTCAAAAATATTTTCGTTTCGCATAAAATTGCCGAAAGTTTTTGGAGAGTAATGTATGATGAACAAATAGATAAACGACGTACGAGCATTTAGTTACTCTTTTCCGTCGGATTATAACTTTATCATGCACGTTCGGACAGAAAGCGCAACACAGTTCAGTCAATGATCTTATAAAAATTAATGTAACAAAGGTGAAAAATTGTCTGTTTATTTGATTGTTTTTCTTTCTTTCACGCTTAAATATTTTAAGAAATTGAAATGAAATTTTGTATGCCGATAACGAATACTTTATATTGAAACTATATTCAATTTCGCTAAACAACATAATGAAAGCGAAATGTGTTATTTTACATGACTTTCTTTAATCCTTGAACGTTCGAGGGATTTTAATAAAATTTTGCCTTTAAATATTGTATATCCTTGATTAAAAGAAAGAATTTACATAATTACACTATCATGTGCATGAATTGAGCAGAAAAGGATTAGATAGTTGAAAGTGCGTTAAAATCGAATGCGGTGCAAAACTATAGGAAAAGTCGGTGACGACATTTACCTATTGCCAATAGGTAACACTCGATAAGTGTTTTAACGTAAATAAATGCGCTATTGGTGATTATCATAACGCAAGTGAACATCACATTCATGGAAGTTTATTATAAGAACTTGTGAATACTTACGACAGAAAAATTTTAAATAAAAATTACTGTCGGTATGTAAACTGTATTCAAAATAATACTTACCTCCTAGTAAGGGGGCTTGATCGATATTCATACAATTTTTGTGTGAAAAAAAAATTTGTACGTTTTCTTAATAGCAAGTTTGCGAAACTGCAAATAGAAGCTAGTATTAAATGTAAACAATATTAGCATTATTAATGTGATCCTCAAGAGAGGAATAATTGTCTCGTTTTCATTGCAAATATTTTTCATAAACATGAAAGCAAGCTCTGTTTTTAAATGTGAATACTACCTGGACAAATATTATATGCTTTTCTTTACAGAACAGACGAGCAAGTTTACTTAAATGAAATTTGTATGCACTTCATGAAGAAAAATATTTATTGATTGTTTAGCTTGAATATTATCTTTATCAGTTCTCAGATGATTCTGACACGAACTGCGTGAACTATTTTTCTTACTAGAGTATACTGTTTCAAATATGTCTGAACGATTACGAAAGGATATTTTGGAATTATTTGAAGGATTAGGATATTTCTTTATGTCATATTTACATTCATCCCACTTGGAAAAATTTTCCATATAGTACTCATGTATCCCAGTTGTCAGTGGGTTGAACTAATAAATTTATAATTGTCAATTTTTTGTGAAATGGTCTACAGTGGAACAAAAATATTTACAAGTCGTATTTTAGTTTAAACATACATTTATACACATGGTTGTATTGAGTAATATATATTTTTCGGACAAAATACTTAGACCACTTAGTACTCAAGTCCCAATATTAATTGTTTATTTGCACATCATAGCTTTGGGCGGCATCGCTTAGTTGCGCGCCCTCGCTCAGTATCCACCTTTTATACGCATATGTACTGAGCGTCGACGACATCATACATATTAACGAGTTATCGGTTGGAGCTATAATTTGTCTCTTTCGGAAGAATAAATTGCACATATTAAAATAAAAGTGTGCATTTAATACGTTCATTCCGTTTGTTTCTTATTTTCAATTCACATTGTTTATTTGCACATCATCGTTTTGGGCGGCATCGCTTAGATGCGCGCCCTCGCTCAGTATCCACCTTTTATACGCATATGTACTGAGCGTCGGCGATATCATACATGTTAACGAGTTATCGGTTGGAGCTATAATTTGTCTCTTTCGGAAAAATAAATTGCACATATTAAAAGAAAAGTGTGCATTTAATACTTTCATTTCGTTTGTTTCTTACTTTCAATTCAAAATGTATTATTTTTAAAATTAAAATGTATTATTAGAATGTCTCAATGTATTATTGTCAAACGAATATAAAATAATTCCCCTGTATTTTTTATTTTACCGGCATTATAATTTATTTTATTTCATAATTTTTCTTTTTCATTGTTTTATAACCTTTATTTTTTTTTAAATAATTCTTCAAAAATGAGTGTAATGTAATTGATTATAAATATAGGTAAGACAATTTTTGTCTACGCCGTATGACAACGATATTTTTATTCTCGATAGGATATACATGTGATATTTTTATCAAATGAAATTGAAAACTTACAGAATGGGCTTTTTAATAGGGTCATTGAATAAATATAACAAGTTATGTAATAAAACTATTCCTTTAAAAATGTGATATCTAGAAAGCTCTCTTCAAATCCCGTCCTCTATTTAAACTCCATCCGACCCTATTTTTAATTAAGCGATTCAGCAATTATCCAAAATATGTAAATAAAATTGTAGTGGGCATAGAAAAAAAAAGAGTTGTCTTTTAAACTTTAAATCTAAGTTAACCAAAGTTTGTGAGGATTCTATTGCTTTGTGTGTTTGTGAATAAGATTAAATATAAACTTGTAGATAATTGTATCGAAAATCGTGTAAATGTAATGTTACGAAACATGTTGGAATAAGTGCAAGGTAATTTGCTTCGATGGAATGAACACAATATTTATTGTTCAAGAGTCACCATAAGCGAGTGCACTGTGGATACGGTGGTTGTTTACTCATTGCCTGTATGATCACATGCAGAAGAAGGTTTCAGTGTAGAGTTTGGCCATGGTCAAGCGTATTCAGGAAAATATTTGACACCACTTCGTGAATATTTAAAAAACATATTTTTAAGTAAAACTGGATCTGCCGTTGTTTTTCGTCATCATTGAAACAACAGATAATAATTTATAGCAGTATCAGAAGAAGACATTACAAGTTCGGAATGCCTATGTAGCTATTGTAATTGAATACTTGCAAAAGTTTAAGACAATGGCGGGACAGCACTATACAATACCATTGGGCATTTTAAAATAAAAATCATAAAATAAAGAGCGAAGATTCACAGGAAGAAAACGCCGTTACATAAAACAATTTTCTCTTCAATTAGGTTAGAAATTTTACTATATTTATCGGAATTCTATTCATAAATTGGTTTTCAAATAACATTTCCTATATTCAATAATCTAATTCACGGGAAAGGAAGTCTCATTGAATGGGGACGTCATTACCATTATTAATGAATATATCTCAGGTTAGACTTTCCGCTTTTCTAATAATATTAGCAAATGCGTACACGTGGAACAAATTGTTTTGTCTTCAAATCTGCTTCCAAAAATAAGACGTATCAAAAACAAATTTCACATTAAACGACTGACGTAGTTTGGCTTGAT
Organism: Druceiella hillmani; assembly: GCA_039881145.1. NCBI lineage: Eukaryota > Metazoa > Arthropoda > Insecta > Lepidoptera > Hepialidae > Druceiella > Druceiella hillmani. Next base: position 1,287,182 of record JAYKKI010000042.1, read on the forward strand.
GTAGATTGATCTATTTTTTTCATTTATTGATGTTAGCATAAGTGAAGGCATTGCTCTTTCATACGTGTAGAATCAGCCCCGTTTGCAAAATGACACTAGTAATCGGAGTTAAGGTTATATCTGGGGGAATACTATGATTAGTCAATAAACAAGTCAGTCTCTAATTTACACCATTAAAGCAGACTTCTATCCCTGACTTCTGTTATAAGTCTTATCTCTCTTCTACTTATTTTAATAGTAGCGTTCACTAGCTATAGCTATGAATGATGCATATAATATTCCTCAAGGTATGAGCTTAATAAACCAAAAATATTTTTTGAAATGACGTGTGGTTCCACGGAAAAGCGCGACAAACAAATTAATAAACTTAGCTATTTTATGTTTTAGTGTAGATAACTCTCATTATGGAAAAATGGCTCAGGTCTAAATAACACAAAAAATTGGGAATTTAAGAAAGTTTTCCTTTCCTTCTGCAAGGAATAGTGTTAGAAGATGTGTCAAATTAAAACTGTTTTCCGATTAAAGGAATTTCTTCTCTGACTGTAATTTGTTTTTGGAAATGTAGCTTTCCATCGAACAGTTGGTTGTAAAATAAACAGTCTCCTGTTGGTACAAATAAATATATTACTGATAGAACACAATCAAAAAGTGAAAGCTGTCCTTATAAATGGAATTTGCCTTCGAAATTGTTTGACTACATTATGCATCCAATTAGCTGACATTAACCTAAAGTAAATTATATATATATATATATATATATATATATAAAATACCTAGATGTAATATATATATTTTAGATTATTTAGGTATATTGACATATTTTTTAGCAAATTTAGACTCATCCTAATGATTTTCAATGTGGTTTCCCCCCAACGCGATTTATTGTTACGAATGTTTCTTCACTTGCCGAGGTATACGAGTGCATGTAATGCAATCACCGATGTGGACCAATAGTGCCTGGTAGATATGATCTATTTTGATTTAAAAAAACTTTGATAATGAATAGAAATATATTTGTTGGTTCTCATTAATTTGTTCAACGCATTTACAATAAGCTGTAAATTGTACAAGGATTTCACGAAGTATATAAATAACCAAATCCAAGGAAATTGGAAAAACCAAAACTTTATATTCAGTTGTGAGTTTATATTGACGGTTTATCTGTGACTCTATAATAGCTTATGATGAATATGAGTGAGGATAAATAGAACAGCATACGAAAAATTAATACAATGAAGTCTGATTACTATCAGTAAATATAATAATGATTGTTTCAGAAGGTAATTTATTCAAACATGAAATTATTTAATGTACTTATTTTTACTTAACAGTAAAATATTTAAAAATATAAAGATCATTTTTTTTTAATTGATTCATAACAAATGTTAATTTAAACTTAAAGTCATTGAATTAAAATAAAAATAGGAATCGTTACGTTAAATTTTGATCCTGTTCAAATTATGTTTGTTTTTTAAATTAATTATTCTTAACTTTTGTCTTAAATCCTGAGATTGAATTTGTTGCCTTTTTTTATATAATGGTAACTGTTTTAAATTTTAAATATTTTATGGAAATAATTAATCAAGAAGAGTACATGCACCGTGTCAAAGAATAGCACATCAAAAATACTATTTAAATTTTCACGTAGATAATCCAAGGAGTTGCTTATCTATTTGCAATTCGACAGTTACATAAACTTTTGATTTAACTTAAATAATAAACTTGTAAGAGAGTGAATTCTGTAAATTGAAAATATTTATAAAAAATATTTGATTTTGCGTAAAATGATAATAGAAATCAGAAACCCTTTTTTTAGAATAAAAGATGTAAAAGGCAAGGTCGAAACAGTGTAACAATCGAGAGGGATAATAGATTTATTGTAAGCAGTGTTTTAAGAAACCGCACTTCGACTTCTTTCGAGGTAAGAACTAAGCTTCAGGAAGTTTGACAAGTAACAGGTAGTACCAAAACCATTAGAAAAAGACTGAAGGTGGCTGGAGAGCATATTTGCCCACCAGAGAATCTTTACTTACCGCAGGTCATCGAGTAGCTCTATCTAACTTTGTTCTTTCGCACTGAAATTGGAATGATGATGCTTTGGCATAGATACACTTTACTGATAAGTCCAAGTTTTGTATTAAATGAAATGCTGAAATTTTTACAGTACGCAGATGACGGGAAAAAGATACCTCCCTGCAACATTGTTGGAAAAGAGAGTCAAAAAAATGAGTCTTTAGACTCAGTACTCAATTTTCACAATGATAGGTCAAAACTCTTTAAGGGGCTGAGATTACTGCCTTTAATTTTTTTTCGTTAAGTGTAAGCTTTTTCATGTTCAAAAATGTTAATATAATTAAAAGATTCAATTCAATAGAATTATAAACTCATTCAACACGCATAAACCTGCTTATATATAAATTTGCACCTTCTTTCTTTGCACTTCTCTCCACTTCTTTTTGCGTTCTTCTCAATGTATCCATGAGTGTGTATTGGCAATAGAAACTTATTTGGAAAGCATCTTAAGTCATTTTACAGTTATGGCAAAATATTATCATTTACGTAAATGTTGAAACAATTATTTGATACCTTTATATAATAAAACATATTTCTATTTCCCAGCATTCCTTAAAATATAATGAAGATATTTACAGCACAACGTACGTATTCTACTTCCAAAATTATTTTTTTCAAACACGAGGGTGAAAATTGGCATGCGAAGTATCATAACTCGCTATGAAATTGTCGAACGTTGTATGTATAAATTAAAGAGTAGCAACTCTAATGTCATGAAAATTCGAAGTATGTTGGATTTATTGCAGGTTTTCTAGTTACACGTTGTATAGTTAATTTAAACAAAATATGTATGATGTTAACGAGGGAGGATGAAAATCGGGAATATCTAGAAAAATACAAATATCTGAAGCCAATAACATTAAAAAGCAAAAATATGGTGTGATGAAATTTTCCCTGAAAATTAAATTTAAAAGAACTTTGTGTTTTCAATTTTTGTGAATGGATTCGAGATATGGAATAAAAAAACCTGTTAAGCACGAGCGGAACTTGCATTATGAGGGTTTCGCACACCTTTAAGCGTTTTTAAACATTTAATGGTACGCAATATTCCTATTAAACTATTTACAAAGATTTAATTTTTTATAACGATTATATATTTCGTACTACACCTTTCACAGACGCATATTTAAAAAAATATTTTTGTATGTGATAAACTACAAAGTACAAATTTTCCTTTACTTTTGCTTTAAGACCTTACTTCTTGCCAAATGCCATGATTCCGTCAATACGGAGTATCCTATAGGTTTTGATTTATTACGAGAGTCAAAATACACGGCGTATTTCCAGAGTTATTTTTGATTGCATTCACTTAGAAAGGGGGCTTGACAGACAGACAGACAGGCGGAGAACTAAGTGATCTCGTAAGAGTTCCTCTTTCCTATGGAACCCTAAAAAGTGACTGGCAAGAGGGAGAAATTTAATGCGTTTGAAGTGTGTTTTTGACAAAGAATATTACCGAGATCCCGGACTAAAAACGCACTAATACCTCTGTATTCCAGGAGCTGAAATTAAAAACACAGCTATCTACCATCCGCCAAAAAGCAAACTCAATTTCGACTTTGGCCAAATAGTTCAACGCGAGGAAGATAGTCTAAAAAAGTTGAGGGAAAAACAGCAGGAAAAGGTAAAAATGTTATTTATCGACTAGTTGGTAGGATCAGATACGAAAGCTATCCGGTACGCCCTTCAAGGACGGCGACCTGCCCACATGCCCAAAACCGGGGCAAATGGAAAGCAATAGTAAAATCCAGCGAGTCTATAACTGTAAATAGACACGACCCTCAGTCATGGGGGACAACTAATAAAAATAATATTGATAAATTTCTTAAATATACGTAAATCGTATAAAAAAGAAAAAAAACGAATTCACGAACAAATAGCTACTTTATCTACGGACCCAAATAGATAACCGGAAATTGACATAGATTGATTCATTAAAGTCACATTCATGTCGAAAAATTTCGCTTCATACGTGACTTTCATAACACACTTTTTAAAAATATATCTTTTTATGAGGTTTCAACGACTATTGATCTTGAGTAAGGTTGGATGACTAGACATGTTTTGTTACAAATATTGTAATAGACAAACAGGCATTCAACATTGTTGAATGCCTCTTTAGCATTAATTATAGTTCGTAATATCTAAATATTATTTTAAGTAATTTTGAAAGACGCAGACAATGCTATAAAACATTATCGACACCACAGTAGGTCATGATGATAGTTTTTGGCTGTTTCTGAACGTAATATTACATGACATAGTAATATTTTATTTTATAAGATTTTCTTCCGATCACTTCTTTCTTACTTCCATTGTCGATTTTAACATAATTATGATAAATTGAGTAAAAGGATGCAGAAACAGGTAAAAAAATAATGAATTTTTATTATTATTTAATATTTTAAATTTACTTTCTGAAAATTGTGAGAATTTTAAATATAACTTATATCAATTTAATGATTAATAAAAAAAATTATGTTAACAACAAACCAGTGCAATAAACTGACAGAATTTCATGTCAGACATGCTAAAACAGATCCGTCAAACGTAAGTAAAAAATGCAGACCTCCTTTGCGACCCTCTTTTCTTTCGACGTGAACTCAATTAACTTAATCCTTTGAATGATAGATCTTAACGGAAGATCGGTCGTTAGTTAGCTATACTTATTTCAAGATATGTATAGATAGTATGTTATTTTCACTCTTTTTTGATGAAAACTTTATGTGTAGAAATAGCGATAAAAATATTATTATTTTCCTAAATTATATTGTAAATTTTAGGAGAGAATTTCTAAGTACATTTAAAATATAGTCATTTGGTTTTCCACAAGTATTCATAACATTTTTAGTGTTGGCTGAGAAAAAGGCTCTTTAATAATTTATCATTAATATTTTCAAAACTAATTAAGCTGATAAGATATATAAAATATCAGTCTTACAAAATTTGAATACATCATATGGTTATTCCACATGGAATTGTCCGGATACAATGAATGGCGTCAGATATAAATCAACTCAGGCTATCGGAGTGTAATTGTAGTTTAATTATGTTAATAATTAGAATTAAGTACGAACGAACTAGTTATACATTATGTATTTGTATATTATACAATAATATTAGTGAGTGATTCTAATGAATAATTTCTTGAAGTTGTTACTGGAATATGGTTATTGTTTCTGTATTTGTATTTATAGTTATAATGTTATTTGTATTTATAGTTCAAAATTACAATGAAATGAATAGAATTTTATTTGTACTAAGAGCTATAAACAACTTTATTTAATAATTTGTTGGAAATAATAACAATAGTCCAAATCCCAAAGTATTAAATTATACAAAAATGTCTGGCCTATTCAGCGAGCAATGTTTAGAAAATAATGGAAAGTTTGGCAGAGCATGAAAGCAAATTGTGTTTAAATCAATTGGGAAATAATAAGTTATATTAAATGTTTAATTAAATCTAATGAAATCGTCAATTCCTCATCAACAGATAAAATTAGATATGTGATAAAAACAATATTTTATTTTTAATTTATTTAGCTGTATAAAATACATTACTTAAGATAAAACACATCCTTTTTTACTAATTAGCTATGATCTAACCGTGCGACTCCAATTCTTTCTTTCGCAGAGTAAGTTTTGTACCATATTTAGTTTTACGTTCAAGCTCTTTTCAAATTTAAGAGCTGGTAATAAAGCCCAAGTATACGGTTGGTATTTATTGGAACAAATGCTTAGGTTAGAATTAATTATTATCGGATTCATTCATAAGTTTTTGGACAACAATTTTCAAACTATTAAAGTAAAAATTGTGGCTTTGACTTTCTTATCTTAAATATTTTCTAAAAAAATACTTCATTTTTCTTAATAAACCAAGTTCAAGGAATATTATAAAATTTGTCTATTCAGCACACCCACACATACACACACGTATGTATATATATGTATATATATATATACATATATACATATATATATATATATATATATATATATATATATATATATGTATATATATATGTATATATATATATATATATATATAAATCCAATTTTTACATTTAACATATACGTGAAAATCGGATCCGAATTACGATATTCCCTTATCTACATTGTTTAAAGTTACGTACACGTGGATACAATACAAATATATTAGAGATTAATTTATTAGAGAGCATACAATTTACTTATTTACAATATATTTCAAATAGTATCATGGATGAGTGATGCTGCGATAATTTAAAACTCCAATTATACCAGCTGTGCCTGCGACTTCATCCGCGTGAAATTTACTAATGATTATTGTTTAGAATCGAACGTTAAAAATATTGACAACGCACAAAAGAGGATATGGATAAATACCGACACAACATGGATTTATTTAAAAAGTTAACACAGGGACTTCATTTCCTATGAGAGTAAAACTTACAAATACCGCTAATATGAGGCGTGAGCTTTATATTTATTTTGATAATATGATAAAACAAAAACTAAATTAAAGAAGTTTAATATTTAAAAGTAACAGCAGTGTAGTAATTGATATTATAAATGGTACAAACAAAAATCTTTCGGCCGGTGGAAATCTACATGTAGCCACGTCTTCAGCCTACCGTGCCAACGCGATAACCATTACACCACGGTTGCTCCAAGTGAAATGTCGAAAGTATTATTATTGTCACTTTTATTCTGCTCCCTTTTTTATTTTTGCAATACATAAGAGCAAATATTTTGTTAAAAATGCTACTAGATAACTTTGCCAATATGATACCGTAGTATATTTATGAAAAAAAAGTTTACCGAAAATATTGAATATATTTGGCGTTAATTTTGTAGAAATTCATTATTCATAATTAAATGAAACTACGTGATGTAGTATTATTTACACTTTTTTTAATTTCTTTACCACGACCTAGGTCGTGGTAAAGAAATTAAAGAAAGTAGAAATAATACTACATCACGTAGTTTCATTTAATTGTGTTTACTGAAAACGCTAATAGATGACGCTAGCAATACCAACATCGTGTTATCCCCCAAATCAAGGTTTTATAAATCTGTTATATTTAGATAAAAATTATATAATACATGTTACCCAAAGTATCAAGTATTGCATTGAAGAAATTATCAAATACCGCTCAGTTAATTCTGCGTGATTGAAAAATAAATTACCATATAGACAAACAAAAATTTTAAAAACATATTTACTGACTCCTATTATCATTCATTACATTAAATCTACCATTTTGTTTAAAATATTTCTATGCAGAGATTACTCTCTAACAATTTTATAATTTGTATAAATTACTTATAACACACAAGTTATTATAAACGAGTATAATTTTAGTTGAGCATAGTCTTGTGGTTTAAATAAGGATATTTACAATGTTTGTTAAGATGTTTAGGGGCCTCAAAATTGTCAAAATCTTCTACATCGTTATTTTAAAAGTAAAACAAATATATAAGTTAATTCATCACTGTACGATACAACGTGTGAACTGCTCAAATGCACAGGCAACGTCAAATATTTAAGTGTCTGCATTGACTGTTTTCGGCGGTGGAATGTTTATGTTGACAACTTGCTACTAAACTAAGGCAACTCATTCGCATGTTCAAAGACAAACGCAACGTACTAGACTCGTATATAATAACGACTAAATACTACGGACCAGTACAATTATTTATGTCCCATGATATACTCATTTGGGGAGCAGCTGACACAATAACAGCTGATTCTCTCTTCAAAACCAAGAAAGCTTTGATCAGAGTGATGAATAAAAATCACACCTCTAACCGATTATCTACCTGTCTATCTGCTGTAATAGATGGATTTTAATACGGGTTTCACTGCCGTGGAGAGTATTTACCCAGAAATACTTTTATGTATAAAACATTGGTGCAGGTGATTTTGTTTAATGTTATATTTTTATATCACTATAATAATTTAATTCACTAACATTTGCAATCTGAATTTGGCTGCGACTTTAATGCTATTTCCTTATGATTGGATTAATTTTTTTCTTTGTTAATCCCCTATGTTCTGTATAGAAAAAGCTTCATGTTATAATGGAATGCCTCTGCACTCAATCGAATGTTTGAATATGGGTCTACGTTAGTAGACCCATATTCAAAACATACTTTCATAACATATATTCAAACTGCATAGACGAAGTAGGTGTGGTACAAGGGAAGTGTGTTGCCGATAAAAGGACCTTTTAATTCTATTCATCTCTTATTCCATATTTTTTTAAAATTAGAATTGATTGTGGCGTAATGTGAAACCATTTGTAGCAAACTTCATCCCAGACCTGAGAATTCGGACATAAGAAATTAGACACCGATAATGTTTATTCCACACGACGTTCACTAGTGTGTTTGTAGTTGTTGTGTGAGGTTTAGTAGATATTCAAACGCGCCCAACGCATTTATGGATTTAATAATATAATGCTCTGAGGATTTCACCTCACTAGTATGTACAACTAGCACACCGGCTTCGATTTTAAATATAAAAGTAATTAAAACTAGAGTAATTTTACAAGTAATGAATAAGCTTCTAGTAAAGAGGGGATATTTGTATAAAAATATTCCTTTTTTAAACTAGTTTTATTATTTATTATGCAATAAACCTAGCACTTAAAATTACTACACCTCCGTCCGCTAATCAATGGATATATACGTATAAGAAAAATCTCAGGTTTTTTATACTAATTTTTATGCTCGGCGACATTTCTCGGCTTCAGTGTTTTGCAGATTTTCTTGCCCTTCACTCTGCTGTCTGCTCTTTTATCTTTTTTTCTAATTTGTTACTTTTCTTCAGAAGCTTTTATTAAAGAAGCAATTAAATAATGGATGAGTATGCAATTTCAGTTCTAACAAAAAACGCTCTTTGACGTGAATAATATACACAGACCTTTACCCAATGTTGTCTGATACACTTCACTCATTGAAATTATATTTCAGTTAGTAGCAATATAACCATATGGTGCACTAAACCTCAATATGAGTAAAAGTGAACTAAGGCAAGCTCAAGAACATGCTCCGTACCTTCCTTTCCCGCGCTTCATCCGCCACACACACCCCAATTCTGACGAACCACATTCGATATTTAAACCGATGTATATAATGTCATTGCAATGGTGTGTCTTTTCTTGCGCCCTTATCGACTGTGAATCACATTATACCCGCGTTAGTTTTCGTACCCAATCATGATCTCTCGTACCGCGTTATAAGATCTTGTACCATCAAAAGAATTAACAAGTATTTATTTTAAAAAATGGCTCTAAAAAGTATACTAGTATGTCATCAGGGAAATCTTTTTCAATAAAAACGAATTACAAATGCGGACTTCTCATTAGCCATTTTGTACACAGGATACATTTCGACATATTTTCATTGAATCCTCCTTGGATTGTCTCTTGATTTTTTCTTGGATAATGTGTTTGTATTTATTATTCACATCAAATAACGACTTTCTTGTAAAATTTGATTCACCCCATGATTTTTTTTTCATTGCTTATTTAATAAACAATTGTAACGAAAGTAAAAAATAAAAAATTATTAAAAAGGACAGGGAGCAGAGCAAAGGGCCAAAATGATCCGCGCAACACCAAAGTAACGAGAAAAGTCGCCAAGCATGAAAAAAATTGAGTATTTTTTTGGAAATAGTTCAGAAAAGTTAAATTCAAACAAATAATTACGAAATTCAATATGCTTCCATTACAATAGCCAGCCAATTGATACAAAAGATATGTAGAGAATACAAAAGAATGTAGCTTATTTTCACATGTACGTACCTACAGAACCGCGGACGAAAAACACAATTAATGCAAATTGCACTGATAAATATATTGCTCGATTACAATTAAAATATTTCACCCGAAAACTACTCAAATATGTGCTCAGAAAATGTTAACATTGAAAGAAATAGGAGGAGGTAACGGTTGAAGCAAACTAAGTCAGCATATATCATAAAATAATAATCATATTAAAAATAAAGATGTAATGTGAGAAACGAGCAACGGATTAGAAGTGTCTTTAAGCAGGTGAACTAAATATTCGGGAGAGATATGAAGTACGAAGTAAATCACTTCCGCAAGTACAATACGAAGTACTACTTCCTACACCAATGCTACATAGTCTCGTACACAAGTCCCGTTCCATTGGAAAAGTTGTATACTTTCCCAGTGCCAGTGAGAATGCTTCTACTTTACTCGAATGTTGAGTTTTACTGTAGTTAAGTTCCAGTTAATGAATTACTTAACCTTGGTTCCCTACCAGTAGGAACTAATTATGTTTGTGGTGTGTATATGGGCATTATAAAATGGCTTATTATTTAATCAAAACCTTCAATTTAAATTTTTGATATGATTTGTTGATTTTGTTAATATAATATAAATTGGCATATGGTTATGTAGCACAAGTTTAACTTAACATTTAATTACTGGTAAACATACGTTTTTCATTGCAAATTATAAAAGACTAGTTAAAAGATTTATTGGCATACAAAAATTATACAAACTATTTTTCGTACTGTTTAGCGTACATTATTCTTAGGCAGCTTATACTTACGAGCTTTTAAAAGCTTGACAATTATATAAATGTTGATCATTTTTGAGCCTTGCAATGAAGAAATAAAATTTCTATCTATTTAATTACGCAAAATTTTAGTTTAGCAATTTCAATATTAGTAGTATTCTTAAAATTTTTTAAATTTTACTAATCGTTCAACCGATATAATAAGTCACCTAATACCATACCGTGCAATTAATGTTAATTATCAATACTTAATATTATAATAAAAGTGAAAGTTAGCATGTTTATTTGTTTGTTTGTCTACATTTCACCTTTAAACGACTCAAGAGATTTCAATAAAAATTTAGTGACAAATAGTGAAATGTTACCTCTTTATTTGCTCATTCGTCTTTTCTTTCATTTACCTCGTAATGACATAACTGGCATGATTTAATAAAAAGCTATTTAAAAAAAGTTTTTCATATTTTTCGAATAACACGCGGGCGGAGCTGCAAGCAAAGCTAGTAAAATATATAGAACAGTCCTTACATTAATTTTATGTAATTTTACAACTAACAAATGCAAATGAATTTTGTATATTTTGGGTTTCTAATCTTTATTATCGAAGCTATTAAAATAATATCAAGTTTTTTTATTTAAATTACTTGAGCGATATTAATTTATAAATTTCCAATTTATGTTTTTCGAAATTCCGATAACGACCTTTGTTTATAATCGAATATTCATTATTACAATATTATCACAAAATATTTATTAAAAATTTACTGAGATCTAGATCGTAGTACTTTTGTTCGAATTACAATATCTCGTTTTTACCAATGGTTACGTTTCTAATTTTAAATATTTCTCAGTTAAAATATTTTTAATTCAAACTGCACTTGTCTTTAAGTTATGCTTTTAATAAAAGTGGAGGAAACGGTTTTTTATTTCACAAATTTACTTTGAAGGATTTTTTGTAATTTTGCTCTATCATTCAAAGTTTTTACTTTAACAGTTATAGTGGTATATAATTTAAACGACAGTTTTTACATTAGTAAGTAAATGATACTTTTGAACGATCGTGTTATAATTTTGTAGGTACAGTTTATTTTTATCTTCTGGTGTCGTTCCCCAAAAAAAAAAACGAACCTTTATAAGATTATTCACATCTCACTGTAAAAGTCGTTTTTTGTCAAAAAACTTTTTGACGCAGAATTTTCACATACGAATAATAATAATAAAGCATATTAACCCTCCCATCTTAGTAACAAAAAACCAAAATAAATTTGAAATTCTTAGGAGAAGCAAATTAAGTACCTAACAAATAGGGTTAATTTTGCATATTAATATAGAGAACTGTTTGAAAGAAATAGCCTTAAAGAGCTTTTTCCTAAATTAGGGCGGTATATCTCCAGGATGTACCGGAAAACATGCTAATATTTATGTTGCGTCCACAATTTCTTCTACCCTTATTTCTGAAACTATTAAATTTATGGATAAACAGGGTTTTTAGTAGATTACAAAAAGATTACAGAAATACGTATAAATGATTCTAGATGTTTTAATTTCGAGATATCAAACTGCTAAATTATATAAGTTATTATTAAATATTAACTGCACTCTGAAGTCCATATTAGTATGACTTGCAATAAATTAATTAATTTAACTACAAAGGATGTACGGCATCCTCCATCCACGAGCTACCCGAGTGTACCGTAGGTGCCTTGGTCGATTTTATATTTGTATCAATTTAATTATTTTAAAAGTTTTTTTTCTCAAAATATCGATTTAAGGCGGAAAATTTTCTGGTTCATTTGTCGATATTATTACTACTAATATAATATTACTGGTAGTCTATGAATTAGACAACGTTAATTTTAATAAAACAGAAACTAAGGTAATTTTTACTAAGGTAATTTTTCAAATAAGTATTGATTTTAAGAAAAAATATTTTGATGGTGTTTTTCGGATCCGCGTTTAGTTAGTCGATAACGTATAAAAAGGAAATTGTTGTGCCAACCAATTTCGTAAACACGATAAATCGTAAATACGAGAACATCATTCTTTAAAGAATACAGCGAACTATGTTCATAGATATTGCGAAAATATACTGTGCCATTTCCGGTGGCGAGCGCAGCATCTGTACCTCGACTATTTATCATTCTCGGTTTCTTGCTGGTATACCACCCGGACAGCCTTATAATATCATATTCAGTATTGTACGGCTTCAGATATTTTCTGTTAGTTTCTTTATTTCTTATGAGAATTGCTGAGCAAAATTTCTCAAAATGATTTCACAAGCTTTAATTAATAAAAATAATGTAGTATATACACGGTCCCAGAATTTCTGCAAAATGACGTCACAATAGAAAGAAGAATGTTAACTGAATTTGATAACCAAATTTGTTTTTCGCTATATTTGTGAACAGTCCCATAACTACCCATTGTAAGAAAACATACGCAGGTCTTAATTAATTAGCAGGATTAATTAATTACGTACTAAAATAAAATAATAATATAATGTATCCACATAAGATAATAGAATTCCGCCATCAGCTTTTCCCCATATTATATTATTGCTATTGTTATTTTCATATAATATAAATAATTTCATCAATTTCTCTTTTACGGTTACAAGCCTCCATCCATCAAAAAAGAAGTCACCATTAAAGGTTTAAAATCACAAAAATGAAACCATTAAACGAATTCCACAAAACTCGCGACGAGGGCAAAATTACAGACGATCGAATGTCAATGGCATATCTATTGTTAAATCGTGGAGTTGAATGACAATTGAGGAAAGCATTGAATTGAAGGAAGCAGAAAAGTATATAAAAGGCACATCCGAACAATTGATTGTGACGTCGACGTTCGATGTCAAAAACCTTGACGATTCTCCCGATCCATCTCTTTACTGCCACTGTGCGGTATTTACTCAGGGAAATTGTGTGTAAACTTTATGTTTTTACGTATAATATTTCTGAATCAATATTATTTTAGACATTTTAAAACATTTCAACCGATAAATCATTTAATATGAAGAAAAGTTGAGTATTTTTTAAGAAAGTATTTTTCCCCGAACTTATACCATTAAAAAATTGTCGTAGGTAACGATAACGTAGACGTAAGATAAATTAAACGTTGACTGGTCACATCACCTATGTATACAAATATCATACATCGAATCGCAAGTTGGTACGTAATCGTTGTGGAGAAGAGAGGAGAGCCGTTAATAACGATATTTTTTTTTAATATGTTAATATTCTTTTTCAAGGAATATAGGAAAATATTAAAGAAATTATGTGCAATAATAGTTTAAAACTTTGCTCAATAAGGTCTTCAGTTTTAAATTAGATGAAAAATGTAAATGTACAAGGGAGTTTCCTAAAGTCTTATGACATATATTTATTGGCCATAGCAAAAAAAACTCACATGTGTTGTTTAAAACTATGTTTAAAAGAAATTTTAAAAAAGTGTTATATGTCTATATTGCTAATAGTACGAACGAAATCAAGAACTCAAATATAAATATATGTAATGAAATAACATTTTAAAAGATAAATATCATTTGGATTGTTTATTTGAGTTTGCGAGAAATTTGTCTTATCATCACTGCTGATTTGTAAACATCAAAAACGAATTTTTAATTGGTTTTTAACAGGTGACATGCGGGTTCACATTACCCAAATATTTTAATCTATCTGTATCTTAAAATAAGTGCGCGTGGATTAAAACCAAATAAATCTATTTTTGAATTTCATCAAACTATTATTAGACATCATTTAACTTCAAGATAGATAGAAGATGATTAACTTTAAACTAGGCACTAACTGCATTCTATCGGATGTTAAACGTAAGCATGGATAATGCCTATATACTTTATGAAACTCGTCATCGCTAAGATATAGACGAAGGAGATTTAATCAGAATGCTAGCGAGGGATATTGTTATTGCACAGGAAAAAAGATTTCATGACTCACAAATTGCTCATGAAATTGGACAGTTGGTAATGTGTATATTTTCCGATATCTACTATTATTTGGCAATATTTTATTTATCAGCAACCAAACAAATCAAAAAAAATATTAATGTTTATATTTAGGAAAGATGTTTTCTAATTTGCTTTGAATTTACTCAAAGTTTATTGATATTTGATAATTATTGATATTTCAAAACGTATATATTTCCCATAAAGTTCAAAATTACGTATGTTGATTATAAATTGGCAGTGCTATTTTTTTTTCTTATTTTAACTTCATCGTTAGATTGCACCATCATCTGTTGCAACTGCAATTCGCCAGTTAAGTGATAAAAATAAGATGTCACCGTACGGTAATATCTTTGAAATTTTTAGGAACCTTTCAGTTTATCTATCCACAGTTCACGTAGTTAAGCTGTGTTCGTCAAACTGTCTGCCAGAGTATAATTCTGAAAATTTTAATCTTATCACGTTAAATTTTTTTGGTAAGTACTTACTTCAAATTTAAGTTTCAATTAAAATGCTGCAAAATTAATTAATATTTTTATGCAATTATTTCAGGACATCAGTCATCGAATAAGTAATTTAAAATAATTTGAGGTTAAACTTTTATGCATTTTCTAGTATATTTTCGTCTTTATACCTTACCTATATTTTTTTTAAATTAGCCAAAAATTACCAAATGCTCATTCTTGTAAATATTGTGAGCAAGGTACATCCATAAATTAGTTTTGGTGGAAAATATTTTCACATAGTTATATTTTACGTGTTCACATAATGACTTGACCGGTTTTATGAAATTTAATGATGTATTGTTTCCATTGTTATTTTGCGCAATATGACATGTGGTCATCTATTAAAGTATTTTCTTTAAAGGAAAGGAAAAAAATTATTGACGACAAAGTACTAAATTTGACACAAAATTAGTCTGTGTTGATAAATACAGTTATACATTAAATTGATCGCGTTTTATGTTAAATGTTAGATTTTATCAATTCAACACTCTGAAATATTCAAAATCAAATATTTATTTAACCGTCAAAATTCGTAAAGCTAATAAAGTTTAAAATTTTACTTATCTGGCAAATATTGAATTAAATCGACAACGGAGACACTTGATATTTAGGTTAAAAAGTTTCTTTAGGTAAAAGTTTTAGGTTAAAGTTTCAAAGTAAAAGCTCTCTACTTATTTTCTGTGTAAAAATTTTATGGGGCTATTTAGAAAAGCAAATAGTTTTATATTAACATTATTTTATAGTGACTTCAAGACATGTTAAGAAATCATTTTTAGTTATGAAGAAAACCATAAATGCTTTTCTTTTGCTTTTTAAATTAACTATTTTAGGAGTAAATTTAAAAACAGTTGCAATTGATGTCCTTCTAACATTAATTTAAATATATAACCTAATGAATTTTATTTCTTTACATGTTATGAAATAAATCATTGTCTATCCTCCCATGACCGGAGAACCACTGAAATAAATTGGTTAATTTTATTCTCTAGTTAATATTAATTTCTTTCCAATGAATTCAAACATCTTTAACACTAATTAACTTAAGATGAGCTCACTAACTTTTTTAGCACGTATATACAAGGAGTTAGGAGGTAACTTTATGTAAGTATAGAAATTGGAAGTGCATTTGTTCGAAGTGTATTTTAGAAAGTGCATTTGTTAAAATTTTTATCGACATAAAATTGTAGTTATACAATTGGATAAAGTAGTCAATTAAAAGAATCAATATTAGCTTGCATTATTCTTTATTATCATTACCAAAAACTAATTTACTATAATTCCGTACGTAAATTTGGTATTTTTATGAACATTTACTTAAAAAATTATAATAATTGTAATATTTCGATTGATTTTAAACAGTAGAAACTGATTTTATCTATGTCGGTACGTGCAAAAACTATGATTCCATAGCTATAGTGATACTTGATATCTCTAGAAATTCAAGATGCGATTTAACCAAAATAACTTTATTTGATAGTTTACCTATGAAACCGGCTAAGACTAGAGAAAAGATAAACTGGCTAAGTGCGAGTCTTGCTCATGTATGAAGGATACCTCATTTAAAGTGAAATCACTTTAGTAATTATTAGTAAATACTTAGGTAATAATTAATAAAAACTTTCTAGGGAATAAATATTCAATGATAACGAACATAATTAAGTAGTGTTATATATGTAATACAGAATATCTGACATCTACAATTATCGTTATAACTTTTCTATAATCTTTGCATATGCTTCTAGAACTCTGTGTTCCTAGTTTTGGATTCAGTGGTTTAAGAAATTTTTAGGAATGTAAATATTTTTTTTATATTTTTCAGTATATTTTGGAAAAAAAAATTGTTATGAAAAGTTCAATATGAGGTAAATTTTCATTAGCTTCGTCGAAAGATACTCACGCTATTCATGGAGTAAAGAAAATGTCCTACTTGAAATTAAATATTTTCAGGTGTTACTTTATTACTACGCCAAATTTCTAGACCTACATCGAGCGGTTTCTGAGAAAAACAGCTGTGACAGAGGCATAAATCTGTGTGATTTTATGAGATTCCCTTTTTCTTTTTAAAAATAAGGAACGCCAAAAACTTGAGAAGGAAAGGCACAATGCACAGTATTTTAAAAGTTTATATCTCGCTAATAAACGGTGCTTAACAAATTTAATAATAATATTCCGATTATATTCCAATCAACGGGATGTGTGAAAAACAAAACTGTCCTTATCTTATGTTTATATAGGGAGGTAGATTATTAACTTAGTTTTAATATATTAGTACAGGTATGAAAAAAAATTCTTATTAACCATTTTAAAGTTGAAAAACTCTGGTCGGAGAACAGACATGAGGAAATTATAAGGATAATTCTTATGTTGGGCTTATTGAAGTTATTAGATTATTAAATGGAATGTGATTTCACTTATTTCATTTCCTTTACTTATTTTAAATTTATTAAACATTTAATAATAAATGAAGTGTCCAGTTCTATTATCTTGCAAAAGCCTTATTTTCATAAATAGAATAGAAAGTTTTTTGACCTTCCTTCGAGTGCAAACGTGTTATGTGTTCATTTGAAATGTTGCTTAAGCTGCTCTATATTAATAAACAAAGCGGAACAGTTTGTTTGCTTGTTTGTTTATTCAGTTGGAACTCTGAACCCACGCATCTACAATTAAAAATTAGTTTTCTTTCGGAAAAACCGTACTTTGCCGCAGATGCAGGCGACAAAAATATACAATGTCTTCTTTCACGCTAATCTTTGGATCATGATACTATATAAATTCTTACATTCGATTTGAAAAAAAAAAATTGATAGAAAGATCATACCTTAAGAAAAATTATAATCTATATAACATGTAAATTTTTTTCGTTACATTTCGAAAATTATTGAAAACCCAATTAGTACTAGTTATGACAAATACATTAAAATAGCAAAATAAACAATTATGCCAAGAGTTTTAAAAAATTCAAGCAAATGAAATAGCATTTTAATATAAAGAAAACGTAAATACCATATACAATATTTTTATAACTGACTTTTGTTTGGCGAGCAGTCGCGATCAAATCAAACATTTATAGTGAAAATTACATATTCACAATGTGCAATCAAATCAATTGAAATATTCACAATGTACAATCAAATCATTTCAAATATGCTTTTCGCTTTCACAGGAAACTCGTATCGTATTACGACTATTATCACACAGGCATAAGAATTATTTTACTATTTGCCTGTAATTAAGAATAAAATAAATTTTATGGAAGTCGTTGATGACTCAGCATATTTTTGATGAAAATACGTTGTGTTTGAAATTCCAAACCTTTGAAAGATATTCCTTTGATTAAAGTAATAAATTTTGTAAATTGTTTTTTGAATATGTCGAGAAACGCCACCAAATATATGTGGATTCATTTAATGTCGAAAGGTCAAATCCACATTATGTAATAGCCTTACAACTTACACAGACAAAGTAGGGATAAATAATGAAGCTGAGTTGAGGGCGGTGCAAGATAAAGAGTCTAGCTTAATAATTATTTGATTATATCGAGTATTCCTATTGATGCAATCCAGGCTCTGACGACTTGTGTCCTTTGGCGAAAGGAGAAAAGGCGTTTAGTGACAGAGGAGAGTAGGGAGGACGGGTGAGTGCAACATAATTTAGATAATACTACGCGGATGAAACAGCAGGGTGCAGTTAATATAAAAACAAATTATGATGCTCATAGAGGAATGCTCTAACAATCAAAACGAAACATGATGTGGAAAAAATTTGAAATAATAAATTCAGTTCGAATTCTCTCCACTCTTGCCATTCCATAAAAATATACCCAGTGTATTACCTACAGTAAAAAAAACTAAGATCAGTAATAATTCGTTATTGAAATTCTAGTAATATTTCAGGATTCCATAGCTGAACGAAAAGAAACGGAGCCCTGATAATTTCGTCTGGTTCGTATGTTACAGTCATTTTACTCGTAAACTACTGGCACTATAAAGTGATGAAGAAATTTGGATAGTTTTTTGAACCGCTTTACAATGAAAAAGAGAAATTTCGAAAAAAATAATATTAAGGGTGGCTCTCCATAAATGTAACTGAAGAATGAAAAAAAATCCTGTGCAAGTAGACGTGAGGGGTTTTATTAGTTAGGTCTTACAAATGATGTAGAAGTTCCAGTAAACTTTTTTACTTAAGTTAAAAGTTGGTGAGATATGTGGTTCTAAAGCCTTAAAAAGTGTGTTCCTCCTGTAACTTTTCTACTTACGTGTGTAAAATTCCAAATATAGGTAAAGATAGATGTGTTAAAAGTGTTGAATATATTCTAAAAATTTATGTTTCGATTTTGATTTCTGAAACTAAAAGATACAATAAAAAATATCGAATAAAAAAAAATGTACAATATTTTCAAATTTCCGCATCTCAAAAGAATCCTTGTAAGAACACTCACGAGTCCGTCTCTACTTATGTCATTGTCGTCTTTCGAAAAACCACTTGACGTAAAAACTTCGAATTTGCCATAATAAAAAAAAATTTAATTCGCATATACGCCAGAAGATAAAACTCAGAAAAGTTTTAGGGGGGCAAGTGTGACGCATGAAAAAAAATTTAAAAGTCGATATACAGTGCAGGATGTCGTCTGAAAGAGTATACTTAAGGATCTCAAAAATATTTTCTTCATAATTTTAGGTACAATATATTCAGATTTATACTGAAAAATGTGTATAAGACTATGTTCCACCCCTATTTCACAAATAGGATTTTAGTATTGTTTCAAAGGTTGGTTAGAAAATTGCAATGATGATTCTAGATGTCATATTTTTTGTGAAATTCACGATAATATAAAGGTCTATCCTCATTAAATTACATTAGGTTCTATAAAATATTTTTTTAAGCTAGGTAGTCCATATTAGTGATAAATGTAAACGTAAAATTGTGAAAAAATGTTGTTAGAAAATTACACCAATACTTAGGGCAAATTATGATTATGATAATTTATGTGACATTCACTATAATACATATGCCCATCACTACATAATTACAAAAGTTATTATAAAATATGGTTTGCACTGGATAGTCCAAATTAGTAGTGACTTATGAATTAACTAATTTAATTTCAAACAATGTACGTAGTTCTCGATCCTTAACAAAATTATAATAATTGTTTAATCTACAAACACTTTGTTGAAATTTTTCTTCGTTATGACTTCAAAGGTATGATGTAAAAATCAAAGTGATATAACTCGTCTGTCGTAATATAATCTCACTATGTGCACTGCTCTTTATAATTAATTAATATTTATTTACAAGAATGGGAATATTTAGACAACAATAAATGAAGTGAATAGTTAGTCAGCGATATTAACTGAAGTTGAAATATACAAAACGTGAATCAATTACCAACATAATTAATTTCACTCCGAAATCAGTTTCAAGCAACTCAACATTAGCTTGGTCTACGATGTTCGCAGCATTTTAATTCAAAGTATGATAAATCAGATCTGTTAACCATAACAAAACAAATATAGGCTCGCCTATGTTTCTATACTTTGAGAAGAATTTAATTAACTTTATCCTTTGAAGGCAAATAAATTTCACTGAAAGAGAGATTATTTGAGACTTATAGCACTATATACTATACACTTATAGCAACCACTGTGAGTTAATATCACAAAGTGGCTTTGTTAAAAACGTGATTTATTATGAAAACGTTCCAATAAAATAATAGAATATTTGTCGCAATTATTATTGAGTTTCAATTGTGCTTTGCTTATTCTATGTAAATTTAAGCTTTTAATTATATATTTATATTTATAATTATTCTTCTATTAATGACACGTGTTTAATTTATTTTTGCTGGTTTTAATAGATAGATATGTATATAAGATGCGTTTATTTAAAACGCATCTTCAGAATAAGTGATATGTAGGAAATATTAATATGTGTATTATAGTAGTGATAACGACATTGATTACGTGAATATTTAGAAAACTGCTATTAAAACATTCTATTATGTGAACGGATCCAAATTAATTCGTAAATTAACACGTATACGTGTGACGGAAGCAACATGTTAGGAGAGCAGTTCCCGTTTCCGCCCAACAACCAAAAGTGTGTAAATTTGAGTTCGATCTTTAATTTATATATTAAACGCGAAAATATTATACATATACTTCTTTAAGTATAAAATTGTCGTAATTAATTTGAGAAGATTATAAATCTCATATAATTAATGACCTTCTACTGAAATTCTTTCCAGATATATAATCTAAAAAAAATAAGTTTTATTAAAAAAATTAAAATCACATTTTCCTTCGGTAGATAAAACGGTACGCGTTTTCTCCTTAATAAATCCAGATACTCTCAAAATTGTCATTTAAATTCCACACATTATATTCTGGCGATGGGTAGCACGACAACTTAAATACTCTATTTTAAACGTGAAAACTTTTTAAAATTGATGTTGGATGTGGGGAGGTAGTCACACCCAAATAAGCGACAGTTTCACAGTACGCTACCATATTGTTCTCATTTTGAAGAGGACGTTCTATTAATAGTATTCAATTATTAATGGTATTCGGAAGTTGCGAATTGTTCAAACACAGAATAAACTCGCGATTTTCGACCGAGATATTTGACATTTGCATGAGGTATTCAAATAATTTTAGATCCATATGTATCAATCGTCTCATCAAAAATTATGAAAAATAATTTTATATTGTTTGCAATGGTATCCAATGTATTCAATTTACACAAAATATTTCAATTGGATTTAATAAGCGAGTACTATTCAGGTGTAGAATGTGTTATGGAAATGTAGTGGAAGTTAGGTAGCGAATACTGAATAACCTTGTTTATTTCGGTACCCATTTTTATACACAAAAAGTGCAGCATAATCTAGAGACATCAATATATAGAAGTTGAAACAGAACAAGCAACAGAGTCGGACGATCGTTGAGCTAAACACGTACATCGCGGAAGCCCCGCGCCCCGCACCGCGGGCTAAACAAACCGACCCTACCGCTGGTGTACATTAATCTCTGATCGCTGAAGGATGCAGAGTTCTCCGCGTGTCGCATTGGACGACGGCTCCACCACTTGAACCGAAACGTTGCGATGCGCGGGGCTGCAGCTTTACCATTTTGCCGCCCACCGCCGAAAGATGCAAATTTCCCCACGCGTCGTGCTAGGTGATGACTCTGCCACTAGAATCGAAACGATATGAAGTAGTCCTGTGTATACGAGTGGGCCCAACACTTAAGGCACTTATTACATAGGTGTGAACTCAATTCATTCCAAGGCATTTGTGTCAACGTTCACCATATGAATAACATATTTCAAAACTTTTTATATTGCGTAACTCCAAAGTTAATCTTGATTTTCATAGTTAAATAAAGACTTTAATCAATAATTTAGTTTATATCCAGAATAATCAAACTTTTGAAGAAGGTTAAATACATAAAATTGCAATACTTTAAATGGTGCGTGTTGGGCTTAATGAAAAATCTTTACCCCATAATTACTTGTGCATTGAGCTTTTATTTTTGAAGTAAATTAAGTAACATCGCAGTTACTTTTAAAAAAATTCTTCCTGCCCAGTGGAACCATAAAGTTCTAGAAACTTACGTAGTTTATATTTCTTTAATATGAACACACACATCAACAATCTTTATTACGTCAATGGATTATCAAAACACTATTTGTGACGTCATAATTGGCATTTTATATCCTTAAAAACTTCAACAACGTAAAATTAAGGTTTTCTCGCTAAAATGGTTTTTAAACACAAGAAATGAAAAGAACCTATGATTTGTTTAGTTTCTGTTCTCGTCCTTGGGATAAAAAAAATCGATTGTGTTATTTAAGAGATTGTCAATGATTTTGTTCTTTTATGTGTGTGTCTAAAGCATATTTAGATTTAGAACACATCTTTCTTTATTTATCGTCAATAGAAATAATGGAATGATAAATACAAATGAGTCCACACATTGACGGTAATTAAAAATATAGTTTAATAAAGATAAATAAAATATTAAGAATGACACATCACAGAAAAATAAACGCATTACACAAATACAATTTAGTATATTTCAACGGTGTAGAGAAAACTATGTCTATCCCTTTTTTGTATACACATTGGACAGAAAATATAGTGCTAATTTGAATGAGGCTTCTCATAATTTATATTAGTAACATTATGCAGCATACAGATGCTTGGGAAAAATAACGAAACATTTTATTTTTAAGTTAATAATATCCCTGATGATAATAATAAAAATTAAGTATGCTGCTTATTTGTTTCTTTCTTACTTTCTTTGTCTCTTTCTTTAATAACTAAATAGACTTTAATGAAAAATTGTTATATGGATAGTATATATTCTACGTCAAAGATATGTCATTTACAATTACGATATCATTTACAAAAGCAGAGAAGTGAACGCAAACGCAAAAAAAATATGCCTGTGAAGGAAAATATTATACAATAAGCTTTCAATGATATATAAAAATAGTATTCCTGAATATCTTCTTATCTGTTTATCTAAAAAAATGCTGTGGTACTTTATACCTATCATTTATAATTTAGCAGTTATGAAGGTAATCAATTATGCAAATATTTAGGCGGTACTTGCCAACTTGGACCTGGCGTGGAAGTCTGACAGATGGAGCGATTGTGCATGTGCAGGAGGTGTAGAGAGAGAATAGTGGTTTACACAATTAATACGTCGGTGAAGCCGCGGATTAATGAAAAGGAAAGGAAAGTTTTCGTTAAACAAAGGAAAATTATTTGCTTCCAATCGATAAAACAAAACGGTCCTTTTAATATTCCGCCTTATTTATTTCTTTATCGCAAAGTAGGTTGGAAAAATGTTAAAAAAGCCGCCATAAATTCTGCCGAGCTCAATTGATGGCGGCGTACCTACGTTAGCATGTGCTATCCAAATTAAATCGTACGTTAATGTCGACGTAAGCTAAATCATGATTACCAACAAGTGATAAAAACAAAAGAGCTTTTAATATGTGGATTATTCCTGGACACGATACATACCATCTTATTTATTTAAAATTATAATTGGAATCATATTCCAAATTGCCATATATAAAAATTGTAGTAAGGTAAAAATTTTTCCATCAGATTAAATAAGAATGAAAAATAAACTCGAATGTCACTAAGAAAATGGATATAGAATCAAAAATGCCGATGAAAATTTAATCCATTTAGTAAGCAATAAAGCGAGCTATTTTAATCTAATCTAGGTAAAAAGGAACATCGTTCGCATTGAGTTCCAAAGGACGAATGTCTGCCCTTCAGAGGGATTATTAAAACTATATTCAATCAAATTAAGGCGGACTATGTTTTCTACATTTTCCGCATTATTATTATTTATTCTACCTTGCTATTTGGCGGATGGTTTAATTATCACCTTAGATTGTTATTAGGATTCGGTATCCGAAATGACTAAATGGAATCCTGTCCTTGTATATATAGTATTTAGTTTCATCGCCAAGAATTTTCAATGACATTTTAATAGACTTAAAATTATATTTTGAAGGTCATATTTCCTTTATTGGTGAATTCCATGAATTTGAAAAATTGATTAAAGAAGAATTCTTCTTCGAAATAGTTTTTTTTAATGGAAAACAACGCTATTTTGCCACTATCTTTCCAGATCTATTTTAAAAATGCCATTACGTAAGAAGCAATAATAAAATAATATGATTCGCATCCTACATTTAAGCAATGAACACTAAAAAAGTACGAAAGTTCTGAAAACTTAGTAGGCAATATATTTTTAATAACAAATATAATTAATGTTTGTATATACTTTAATAGTAGAGAATAGTTATCTTTTTGAATTGTAAGTCTGCCCTTCAGGCCAACCAGGGAGATAACACCACTTTAATACAAGAAATAAACATTACCCTCACATCAGTCGTGGAGAAGGGAAATACATGCATTTTACAATGGATTCCGGCCTATGTGGACATCAAGGAAAACGAACAGGCTGACTCTCTTGCCAAAGAAGCCTGAACTATAGATCCCATGCCATCCTCCACTACACTTGCCGGCACCAATCTTGTTGCAAAACAAAAGCACTCATCTCCCCCACGAAAATAAATCCTAATCGCTCAACTAAACTGCACACGAGGTATAACCTCCACAATCACAAAACTGAGAACTGGATACCTAAAAGGCATGAAAGTCATGCCAGATGGAACAAGGATTTACTTTTCAGCTTGCCCATACTGCCTAAATACGCAACTGGACCCTCAACATCTACTTTTCTGTTCAGAAATTTCATCTGCTCCCTTCAAAATTGACTCAACTTGACTGAAAACATCCTATTCTCGAACAAAGCTAATGACGTGGCCAATGCTGTGGTCCACACCTTTGGCCCCATCAGAAATCTCTTTTTCTTATTTTTCATTTTGTACACAAGCCATAGACATGTTAACAACAACATATACTTTAATGGAAACACTAAGTAAACTTAATGTTTATTTGAGCCAAAGTGTGTTCTACTTGTACTTTACAGGTTTATTCGTACACGCGAAAAATGAATTTGTTTTATTTCTCTAAACTTGGAATAAAGTTTCAAAGTTACGTTTAAATAAAGTTATTTTTTAAACTTTTTTTAACTTTGTAAACTTAAATAGAATATTTCTTATCTAAGCAATATTGTTACATAAACAATATTTGATATGAATTCATAAATAAATTCAAGGCAGTTAAAATATTTCTTTCTATATCGCATTTATCGTGTATTATTTAGAGAATTAAAAATAAACAACGAGATATTAAAAATGTATCTTAATATCTTAAAATTGAATAAATATATTTCCAATCAAATTATGGAAGGATTAGCAACCAGTTACCGACAACAAAAAAAAACACGGCTCAGTTTGAGTCTGGATCGCCCATCGATGTGTTTGTACTTTATTTGAATTGAAGTTACTTTTTAAAATGGACTTCTAATCGCAATATATATTTATAATACGTAATATAATTAAGTAGGGGTGACATATGTACTGTCTAGGCTTCTAAAAACCGATTGGTTCTTAACTTTTATTCAGAAATTTGGGTAATGAGAGGAGGACATATTTTTTTTTGTATTTTTCAGGGTATCTCAATACTCAATATTATAAAAAAAAGAACATTGATGTAATAAAAATACTGTAACATGCACATATTATTTTAAACTACTTTCAAATAAAATAATAGACTTGAAATAATACCCTGATTATATAAAATAATATACGCGTATTATATTAAATGTATACACTTGAAATAATACCCTGGTTATATACAATAACATACGCTTATTATATTAAATTATACTCAAATAAATTAATCAAAAATAAAACGTAATTCTTGAAAAAGGGCACTTCGTGTTAGACGGTAAACTCGCTCAGTGGATGTCGAAGGCAACTGAGATTATCTGAAAAGTAGTTTACTCTTCGGGTAATGCTTCGCTTGGCAGATGTCGAAGGGAGCCGAGTTTACCCGATTCTCTAGAAAAAATGAGCCTAGACGGTCGCCAGATACCAGTAAAAGCAGTCGAAGTTCCTATTTTCATATTTTCAACAAATTTTATCGATCTCGTTAAGTGTCCATTATTGAGCTTTTGACATTTTAAAAGGAAAGAATTACAAGTAATTATATTAAATGTATACACTTGAAATAATACCATAATTATACACAATAACATACGCGTATTATATTAAATTATACTCAAATAGATGAATCAAAAATAAAACGTATTTCTTGAAAAAGGGCATTCCATGTTAGACGGTAAACTCGCTAAGTCGGTGCCGAAGGCAGCTAAGGTTACCCGAAGAGTAAACTCGCTTGGCTTGGATTCAGCGTCACCAACAACTTGATGGTTCAGTTATGTTCACTCTTTAAATGAAGACGCATGATGCGCCTAAAAAAGTTTTCACTTAAAAAAATTAATAACTTTGTGACTAGTTCTCCCAAAAGATATCATACATTATTTATGGAAATTAAAAATAAGAAATTTTGACATTTTTACTATAATTTACCCTTGCCTCCTAAAATTTCCACGTGTATATTTTCTACTATGTATTGAGATAGGTGCGTGATCACATACTTTCTTACTGTGCCAAATTTCAACGGTTGTGATACATGGATAAACAGAAATCGTTTCCTTTTTAAGGTACAGAACATTGAAAATCTAAATTTATGAAATTAACGCCTGAAAAACGTTGGTTGTGTAGCACTTATTCATCTATATTAAATTCTCACGTAATTTGAGCAAATCTAATTGCTGCTCGCTCTTCTAAAACCATATGTTTGCTTCGCCAGTACCTTATCGAGACCGGCAATCTATTGAAAGGTCGAAATATTATTTAGGTCTGATTTAAGATCAGTTTGTACAGAAAATTATTATTAAATAATGATTCAGTAAATTGTGTCAAAATATTAAAGGATACGGTATACTTGAGACCATGGATAAGGAAATATTTACCGATATCTGGATCATGTGAAAATTATACTGAACTGATTTTATTAAAATGGACAGATTTCTAAACAATGTAACTAATTTCGATGCTTATTTGAGTATCAAACTAGGATCACTCGATGTCAGTAAATTAGCAGCAGTAGATATTTTTCTTATGGATGAAGCCATATTTTAGAAGCATCAGAATACTTATAAAATATGGATTGAGTAATATTGAAAAACTCTTACAATGCGATTGAAAATATGAATTTTTCTTTTGATGACAAAGCTATGGTACTAAGAAAAGATTCTCTCAAATGTAGGCTAGTAGCAAATGGAAATGGTTTGTCAGATATTTCCATTAAAGGATATTGTATGGTACGTTTCTAAATGTTTCCACTTGAAAAAGATATACGTATTGATTCTGAGCAATGGCAGTTTACCGAACTTCTTCTTAAGTTAGGTTTTATCTATAAATACGACTGAAGAAGTTGAATTGCAACAATATACCGTTTTAAACAACAATATTATTGACAACGTTTCTAGAAACTGCTTCGTCACTGAAAAAGATCGAAGAATGAAAAGTACTGCTCAATAAAATTGCCGATAGAATTTACCATGACATCACAACCAAACTTCCTGCAAAGCAAAAAATCAACCACAGCTACCTCTTAATATAAAACAAACATCAAGTAACTGTCGAATTTACAACAGAATTTATGGCAAGTTTTTCAAACTTATGGCATTGGAAATAAAATTTAAAAATACGTATAATTTGGACATACCAGAAAGGATATGCAACGGAATAAGACTAATTATGACAAATCTGTGTAATAGTATCAAGAAAATTAAAAATCGTCACTGATGAATAATGCATCAAAGAAATGTATATTCTTAGAAATACTTTTGATTCAAGTTGGAAGAGGACGATAAAATTGCAGTTTTACTACTACTTATGTCCATTTATAAGTTCTTCACGCTTCCATTTTTTTTTTTTTTTTTTCTGTTTGTATCCTGCGATCAGTCATTAGAACTATAAGCAGGTAGGTTGTGGTATGTATCTTGTTTGGGCGAATATAGGACCAGTGCCCTTAATCGCTCTAATTATGAAGCACGTCAGCTCTCTTGAGTCTCTTTATCGAGTTGGGCTGTAACAGCATGTGCGAAAGTGGGTTAGGATGGAATGTCAGACGATCTTTGTATGTGGCTGTGTAGCGTTTTGCTTCGTCTACGACGGTTGAAATTTGTAGGTATTCGTGGATTTCCGAATTGCGGGAGTACCATGGTGCACCTGATATGACCCTAAGTATATTGTTTTGGGCTCTTTGTAGGCAGAGTATGTTCGAATTACTGGCCGATGACTACAGTTGAATCCCATATGTCCAAATGGGTTTTATTACGGAGCAGTACACTCTTAGTTTGTTGCTTAGGGATAGTGCTGACTGTCTTCCTAGAAGCCATAGCAAATTTCTAAATCGAAAATTGATTTCGTTACGCTTATTTTTGATGTGGTCTTTCCATGTCATCCTTCGGTCCAGATGAAACCCCAGGTATTTGACACAGGACGATTGCGGTAAGGTGTTGGTACCTAAGTTGACTGCAGGACAAGTTGCACGTCTCAGAGTGAACGTGATGTGGTGAGATTTTTGGGCACTAGCTCTTATACGCCATTTGTTCAACCATTTATTTGTGTCATCGAGTTGTGCCTGCAGCAATTTACTTGCCTCTTCTGGACTGCTATTACATGCGAGAAATGCAGCATCGTCAGCATAGGTTGCTACTGTAATATTAGGTGTCTGGGGTAAGTCATTCGTGAAGATGTTGTAAAGCACCGGACCGAGTACTCCTGCGTGGCAACTATACAAGGAAGACCTGGCGTCACGGTGTTTTAGTCGAAACATTCTGTCTCTAAGGTAAGAATCCATCAAGGGGTAGAAAGAGTGTGGAAGTGCTTGCTTTATTTTGCATAGTAACCCTTTGTGCCAGACCCGATCGAATGCCTGTTGGATGTCCAGGAAAGCAGCAGAACAATATTCTTTCCTTTCCAAACAGTCTCGTATAGTACGATAGACTCTGTGTACTTGTTCTAGGGTCGAATGTTGCTTGCGAAACCCGAACTGATGATCTGGTATGACGTGATTGATATCTAGGTATGCATGTATCCTAGTAAGGATTATTTTTTCCCACAATTTGCTTAGAACTGGAGTTAAGCTGACAGGACGGTGTGAGGATGCAGGGACATGTTTTGTTCTGAAGGTTGCATTAACGAGGGTTACCAGGAAGACAATACATTTTCTAGGAAGCTCTTTGAGTACCTTCGGGGTGATCAGGTCAAATCCTGGAGCTTTCTTCGAGTCCAAGCTGGCTATTTCTTTGGACAGCTCCTTTGGGGAAGTAGGTCTTATCGGCAGACACAGCTGCAGGTCCTGATTTAGGATCAGATCTATTTCAGGGTCCTCAAGGTTGTCAGATCCGTTAGGTTTGAAGACATTAGCAAGATGACTGGCGAAGGTCTCAGCTTTTTCTGGGTCTGTCCGTGCCCATGTATTGCCATTCCAGATTGGCGGTGAACATTGTTGGGGCTGTGGCATATTCCTGGTAGCTTTCCATAAAGAATGGGTCCCATGGCCATTGGGTGACATCTTTTCCAGTCTTTGTTTAACTGCAGCGTTAGTGACATCAGTAAGAAGAATCTTTAGCTCTTTTATTGCTTTGTTCAGTCGCGTTTTGTCTTTGCTGTTACGGGAAAGTTGCCAAACTCTACGAAGGCGGCGTTTTTCATAAATTTTTTGACGGATTTCAAACGGGAGCGGTGTATTCGCAAATGAATGCTTCAATGTGGGTGTGCTTGTCCATGCTGCCACTTGGATCAGGTTTGTAATGTATAGACATGCATCGTCTACATCTTCAGCAGTTTTTAACGGAAGTTTGAGAGTGATATTTTCGTCGAGATATTCTCGGAAACCATTCCAATCGGTTTTAGCGTTAGTTAGATAGGAGCTATGGGTATCACGGGGTATCGCAATAGGGCTTACAGTAAGAAGTATTGGTGTGTGATCAGAAGATCCATCTAGGTTTGACTCGATTAGGAGATTTTGATGACAAATGCCTTTTGTGATAAAAAAGTCTATAAGATCAGGAGTTCTCTCGGTATCTGTAGGCCAATATGTAGGTTCTCCGGTTGAAATGGTCGCTAGATTGTTGATCTCAGTACTACATTTTAATTCTCTACCTCTCGTAGTTGTTAACCTAGATCCCCAATGTGTGTGCTTAGCGTTCCAATCACCACCGGCTATGAATCGGTTTCCTAAAGCTTTGAAAAACTCCGTAAACATATTCTCCTTAATGGTGTGACGCGGTGGACAGTATATTGCTGAGAGGATGAGGGGTCCGGCACGATCATCGATCCGTACAGTTGTAGCTTGCAGGTACTTGGTTTCCCAAGACTCGAGTAGGCAATGCTTAATGTTCTCCTTAATTACTATTGCCGCACCACCATGAGCTTCCCCTTCGGGGTGTGAAGTTGTGTAAACGCAGAATCCACGAATGCATATGCGTGATCTTGATGTAGTGTGAAATTCTGATATAAGGCAGGCGTCAAGCTTATTGGTTCTCAAAAACATCTCAAGTTCTTTAGTGTTGGGAGCAAGTCCGTTTATGTTCCACGTGGCGATGTGTAGAGAAGTCATTTTGTCAGATTAGATATCAGGGTAGTTATAAGTCCCAGTAGGGAGCCTATTTGTTGAATTAAGAGATCCATTTTCTCACTTTGTTTGGCAAGTATATCTTCTAATTTATTAGATTGTTGGTGAGTAGATTGCTGTGTTGTTGGTTGCCTACCTTTGGCAATATCGGCATAAGTTTTGTGGGTGTTACTATGACCCTTAGTGTCAAAGTTGGTGGTAGTTGGTATGTTGATAACAGGTATTTGAGAGGGTAGTCTAGCGCGAGAGGCGAGATTCTTGGTCCTTCGAGCTAGTATTTCTTTGTATATTTGGCATCCTTTATAATTAGCAGGGTGGTCGCAGCAGCATAAAGCACACTTGGCTGGAGTTGTCCTATTCTTTTTGCACTCTGAGGTTTTATGGTCTTCACCGCATTTCACGCATCTAAATGGTCTCATGCAGTTATTTTTGGTATGACCATATTGTTGACAGCGTTGGCATTGTACAATGAACTTTGATTTCCGTGGATCCTCAATCTTAATTTTTTGCTGTGCGATAAATGCAATGTTTTTAACGTCAGGATTGTTAATGCTAGGCTCGATATTGACGAAGAACGTTGAAGTCGGTTTCTTTTCGGGGCCGTATCGTGCATTAATTATTTCACCTCTGACTTTGTTGTTGGTCGCTTGAACTGCCTCAACAATAGCTTCATGAGGTGTGAGGTGATGCAAGTTCTTAATGACAATTCGGTAGCATTTGGAGTCCTTAGGCGTAAAAGTATACCCTATAAGCCCGTTATCTCTGAGGAGATTGATAATTTTCTTATATTCTTCTGGAGTTTTCATTAGCAAGTGAAGGATATTTTTGGTAATCATTTTGAGCTTATAATTATCTTTTTGGCTAACAGTTTCAATTAGTTTTATTAACTCGTTGACGTCTTCTATACCACTCAGAACTATTGGTGGTGGTTTATTGGGTTTCTGAGTTTTTGAAAGGGCATTGTCATCATTTGGATCAAGCGGTAAGTTGCTAAACCGGTTCTTATTTACAATTCCATTAGACGGTGGTGGAGAATCGTACATTTTCCTCTTCTTATTGCCACGAGGAAGTGGTACATGTTGCCATATGGGTGGGGCAGGATGTTGAGAGATATCTTTTATTGCTGTAGTTTCAACAGGCAACAGGTCTGATTCAGGTTGTTTTTTTGAAGTTGTTGACTGTCCTCTGCTTATATCAGAGAGGGATGATGATCTTTGCCTAGAGAAGTAGCTTTGATGAAGTACTTGTTGTTTAAGTAATTTCTGTTGTGGTTGTGATATTGTTTCTTGTTTGGAATTCATATTGTTCCCACGAGTAGGGTCGATATAATCACTCACAGGGTAACGCCCATTCCTGTGAGAAGGCACTTTTCAACGATGTGAGCCAGTTTCATCGAGGTTTGCGCTAGAGACTGACTACCTGCAGCCATTCATCCTATCGGCACGGTCACACCTTAGGATTGGGGTTATTTTTTCAGGTTAAGAGGTTGTCTTCCTCGCGACCCAGGCGACCAAGCCCAGGTCTCCGTTCTTGCGAGACATGACCACAAGATTACGGGTGTAGAGATCATTTCTTACCTCCAACATAAGAAGCTGTTAGGCTTGCTTAGTAGGTTAGTTGACCACCGCCTACGACTCGGCGTTTGTTGTTCAATTGGCACCACCCGAGGGGCACGTGTAGGGTTATGGTTAGGTAGCTCCTACGGACGCGAACAACATTACCCCCCAACAACATTACCCCCCTTACCTTCACGCTTCCATAAAAATATTAAAAGATTTATTCATTATTGTTTTATACTAGATTGGCCCTACAGGTGAATAAATTGGTTTTCCATTTCTCATTTTAGCATACCTTAAACTTTACTTTTTAATATTTTATTTTTTCATTCTCTAGAAAAAATAACCTAGATGGTCGCCAGATACCAGTAAAAGCAGTCGGATTTCCTATTTTCAATTTTTTCAACAAATTTTATTGATGTCGCTAAGTATTCATTAATGAGCATTTCACATTTTTAAAGGAGAGAATTACAAGTATCTACGCAACGGCTGCCAACATCTACTTGAATTACGTTTAAAATTAAGCAGCCTTTGCCTAAAGAGTGTCTCTTTTACTGAGGATAGAATTTGCGTTATCACCGGTCTGAGCTTTGCTGGTAAGAGGCCTGGGATACTTTATACTGCAAAAGCTATTTCCCAATTATGGCAAATTATAACTGAATTTTCCATAAGAAAAAAAGTTCAAAAGAAAACTGTCAAACCTGTGTTTATTTATTTATTTAGAGTACACGTAAAAATTACAAAGTTGTCATGTTTTTCCCATTTAAATTTGGAACCACAATTTACCCTTTTTAGCGATTAAATTTTATAATACCCTTTCTCAGTTCATGTCCATATTACACAAGGAACATACCCTTCATATTAATACAACCATCTAAAAATCTTACTAGGTTAAATATATTGAATTCTCGTTTCGCTCTCCAGGAGGTTGATTTCCAAAAAAATTTTTAAAATTTTTCAGAGTAGGTTTATAAATTTTTGAACCAATATTTACTTGACATATTTCTTTTCGGTACACATTTTGAACTACCAGGCCATCCCTTTTCGGTTGATATGATAAAAAATTATTTCTGAATGACCACTTAGATGACTTGAAGAAGTTTTGTGCAAAATTTCTAGATGTAGCGGTTGGACTACGAGTGTATTAAATGTTTTCTTTGTTCAAAACTGTATGAGTACTAACGCCCGTGTACTTCACACATAGTCAAGACTGTCAGTCGAACTTGCTGACAGTTAGAAACGTTTTTCTATTTCTTATTTACTATCAGTCTAGTCGGACAAAGGCACGGTTCAGTTGCTAAAGAATCTATACGAAATACGTTTTTAATTGTCAATAAGACCGACCGATGGTTTTGCCCATATACGGTGCATACGCATGTGGTCGGATTTAAGGCATAATTTCATTTCGTTTATAGCTAGGTAACAATTTTCAATTATCACATGATTATTATAGAAATAGTTAATCCAAATATAAATAAATATAAAAAAATTGACTTAGGTGTTCTAAAAGCAATAAATTTTTTCCACATATTCGCGATGATATTCTTACTTAATTTTGGAAATATTGTATAATATAATATATATTAATGAATTACTTTACTAAAATCTCAAAAATTCGTTACATCTTTACCGCATCAATTTATTACAGGATGGTTAGATTAGTCAGTTTAAACCATAAGCGTTAACTTAGTTACTTCCCAAGTAAATCAATTATAACTTTGAAGCGGTGAAAACTTTTTAATCAGACTAATCTATTTTCCACTAAGGTAAATAAAAGTCATGTTTGTAATTTAATCAATATTCTGAAAGCCATTTTCATCAAAGTCGATATCTAACTTAAAGTTAAAAGTAAACAACCTCTGTGAGAATGGAAGTTAGATCATTTCATAAAAAGAACGTATGCTGTCATGGAAACTGCCGACAGAAGTGAAACTTTCCAACTATGAAATAACAGTGGTCCTTTTTTTAATTTCCAAATTAACTGTGCTGTCAATATGTAAAATTTCATGATTTGTAAATTAAAATTATTGACATTAATCTGATTTGCACATCTATCGGCATTCCGAGCTACAATTATATACATTTTTGTATGGTTTATTTATTCATAAAAACATTATCTACGCAAGCTCAGTACAAAGTATAAATACAACTTAATTTAAATAATAATTAATAAACACTTATATTTTTTACATATAATATTTGAATTTACATAATTTTCAATATTATTTTCATTTTTTCCATCAATATCATCATTGATTTCAAAATACATGGATTATTTCCACTTTCAATAATTTCATTATATTTTAAAAAGTATATAACATGCTTATGGTAAATGAAGTCAGAAAAAAAATGTTTGATTTTAATGTATGTAAATATCGTGCAAAAACCGCATTGATTGTCGTTTTATATGTTGTAGTACTGATCATATTTTCAACCGTTGGACATAATCAAACCTAATGCTTTATTCAAAAGTTTAATTAATGGTTAAATGTTTGTCATATGCAAAGTTAATATTGAAGTTTCCACTTAATATCATAGACAAATTATAAAATTTTTCGTCGTGTCTTTTTATGGACTATTTCGGAAGCTTCTTTTGTACAAATTAACAAATTTTCAAATAAAAATTGTATATGCCTCGTGAATTTTCCAAGCGAAACATAAATGCAACCATTAAAATATATTATCCCTTTTTCTGAATCGCAACGAGCAACGCATATTTCGCCTTTATCAGAAATATTAACGCCAATCCGTCTAGTGAGTTTCATATGTATGTGTATATGTGCAGCGACAATTAAACAATTAAAATAATAATCAAACTAAAACACAATCTACATAGCACACACACATTAAATTCTCCACGTAGGCAATTTAACTTTACTTGTATAGATATACACAGCACTAATGTTGCACAACACGTTACCCTTAGAGCTACATATGTATTGCTATTACAGCATTCAGTGACTCAAATTCACTAGATTTTACCCTTCCAAAAAATGTAAAACGCGTACTTCATACCATCAGGTACAAACAATGTTTTGGTGTTTATACGTGTGTGTGTGTATGTAGTGTATGTGTGTGTACACTCGCGCACACACATGTATATATACATACATACATATATATATATATACACACACACACACACACACACACACACACACATATATATATATATATATATATAACATGTATATGCTTTCATTATTGGCCAAGCGCAATTCGTCACATCGCCGCTTATCGAACAACACCGTTCGTGTCGAAAATTTACGGTTATTGCTTTTGAATGTCATTGGATTAAGCTAATTTTCTCGTGCGAAACTACATTGTCGCATTAAGGTTATTCAACTAATCAGAGACCAGAATTAAAAAAATAACGACAGCGCGCAAGTCATTTAACCGCGTAATACCGTTCGTCAGTCCGGCATACTGTGTTCGTACGGTTAGTGCTACTCGAGTATTTTGTTATTGTTTTTCGCGTGTTACTTGTGTTGAACTTATGCAACGGTGGAATAACTTAGATTTAAAGGTAAGTAATCGATTGCTATATAATATTTATAAGTGTATATGCTATAATACACTTAAAATAAAATTGTTACTATATTACTTAAGCGGTGTTGTTATTAACTTTCTTAACCCAGTAAAGTGACTGAGGCGGTGTTACATTTTATTTTATATTTTTTTGCAGGTACTCTACTACTAATGCACCATAAGCTTGAAAAACCTCCTCTCGATAATCTTCAATTGCCAACGCTCCATCAGCTTCAACAGCCATCACTATATAACGTACATCAGCCACCAGTTGATATAGATTGTACTTACTATGTTGAATACACTTTGCCCGCTCCAAAAAGATATATTCCAGGTTCTGTAATGTCATAAAGATAAATTGTTACGATCAATTCAAATATGACCCCTGAACCTTTAGAAACTATTAGTGGAATTCACCAAAACAACATTGAAAACTACAGTGGCGTTGTAGCCTCCTCGCGATCCCGGTCTCCAAAAGTGCTTGTCCTAATTAATGTTCCCAATCACGGTTATTTGTCAATTAATAAAAAAAGACAAGACAAGGCGACAAAACACTGTAGTAAATATCAAAGCAATGTTAATATTGAAAAGAGAATGGAAGGTGAAAATGGTTTAGGTTTCAGACGAGACAGAAACAAAGATAATCAGAAATTCAAAGTAATACATGATGTCCTAAAACCCGCTCGATCCGTGAATCCTCCATGCAATTCTTCATTTTGTAAAAATCGAAACTCAGTACTTGTGAAACTATTAAATACAGTATTCCTGGCTACTTTAGGAGTTAAATATTGGTTCATTAGAAAATGGTTGAGTAAGACTGACTAAGCAATGACTCCAGACTCAGTTACTTAAACAAAATATCGAAGAGCTCCAAAGAATATTGAATATGTAAAGAAGTTCTTAGCTGATCTTTCGAAAATATAGCAGCAAAAATATTGCACCGCCAGTACATCGCGAGAATATTTAGAACCAGTCTTTAAAAATATGACGCAGTTGCACAACAAATATGAAGAAAACTGCGAGTTTGAGTCTCAACAGTTAATTGGTCGCCGAATATTCGATGACATATTTTTGAAACTGAATTTGAGTATATTTCATCCAAAAAAATCAGTGTGACGTTTGTTGCAGCCACAATATTGGAAATATTACGGATGAAGGCTATGCTAAGGATATAATAAAAAAGGATCGTGTCAAGAAGGAAAAGGATATTGACCAAAGTAATGCGCAGTCAGGAGCATGTCATATGTTCACACAGGTTGTAGAGTCTGTTAAGTTTATCTCCGTATTTGCAAGCTAGAGGTATTTACTATAAAACTAAGTTATGAGTTCACAATTTTACGTTATATAACCTTGCAACCAAGGAAGTCATGTGCTATTGGTTTGACGAATGTAATAGCGTGCTTGAAGCATCAGTAGTTGATCATTTGAAAATAAATTTTAGTCAGAAATTACTACCAGTTATCTTATATTCTGATAGATGCTGTACTCAAAATTGCAATGTGACCTTAAGTAACGCCTTATTTTGCTTATCCATAGAGCATAGCATTGTTATTACTCAAAAGTTCCTGGAGAAAGGTCACACTCTTATGGAATGCGATTCTGTACATAATACCATAGATTATAAGCTAAAAGGAAAGATCCCATACCTTATGAAGCACTTATTTTAGAATACTCTTTCTTTATTGACTTTTCTAAAGATTTTATCTACAAATCTATAAGGCCAGGGAAAAGAGTTAACGATCCAGGTGTTACAGATTTACGTATGTTCGAATATAGACGTAATAACACGGTATGGTTCAAATAAACTATAACTATGAACTACAACCCTTACAACACCGTACCAAAACAATTGATCCCATTAGACCGATAAAAGAATTGCCAAAAATCTAAAATACATATTTCAAAAATAAAATATCAAGACTTGAAAGATTTAAAAAATGTCATACCCTCTAGTTGTCATTCATTTTACGATGAATTACCCTATATTAAATAAAATACTAACACTGTAGCTATATAGTAATAAAACTATATAGCTAATACTTTCATTGTTAAGATTGTAAAAATGAAATATTTGAAACGATTGATCTCAACAATGTGATTTAAAAATTATGTACATACCTAGGTAAGATGTTATAACAAAGATCTTTGTGTAAAAAATTCTAAGAGCTTTTCATATTTATATTAAAAAAAAATAAAAATGCATTAAATTCAAACATATCCTGGTTAATTTGTTCATTTCAATAATTTATACAACACAGCCTAAGTCTATTAAATAATTATGTAACATCGCTGAAGTCAAAACAAAATATGAATGAGGTAAAAAACATAAAAATTAACAATTAACATTACCCAAAACCGATAAACAGAACATCTTTAATTAAAACTGACTCATAAGATCTTGAAATTATTAATTTAAGCAGTTTTACACTCCCCTGTAAAGTAAGTCAAAATGACTTGAGCGGTGTTATTCGATAAGCGACGATATTCATAGCCTCAGATATACTGTTAATATTAGCATCTCGGTGACGCGAAGTCATAAGATTATCCTTTACTAAAAATCGTTCAGCGACACGAAAGAAGTTTTCACTTCAAAAATACTTCAATAAGATAATTCACCTAATTTTACAAATGTTATTCCCTCATACAAGGAGTCACCCTTAAAATGGTCCGTTTGAATTACTGAATAGTTTTCATAAAGAAAATGCAAATTAAAATTTTTCTTTACACACAAACACCATAATAAAGTAACAATGACGTTTACGTATTATTATAGTACATGATAATAATTATAATAAAGATGACGTAAGTTTATCACGGCTATAGTAGATACTTTTGTTTGAATTTTTTAATTGGTGAGAATTCTTAAAATAAAAAATACCCAAAACATTTATATACATAGTAATGTCTCATATTACTAAAACTATTGTAATGTGCTTTTAAATTTTTATTGGTGCTTAACGTCCTAACGTAAAGTACCTTTTAACCTAAAATTTAATTAAAAAATTGCCGAAAAAATTTAAAAATTGCCGAAAATGTCGTCATTTCTGGAGTCACTCTTTTTGTCGATGATATTTATAATTTTAACGGGAACCTATTTTTCAATTTAAGTCAATTATAATCTATATGTATTTTATAGTACTGAGTTAATGACATGTATTGGCATAAAATCATGTTCTTTACAAAATAACACATATTCTTCCGTTGGCCAAAATAAGATCGCTGATAACGAAAACGTATGATTATATTTAAAACGTTTATACTTTGCTTAAAGCTCTTATTATTATCGTAATATTTTTGTTAAGCAGTTTGAAAATAATTATTTGGAAACTGTTAACAAGTAACAGTCGTTCAATTGAAACATTTGTAAATATTTTACTGTCGGTGATGTCAACTCAATTAACAATAATTGAATAACTTTATTATTAAGCAAAATAGAAGATGTATTCAAATAAAGTTTAAAACACAAGTATTTTGATGTATTTAATAGTCATACCATATCAAATAATAATTAAGACAATAGTGAAAGTGTATATCAAAATAAGGAAAATGCTAAAATATTTAAAATTCACGTAACGAATGGTAAAGATTAGGGAAATTTATTCCATTGATTTATTATTATAAGTGGAAAACAATATTCAATATATTTAAATACACAATGCAGTGATGAATATCGAGGCGTCAAATTTTCAACTAATTAAACTGCAGTTCAATAACTGAAGAAACTATTGCCTTGTGGTTTTATCAAACTGCAAAACGCTGTTATCATTTAATTTAACATAAGTTTCACAAGTAACTTTTGGCGGTTCAGTAATTCAAAATTTGAAACTTGGTTTCCAATCCTTGCGTTTATAGAGACAGCAAAGAAATTTATATTTCGATAACTTTGTATTAATTTAAAACTTGCCACATTGTTCCTTTGCATAAATTGCGGCTTCACCGCATGATAAACTATTGTTAGTTAATAGTATACAGACATTACGATAACTTTATATTAATTTGAAACTCGCTAAATTATTCGTTTGTGTAAAATTGCGGCTTCACCACATGATAAAGCTATTGTTAGTTATTCATATGCAGATATTAGAAATATGTCATCCAACCCTTTGTTTGATATAATATTTTAGGATTTAGCACTAAAATAAAAAAAAATTATTCCATAGTCTTTTTCAACCAGAAACTTGAAATACGAAAAGTACGAAATTTTGCAAGGAAGTGTTTCATTTAAAGATCAGATATATTTTGTTGCGAAATGTTAATTTCTTTTAAGTGGACAAAAACTTTTAAAAATGGTGCCACTTTTATAAGAAGACCTTTTCTTACAAAAAACTTTATTAGTAGTAATATTTTACTTTATTAGAAGATTACTTCTAAAATTAATTCATATATATATATAAATATATATATATTTACATGTATATACATAAATATATATATATATTTATATATATATATATATATATATACATATATATATATATATATATATATATATACATATATATATATATATATATATATAAATATATGTGTGTGTGCGTGCGTGCGTGCGTGCGTGCCTGCGAGCATGCGTGCGTTCGTGCGTGCATGCGTGCGTTCATGCGTGCGTGAGTGCTTGCGTGACAGCGCGCGTGCGTACGTGCGTGCTTGCGTACGTGCACGTTTATGTGTGAAAGAAACTATATTTAATTGGTACTGCACTCTCCTGCCGGTAAACAGTAACCGTGTATGTATCTTATACACTTCATAGACGATGCTGTTAGTAATGGCGGCCAACACGGTCAGCAAAGCAAATTATTTTTAGTTATGGACAATTTAAGTAATAAATTTTAAATGACGTTTCTTTCTTTTCAGAGCAACGCAATTGTTTAATTGAATTTTGTTTGTATATATATATATATATATATATATATATATATTAAAAGAAAAGAGACAACTATATCATTGGTATAATGCAACAACAGAGCTTTATTGAAATTATCACATCTGAATGATACTCTTCGGGTTGCGAGGATTCCTGTTTCATTGAGCACTATTAAGTAAGTAGAAGGTCTTTTCATTATATTTGAAACATGACTTTCCATAGTTTTTAGTAAACTAACATCTTTTAAAATACTAAATGTGGCAATAAATATAAAAACAATAAAATACCAAACGTACAGCACCACAGAATCTATTTAACACCATGCTAATTTACCTGATCTGCCACTTGAAGTATCTTAATATAATTTATTTCATAATTAGAGTTAGCTGCAAGAACACCGTATAAATGCAAATCAAGGCAAGTCATTTAACGCTGACACCAGTAATGTTGCCTAAAAACGTGACTCGTGTACGGAAAAACATCTTTTGAATTTAAATGAGGAGTGTAGTCGAAATTGGGTTACGTCGCTTTTCAATATTTGTGATTAAATTTTCTTCAGCGTAAGTCTACTTGAAGTAGTTTTGCACCTTGACTACGCTGATGTTTACATCGTTGTACGCTTGAGGTTCACAAGAAAGACTCTAAGTAAAGATAGTGTATTAAACTAAACGATGGCATTAATTATCTATAATTAAATATAATTACAAATATTTTGTTCTATAAAAACGAATGACTTGTAGTATGTTTACATATATTTCGTATGCTAGGTGATTTTAAGTATAGCATTTAATACGAGCGATGTTATTTCATAACGCGTAAAGTAAATTAAATAAATTGAAACTAAAGATAGTTAAGTTAAATACGAATACTGGTTAAGATGCAAATTATCCAAAGAATGAGATTGTATTTCCCTTTGAAGCTTATCTTTTTCAAGTAGAGATAACGTCTCCAAATTTAGTATGAAATACACATTAAATATTGAAATATAATAGTATATGAAAGATTTATCTTATTTCAATCACATGATCGAGAAATAATTATATATTTTCATATTTAAAAAGACAATTTCTATAATAATTCAACTTATTCCTATTATGTATAATAAGAATATCTAAGCCAAAAGACACGTAAGTAACTTTTAGCAGCTTTTCTCCGCAAAAACTTAGTTTCTCATAAAGATGTGATAAAGGTCAAGTGCGAATTGAAATCAAGCACGAAGGGTTCTATAGAAATATATTATTAAGCTTATTTCGTATGCAACCTGTTTTTATTTCTCAAAGACATTGTGAAAAACAAATTTATTGCTGTGGTTGGTAAAGAAAATATCCCATTTCTCAAAATACAAAACATATCTTATTCAAAACATTTTACATTAAAAGTTTACTCTAGGTTTCACCACTTTCATTTTTTTCGCAATTTTACACACAGTTGAAAAATTAGGGGCGGTTACATTTTTTTAGAATTTAGAAGCGCATATCTCATCAACTATTGACCTAAATAAAGAAGTTGTTTTCGAACTTCTACGTCATTTTTAAGACCTGTCTGATGATATTACACGAACTTATGTGCACTGGACTCTTTACACGGATGGATCACTAACCTTAATATTATTTTGTTTCATAATTTCAACATTTCACTATATAGGGGTTAATAAAAGACAGCCATGACTCAAATTACGTCCATATAGTACTAGTATTTTCCCATTAAAATGGTTGTGACATATGAACAGGCATACAAATAGACGGGTAGACGGGCGTGACGAAATTTTAAAGGTTCCTTTTTTGCCATTTGGTTACGAAACCCTAAAAATGGATCATTTAGAAGATCACTCACATGTCTGTCGCTCTACTTGTTCCTCAAGAATTGTTTTTCTTTTTTGAAAATTTAAAGAACGGTCCTAAAATTCGCCCATCTGAAATATCGAAATGTAAAACTCACATCATAACGTTTCCACATATAAATTAATTTTTTTTTTACATAATAAATTCAAATTTTTAAGTGTGCATAATTTGTGCATAAAGTGTGCATAATTGAATATATTTGCTGTTAATTTTGTAGAAATTCATTGTTCAGAATTAAATGAAAATACGTGATGTAGTATTATTTCTATTTTCTTTAATTACTTTACCACGATCTAGGCTTCGTTGTTTTATTACATATTCAGGTACTTGCAAAGATCTTTGCTAATCACCAACCTGAAGAAGTTTTAATACAACAAAACCTAGGTCGTGGTAAGGAAATAAAATAAAGTAGAAATAATACTACATCACGTAGTTTCATTTCATTGTGATTATTAAGCTATTTACAGACATTATTAATGTTTTTCACAACGTAAGTATATCGCCTGATAAATTCTTTGTAGGCGTCGAAATATCATGACATCTTTTAAATACTTTTATATTTTTACTCGAAATCTTTTAAATATTTTATATTACCCTTTTTTAGTATTTTTTTGGTTAAATATTATAAATATTGGAGCCTACTTATAGCTTCCTATATAATGCCGTTTATTAGAAAGACCTGGTAATATAAAGGGTCTCAAAAAAGGGAAATTTTAACAAAAATTGACATAAATAGTTTATGTATTACGTACTCTTTAATAATACTCATCATGTCTATGCAGAAAAAAGAAATCCGCCCTAGGTGCTTTAGAGTACCTACGAAATTTAATTTTAAATCATTTTAAGTACAGTTTGAACCTATTTCTAAGGTTACAAAACTACACATTACGTGTGCATTTTAGATCACTAGATTATTTCGTTTAGAAGTTAAAAGCCTTTGACTAAAAGCTATACGGACGGACGGACGGGCGAAGCCGTCACAATAATTTCCTTTGGCAGTGACGCTCATTGGCTTATAAGCAATATACTTATAACAAAGGAAAAATTATATTATATGGGAAATTTTAAATAAAATGCAAAAACTTGATGCCGATCTCGCAAAGTACGAAATTACATATTCATCGCAGAAATCTCATAGCAAAAATGTATTGTAGAACACACAAAATTTACTAACTCATTTCAAGCAAATGGGTTTAAAGGAGAAAGAATGTTTTCATTCCGCAGCTTACAACTATATTCAGAATGAAAAAAATTCGTTTGTTATTTTAGCGCATCACACACATCGAGAAAATTATTGTGTTTTTATAATGATCTTTGCTTCCTTCGTTTAAACATCTAGCCAACTAACTTGTTCGTATCAATTTTATTAATAATTCTAATAGTTCCTCAGATTTCAAATATACGTTTCACATTTATCAGTAAATTCCTTACTGTGGTACCCATTTCCCTGTGCATTAAATTTATTGTTTTATTACTTTTTTCTGGGAACGTGCACTTTTATCGAAAAAGTAAACAATGGTAACAAACCAGTGTTGTTCGTTGGCTATGTGATTACAGTAGGATTTTTCAATTTAGTTTTTAATTAAAAAATATTATGATTGAAGAATGATAGATTGAGGTCAATTTTGAAACTAAACGTTTGTAATAAATACAAGACTAAACTATTTTGCTGCGCCCGTTTATTTTCGGAAATGACTATAGTAAATTAAACGAAAGTGGTTTTGATGATCTAGGTATTTAGGAAAATTTTCGTAAATATATTTATTTGGAAAGTCTTTTATAGTGCTAAATAAAACTA
The DNA here is from genome assembly GCA_039881145.1 of Druceiella hillmani. NCBI lineage: Eukaryota > Metazoa > Arthropoda > Insecta > Lepidoptera > Hepialidae > Druceiella > Druceiella hillmani. The sequence continues at coordinate 1,331,994 of JAYKKI010000042.1, forward strand.
TAAACTTTTGGCTCTTCTCGTATAGAAATTTGCGTCGAGCGATTAAAGTCACAATTCACTAAATCGGAGTAATTACGTCAAGACTTTGTCATTCTTGAGTGCCTATGGTGAAATTCTTGAAACACGTTTTCATTTTATTTCACTTTCAGTACCGTCTTCAGAGATCTCTAGATAGACAAAACGTCATACTTTAGTGGGAAAGAATAGCTCATAACTATATTAAGATACATGTGAAATAAAATAATGAACAGTGTTTTCTTGGTTTTTTACATGTTAATTGTAAGCACTATGAAATGAATAAATTTTTCATCAAGTAGGTAAGTATGATCTTAGCAGTAAATTAGAGCGCAGTATTATGAAGACCTGTTGGTTATGTCATCGAGGTTAAATGGTGTTACATAAAAAGTACGAGATAAATACCTTTTAGCAAAATTAACACCCTGTTTTACCCATATTATTTATTTTGGTTTTATCATAATGTATAGATAATATTGCAAAGTGTAAAATATATTCCGCTTATTACAACAAGAGTTTCAAAAGTAACAAGAGTAAAAGCTTTTGTTAGTAAATCAACAATGTGAACTTTCTTTTAGCCGAAACTTCAAATCAACAAATGCCTTTCGTTGACATTAGTGGGCGGCAACATAATTCTAGTATAGTAAATACAATTTACAAACATAAAATTTATAATATAAATACATTTAAGGACACACATAATGTCTGTGAATTTGTATTTTACAAAAGTAGTATATTTTGAAAGTAATTTCTATTAAGGTCCTGAAATATTCAATCATGAGAATTCATGAGAAGACATCCAAAGTTAAAGTATAAATAGAGTATTTTCTCTGAAAACGATAAACGATAAACATAATATTCTTTAAAAACGACGAATAATTGTAAAATTATATTAAATACACAGCTCATCAAAATTTTCGCTACGGAAAATGCGCCCGCCCCGATCCAAGAAAAAGGCGAACTAATCCGAGTACGAAAGAAAACTTTATCAAAATATTTAGAGAAGTAACACATAAGATTATAATGCAACTTTTTTTCCTATGAATTATTATTAAAACTCCAAATATAGTCATTTATTCCCCAAAAGTTTTTTTTCCATTCAATACAGTTCAGCTGTACGAAAATATTTTATGTTATACAATTAAAATAAACATAATCTGTTAAACTAAGGAGTATATTTTTAAAACTTCAAGCTTATATGAATATGTACTTATATACTTTATAAGTACATATTCATATAAGCTTCAATTATTAATTTCATTAAGCAAAAACTTCTAATTTATCGAAATTAATTTTAAAATTTTTTCATCTGCTGCTGCCGCCCAAAGATCATTGTCAGCTTTAAAATGAAATCACATTTATTGTAAAAATGGCAATACCTACAGAGACTTCTCTATAAATGAAGGTTAATTGGGAGAGATTTCCATATTAACAGGCCTTTTTTTTAAATCCGAGGAGTAATCCTCAATGTGGTTATTCGGTTCACAAGTTCATAATTTTATATTGCTTGCATGCGTGCGTGTGCGCGCGCATTTACGGACTTGCCTACGTCCGTGCATACGTACGTGCGGTCATGCGAGCGTGTGTGTGCGCGTGCGCGCACGCCTCTCAAAATACCTGCGCGGCCTTACGCCGCATCAAAGGACAAAAGAAATAGTAATATTTCTAACGAGTAGCGTCAAAATATGCAACATATTTCTATTGATGCCTATTAAAACAGTGATATCGAGGAATATACTTCACGAAAATGACATGTAATAAAATGAGAAACTAAATGGAAATATTTAAAAACAGACAGTTTTTCCTTGATATGTTTATCAAAAACATCAAGCAGGAGACATACATATTATCGTGTATATTTCAAGTACTCTTAGATCTAAAATCTTCATCAATATTTTCTTACAACCTTTGTGCAGGCGTCTAAAATTTCTTGTTATTTTTTGTAATTTTACGTTTAGTAGTTTCGAAATAATAGGTTATGATTGTTTTTTTTGCATATTTACTAGAGTTTCTGAAGATATATACCAAAAATTCTGAAACAAATATTTTTGATACTCTCATAATTAGCCCTTTTAAGCGAGTTTCTATCTTATACATTGAATTTTAACAATGTGTTTTCAAATAATTAGTATGCTAGCCCCAATATTCCCATTTTTATATTTTTGAAAGTTAGCTGTGAAATTATGTACAGGTTATAGGATATATAGATATCAATTTACTATACATAATATCAAAATTTCAAGTTTCTATATAAGGCAGTTACTGAGAAAAAAGGGTCTGACCAAAGAACAGGTTAATAGTGAGTGTTTTTACGAGAATGGACGACTTTTTGGTTTTCATTTTACGGATCCCTAGATAGTAACGGTAAGGTTTGTTATTGAAACACTTGTGATGAAGTGTATATCTATTTAATCAGTCCGACATGAGTAGTATATCTATTTAATCAGTTGCTAAAAGTTTTAAAAAATTTTCTTATTTTCTTTATACTTTTTCAATTTTGGCCAAATTCTTATAATTGGCGCAGTACTTCAAAACTCTAAACCCACTTTTTTCTTAATATATCATATTAATATAAAAAATATGATACTCTTGATAAATCAAAGAAGACATTTATGAAGTATTCTTTCTTATATAATTGTTTTAATATTTCTCATGAATATTTTCCACATACAGGAAATATTTTAGGAAAATTTACGTCAAAAATAAATTCTTTATTTTAAGTTAAATTTACGTTTTAAGATTACATATTTTATATGCAGCTGAATTATCTTATGAAAAATATAACTACATTTGTTTTTAAAATATAATAGTTACCAAAATTAAGTAAAATAACGTCATAGACACACCACCCTTAAAATATTATTAAAATGTATCAATTTTTTGGTGACGTTTGCTTGTGAAAAGTAATATACTGTAAAGTATTCGACTAAAATCATTTTCACTTTGTAAATTGATATCAAAAGATAAAGCAATCATAAAAATTTCGTAAAAATAACAAACCTTGTCAGTCAAATAAACATTTTAGTTTCAGGTAAATATGCTTCCGTAAGTTAATTATGCATCTTGGAGTTCAGGTCACTTCAGAATATTTGCTGAAATATTGAAATGTAAGGTCTGACTGTCATTGTAATTCTAATTAAACTGCAAAGACAGATTCCCAGCCAACACCAATATAACTCGTTTTAAAAGCAAATAAGTTGTCAAATTTTCACCAACCACTCATCACGAAATGACACCAAATCATTTTATTTGCCATTGGAATATTTGTGTGAATTTATTCAGCGGCTGAGTTAACCACAAGAAAGCTATATATTAATGTAAATTACTTAAAAATGTAAGTTTTATAAGGAAAACGGTTCTTGAATTTTAATGTATAGTGTAGCCGAATTAAGGCTTATTACTTTACTGCGTTCATGAGTTGTTGATTTTATCGCTCATGTGTACTATACTCGTTTTGAGTCTCATGTATATATATATATATATATATATATATATATATATACATATTCATATATATATATATATATATATATATATATATAAATATATATATATACAGTGACCAGTGGCAGATTTCAAAGTTTTTGAACAAATATAGTTTCTGAACGCAACACATAAGAGGGGCGCGGGGGGCGTCGTTAGAAGCGCAAGCGGTGCAGATGTTTTAGTAGCAATGGAACAGTGGAGTGGAGAGCACCGCGCTTTTGCCGTCGAGGCGTACATTTCGCGTGGATTTTTGCTGTCTGTAGCACGCCGTCGATTTAATAATCGTTACAGTTTTCGTCGGTTACGTGATGGACCATCAATCAACCACATTCAGTCACGGGTAACAAGGTTCAGAGCTACAGGATCAAAATTATATAGGTCCAGGCCAGGACCTACACCATTGGTACCTATGGATGAAAACATCGAGAGTGTTATGGTTTCTATCGTTGAAAATCCCTGTTCGTCACTGCGTACACGTTCATCGATATTGGGAATTCCGAAATCAACTTTACAGGTAATAATGCGAAAAAAGCTCAAGTTTCATCCATATGAAATTCAAATTGTTCAAGATTTACACGATTCTGACTTTGAATTAAGAAAAACTTACGCGGAGGCGATGTTGTTGAGATTTCGTACAGCTACCCGGATGGGCAACATATTCTTTATTGACGAAGCTCACTTTCACATTGGAGGATATGTAAATAAGCAGAACTTTTGTTACTGGGATGTCCACAACCCAAGACAAATGCATCAAGAGCCTTTACATAAGCCTAAAGTAACAGTCTGGTGTGCCATGCCTGCATCTGCAATCATAGGGCCTTATTTCTTTGAAAATCAACGTGGCCAAACTGTAACTATGAATTCGAAGAGATATGCCCAGATGTTAAATGACTTTTTCAGAGTAGAACTACAGAATAGTCCATCCTTCAACCAAAACACATGGTTCCAGCAGGACGGGGCCACAGCTCACACTGCTAATATGTTCATGAATGCAGTGCGGCAGTTACTTCCAGAAAAAACATATCCCCAAACGGTACCGTACCGTGGCCACCTAGGTCACCCGCTTTAAGCCCATGTGACTTTTTCTTATGGGGTTACTTTAATTCCGTTGTTTACAAAACAAATCCGAGCACTGTAACACAACTTAAAGAAAATATTCGAGCCGAAGTCAGTAGGATGCCCCAGTCGCTCTGCAAACGCGTTTTTGCTAGACTCGAAGTGTGTGTCAGACTCGATGGCCGCCATTTGGAAAACGTGGTTTTTAAAAAATTAAATCCGTATTTGTTGTTATAGAGTTAAAATAAACCTACTTTGTATTAGAGGTGTAGTTTTTTTTTACAATTTTTCAAACATTGAAATCTGCCACTGGACACCTTATATATATATATATATATATATATATATATATATATATATATATATATATATATATATATATATATAATTCAAAGTATTATCCGAAATAGCGGGACATGATTTTATCCAACAAAATATATCTATACTACATTAGATCCAGAGACTAATTAAATTCTCTTCTCCGCTTATGCCAAAAAAATAGTTCTCATTATGTTTTATTAGCAATGTTATGTTTTTAAGAGCCCAGAATGCCGCTCAAATTACATTAGCTGTATTTTTTTCGATCATCGTGCAAATATTATTTTTGTATTTTGGCTTAGTGGTGCAATCATGTTTGAAAAGTATTTCTTTTTATTATTTTTCTTTAAGTATTACTGCTCTATTGAACGAGAACAAAAGAAAGCAATTATACAATTCCCTCGACTGAACGAGAACAAAAGAGAATAAAAACCTAGTTTAGTGTCAAAACAGTAAACAATTTAAATGATACGTAATCGCGGCAAAAGTTACGATCGCATTGGTCACACGTGGCTTAATAAATACTCTACACTCAACTCAACTTTCGTCCATTGTCGCATAGATTTTCATCCTGTGATAAGCAGGAAAATGTGAGTCTTTTGTAGTTTTCTCAGTTGTTAACGAGAATTTTATGAAAGATAATAATTTGAATATAATAAAAATTCTTAGAAATCTAAGCTTTTTTGTTATTAATTTTCCAGGATTAAGTTGAGTGTGTTTTCTAAAAAAATATTTTGCCTGCATCCCACACCTGTATATATATATATATATATATATATATATATATATATATATATATATATATATATATATATAAATATATATATATGTATATACATACATATATATATATATATATATATGTATATACATATATATATATATATATATTTATATATATATATATATATATATATATATATATGATTTTCCACTACAGGACAGCACAGACCATAGAAAATATGTTACGAAACAAATGTAATGCGAGACCGATTGCCGTCTAAATTCTTTACTACTGCCACTTTTTTTTCTTGTAATTGAAATTTTAGAGAAAATATATATCGAGGTTATGTTTGAAATAAAAGTCATAAAAAACATGTAATCCATTAAAAAGTTTATCATGAATTAATTATAGTAAATATTTTTCCGATATGGTTGTTTGGAAACATTTTTAATTTTTATGCTTGGAAATTTTTATTTTTTTCAACCTTTATTTCTTATAATATTGTTATTCTGGAAGTATCAATGATGAATAAAAAAATATGAGTATATTTTTCGAAAATCATCATTAAATTTTCTCTTTAATTTATTGTTTTATTTGGCAGTTTTAAATTAAAACGTATTAAAATAAATTTATCATGTTTATCAACAAAGGAAATTACATATTTTTCAACAATAAATAATGAAATTACCGTATCTAAATAAATAATTTCATTTTTCTTTTATTCATAGCGTTATGCACAAGTGAAACTGAGAATTAAAAATCAAAAATTGAAGTTTGAATCCAAGAAGTTGTGGTAACGCGAGTAGAAGTAGATAATTATGAATGAAATAAATTTAAAAAAAACAGTCCAGTTAGAAGGAAGGAAAGAAGAAAAAACACGTGATAAACTTTAGAATTTATTTTGGAATTTCCTAGAATTTTCTAGTCAAAGGGATAAATTAATCAAATAAAGCAAAATATTCTGTTCATGAAATCATATCTTTTTAGAGGTATTTAGAATGTAAATAGAGAAGCGGGTTTGTGCGATATCTATCTCAGCTTTATAGACTCGTGTTGGTAATAACGCTCTTATGTTAGACGTACCGGCATCGATACGGCGCCGGTTTTGAATTCCTGTTTTATTTTTATGAAGATTAATATGTGGATATTTAATGCGACAAATATGGCAAAATCAACCTAATTTCTGTTTTGTAGGTTCAGTGCAGTTATTTTACTGTGCGATGCATGGACTAATAAAAAGTATAACTTGTCGACAAAAAACACTTTAAACATTTTAAATAAAATTGCTACACATTTTTTAAGACAAGTTCGAGTTTTTTTAAACAATCATGTGTTCGACGTGTTGTTTTTTTTTAACACTCATCGAGATTAGTGCTTTTAATTTATAAAGAGATTGTTGCTTTATATTATAAAGATTTGTGTGTTTGTTTTCAAGTTGAATCCGCTAATACATACAGTTAATTTTTTTAAACCTTAGATTTCTTTTCATAATCAAAAATACTGAGAGATAAATTATTTTAAAACTGAATATTCAAAAATCACAAACAGTTCAATTCTTTTTATTTACATTAATCGTAACATGATCCTCACAGACTTGATATTTTACTATTCAGAAAGCATAGCATTACAATGGAGAATAATATATTGAACACAATTAATATGGCATATCCTTATGTATAGACATGTACTGCAATATAAATGTTTTTGAAGAAAAGTAGCAAAAAGACGTGAAGTTAGAGCCTAACATAAAAAATGGGGGAAGAATATAATGAAATGAAGTGAAAATTCCCATCAAGGGAATAAACTAAATCGCGTGTTCATGGAAAGAAATAAAATTTTTGGAGCGTTATCTCTAATTTGAACGTTACATTATATTCATAATTATGGAAATAGCGCTGATGACAATGAGAAGGACTCTTTCCACTTAAATACTTCAGATTATTATAAAATTCTTAGGATTGTTCCCAAATTGGTGACTTTAGTTTCTCTTGCAATTTTTCTGTGATTTTGTAAAATAAAGTGATCCACAATGTCCACAATTAACTCACTGATTCCTAAGTTATAGTCGGAGCTAAATCATCGACATATTATATTAAGGAAGTGTAAAAATTAATGTAGGAGAGGAAAATATGCGAAAAATGTTATGTGTCATTCACACACTTTTCTTTCTTACATTAGTTTTCCAAGTTCATGTAGTGTATTATTAGATTGTTTTATGAAATCAACGCTTATGAGTACGTGTTTCTTAATACGTTAATAAATTGGAAATTAAGGTTGAAGACTTAATAATACGAATTCAAAATAAGAAAGAAAAAAAATTTAATATTCTTAGAAATATTTATTTTTATGTATATCTTCTAAAGTTATGTTTTATCACTTAATTGTCTATTAATCTGTACCAAATTCATACAGTTTAATACAAAATCAGTTTTTCTAACCTCATTAATAAGATGATGCTGAAAGGAGAAATTAGACGTTCGTCTTGTTTGACTTGTTGATTAACTTGTTTTGTGTGCATTGAAGCATACATAAAAAGGCCAAAGCGAAGTTAAGAAAGGCGAGTCGTCCTCGTGCATCGAGGGTTTCATATTTCATTTAAAGTGAGATGACTATTTATTATAATTTATCACCCTAATGCAGTAAATATTTAATAGCACCTGATAAAATCAAGTAGGGTGGACATGTGTATTTTATTGCGAATATTTCAAAAACTATGACGTATAGAAACGTCATTATACGTTTCCTATTACCGCTGCGCAGAATTATGAAAACACGATTTTTTCATAATTATAAGTGCAGCAGTTTTGAAAATGGGGGTGGGGAAATTTTTTAATACCTTTCAGTATAACTAAAGAAGTACGATTAAAAACTGTGGAAAAATATTTATAAGACACACTATATATAGAATGGAAAAAGAAAATTTTCGATCCCTTAATTGGTCATTTCGTTCTAAAATCCCGTATATTTATTATCAATAGTAACTATTGATATATGTGCCATTAAATGTGTTTTATTACGATGCCAATTTTATTGTCAGTTTCTGAGAAAATGGTTGAGAGAGATGGAGAGGTAGACACGTGAGTGATATTATGAAGGTTCCATTTTTCCTCTTTACATACAAATAACCTCTATACAAATAACCGTCTTCCTCTTAATATACAAATAAATTTAACTCGAATTTCAGTAATTAAGTTGAAAAATAAGGGCGCTTATTTCCGTACATACGATAAATGTAAATATTTAATATGATATGTACCACATATGGTCTATTATAGTTTTGCATAATTTCTTGAAAATACTTTGAATTGTTTACTCCTGACTTTTTGATTATTATGTTTTTAGCTTTTTTAATTTTTTTTTGGAATTTACTCCTTAAGAATCGATTTTCATATATAGCGTCCGGTATGAAGTTTTATTAAGAGAGTTCAAATCAGTAGTTCAGAGCGTAAAAAAGTGTTAAATTAACAATTTTTTTTTAAATTGGATGTAGGAGGTCATTTCCAAAACTACTCATCTGATTAACAAAATTCTTTCACGAATATTTAGAAAGGACCTTCAGAAATCATCTTTTTAAATGTATTTTTTAAATCACCGTGTCGCACCGGGACTGCCCTTTGGTTTTCCACATCTTTGTAATACTACGCAAACGCACCCATAGACAAAAGCCAAGTTTTGTGAAATCACGAACTCATTTCGTTTGTAAGATTAATCTCACGGCCTAAACGAGGAACTTAATTTACCACAACCAGAGTTTAAATAGTGTTCACCCCACCGTGCAGGAGGTCCGCCACGCAGGTACATACAACGTTCATTCCAGCCAATCAAAGCACAGCGGGGCTTTAAAGTATTGAAGTTCTTCCCTACCGACCACTGCAATTTCGGCTCTAGACGAGACAACATCAGTATGGGTGCACCTCCATCTTTCATTATCTTGATACTTTGAACTTTGAATGTATACAATCTTTCATACTTTACTTTATATTTCACATTATACATTACATTCATCGTTTATGTTCGCGTGTTTCCATATTTGGCGCGAACAAATAGTTAGGTTCAGTTTTAATACAATACTTCTAGATTTTAATAATTCTTTGTATTGCTAAAATTACACTTCTAATACATCAATATTATACATATTTTTTAATAATATTTATAATATTGATGTATTTCAAGTATAATTTCAGCAAGAACTATTCAAATATATCCAAAACTATCCCATAATCGGATTTATTAATGAAACCGCATTCACTCGGTTTTAATACGAGGTGTGGAATCCATCGCAACTTGACGTTAAGAAGTGCAGTGCCACCGGCGATCCTACAAGTGTGTTACCACATACAGATGCGGTTGTTTGCAAGTAACGCTTCCATCTTTCGAAGTAATGTATATTGAATTTCACGATGGTAACGTTGCATGTTTAGTTAGCATAAGCTTATTTACCTTCCGAGTGTTGATGCTTCTCAAAGTATTTGCATGCTTAGATTTTCCTCTAGGATTGCATGTATTTATTTATTTTTATGATTTTGTAGGGTTTACTGTTCTTAATCAGTTGCACACCCAGCACTTACGTGCTTTATTTTTGATCAGCGCGCCAGCATATTTATTGATGAAAGAAGTAATTATAACTCGTACTTTTAAAGCTTTTGATATAGCTTTTTGAAAAAAAAAGATCTTCTTTTCTCGAATATTCATTATGATCTAAATTTTTGTCCCCGTCTGTCAGTCTGTACGAATATACTTGCGCATGAGGACATGCCACAGGCAAATTTTGACCGACCGCGATGATTCTTCTTTTTTCAATCAATTCAATATGAGAATAGAAGCCTATTCATTTTTACAACGATTCATCAAATAATTTAATTGTTTAAATCGTTGTCTAAGAAAACCGTCATTTTGTGCTCGACAATTTCTCTCGATCTACATTTGGTACGAATCTTCTTACCTTTTCTCTTTGCCTAAATTTAAAATTTAATTTTTTTTTTATAATTTGTTAATAATTATTGTTCTTTAGGTATGTAACTAAGAGCATTGTTGGCATTGTTTGCGTTTTATCGATTTTTTGGTACTTATTAGTTAGAATTAAGTAATTTAAACCTATTACATTTCTCAAATATATTAATATGAGAAAACAATATTGACTATGTAAATAATATTAATGTAAAAAGCGGAGTGTGCACGTTTGGTGTTATAAATGGTTTTCAACAATTTAACAAGGGTTTGAATTAAGAGTGAGATATCTAAGAACCGTTCCATAAATAAAAAAAGTCTCTCGTAATGAATTTGACACTCGTCAGTAGAATTCGTTCGTTCGTCACTGAAAATATTTTTCGACGTTCTTTAATACGATGCAACGTGATTGTTAAAGTAACAAAGCGTACATTCTATTGTATTCTAATCTGTGCGTGTAGCGTTTTAGGTTTCCGTAACCGAAGAGTTCGAACGCAATCCTGTTAGTAGTAGCGGTATTTCTGTCTGTCTGTTTCTTCGTCCGTCCTTCATAGTTTTCTAATTTCGAAACATAACAATATAGGAAATTGAAATTAACACACACCATATAGGTCATAGGTCCTAAACTAGAAATGGTATTTAAAGTGACTTTAAGTTATAATTTCTGGCGTTCCGTTAAAGACGGGACCCCCTCCCCCCCGTCTAGGTAACTGGTATTCTTGAACATGTGGGGTATGCTGAAAACATCCCTTTGGGCAGAGAATAAATCTGCTTTTTTTCTCATTTATAAATAAAGATATATTGTGGACCATATAAGCCGTCCTTTTCAGATTTTTTTATTCCAGATCTATCACAAATACCGTTACACAGAAAACTCTGAAAGAGTGATGTATTATATTTATAGAAAAAAAAACAGTGTGAGTCAGCTCCGATACGCCATTGGAGTTTACTTTTTAATTAAGATTGTCTTGGAATGTATAAAATAGGTAACACTGTATATAAACATCAATACCATGTATCAATATATTTTTTACGTTAAGGCAGCGTCTCCATGAAACTTCTTAATAGGATAACATGCAACCTGTTTCCATCCTGAAGGTCCTTTCTAAATATCGGTGAAAGAATTTTTGAAATTGGATGAGTAGTTTCGGAAATTACCTCTTACATCCAAACTTAAAAGCTGTGAATACTTTTCTTACGCTATGGACTAATGCTGTATATCAAAATCGATTATTAAGGGGTAAATTACAACAAATATAAAAAAGCTAAAACATAATAATTAAAAAGTTACGTAGAATATAAAGTATGTATAGTGTATAATAAGCTAATGCTGTAAATTACAAAAAATGTAAAAAAGCTAAAAAATTAATAATTATAAAGTTACGTAGAATATGAAGTATGTATAGTACATTTCAAAGTATTTTCAAGAAATAAATTGTAATTTTACGCATACAAAAGAATAATAGACCATATGTAATTTATCACATATGGTCTATTATTATTTATTATCTTAAATATCAGTGTGTATGGAACTAACCGCTCTTATTTTTCATATTAATTACTGAAATGCAAGTTAAATTTCTTCATTTTTACGGTACTGCATATCAAAAATTAAAATGGAACCTTTATAATATCACATACGTGTCTATCTGTCTGTCTGTCATAGCCATTTTTTGAGAAACCGTTTGAGAATGAAATTGGCATAGTAATAATGCACAATATATTAATAGCTAATATTGATAACAAATGTTTATACGAAATTTTTAGAAGGAAGGGTCCAATTAAGGGCTCGAAAATTTTCTTTTTCCATCCTGTATATAATGTATCTTATAAATATATTTTCCACAATTTTGGGTTATACTTTTTTAGTTATACTGAAGGATACTAAAAAAATCCCCCGTCCACATTTCCAAAACTGCTGCACTTAAAATTAAGAAGAAACCGTGTTTTCATAATCCGACGCACAACTAATAGGGAAACTAGAATAACGTTTCTAGATGTCATAATTTTATAAATATTTGCAATAAACTACACATGTCTATCCGACATCTTCATTTTATTAGGTGTTATTAAATATGAACTGCACTGAGAATTTCGTATTGGTACAAATAATTTGAAAGCTATAATGATATTCCTAGATATCATAATTTAAGAAGTATTCGCAAAATACATTTATCCCCGCTAATTGATTGTAATAGGTCTCATTAAATATTTACTGCATTAAAAAATCAGTATGGATGATGATTTTTGATAAATAAAGCCACTTGGCTTCAAACGAAGTGCGAAACTCTCGATTCACGAGGTATGCTTCAATGCACACAAAATCAATTATTGTTTACACGAGACGAACATCTAATTCCTTCTTTCAATACCATTTTGTTAATGAGGCTAGAAAATAACTGATTTTATGTTAAACTGTATTTATTGTTAAACTGAATTTGATACAGATTAATAGATAACTAAATGATAAAACTTAACTCCAGAAAAGGTATTTGAAAATATATATTGATATGAATACTGAAATTTTCACTTTTTTATTTTAAGTTTGTATTATTAAATCTTCAAGCTTGATTTAAATTTAATGAAAGAGTTAAAAAATATATTCACAAGCAAATTTTCGTTTTATAAAACTATCTAATAATATTTTACATGAACATGAAAAACTAATGTAAGAAAGAAATGTGTTAATGATATATATTATTTTTCACACTACCTTATCCTTCATGATTTAGCTCCTACTCTAATAGGGTAATTACCATTGTATGATGATATTTGACGTATGTGATAGGATGGATCATTTTATTTCAAAAAATCAGAGGAAAATTTTGGGAGGAATTGAAATCAAAGTTTTGTGAACGAGCCTATCAATTTTATGAAAATTTAGAAAGAACTATATTTTAGGAAGAAAGTAATTTGAAGTCCTTTTTATTATTATTGGCGCTATTTCAATAATTATGAACATAATGTAACGTTTAAATTAACTTTTAAATTAAAGATATTGCTTAAAACATTAAATTATAATCTATAAACACACGATTTTCTTTATTCCCTTGATGGAAACTGTAGATTCATTTGTTTGTATTTTTTCTAATACTTATTTAATATTCGACTCTTATTCCGTTTCATTGTCCTATTTTCTTCAAAGAACCTTTATACTGAATTATAAGTTTATGTTGAAACATACCATATTAATTGTGTTATTCTTAATTGAAATTTTGAAGTTCAAGTTGGTAAACATTTTGTTACGATTAATACAGATCAATAAAATTGAAGTATCTATCTGTATTTTTTTCAATTTTCAGTTTTAAAATACTCTTATGTTTTTATATTTGATTACTAAAACCAAACTAATATTTAAAAAACAATTACTGTACAAGCGGATTCAACTTAAAAACTAACACTCAGGTTCTAAATTGTAACCATGTAATTGGCATCAACTTACTTTTTGGTTTAATGGTAATATCTCAATCAATTCTCAAGTTATGACGATGTTGGTATTAAATTTCTTGAATCATGTCTACACAAAATTACTTTTGGAGGTTGAGGTACCTACACGTACGTATTACGTAGTTAATACTGCATACCTAATGCAAGTTATATATCCATTCAAATATAGTGGTTATTAGATGGTACCTATAATTTCGATTATATTATCGATGTATATTTCTAGATGGTACCTATAATTTCGATTATATTATCGATGTATATTTCTAGATGGTACCTATAATTTCGATTATATTTCATACGACGCTATTTATGATGCAATAGGAGAACTTTTGGTCATAAAAAGGTTTTTCTATGAAATTCTTTAGGACACAATTTATGGTGCAGTAACAAGACACTTGATCAATTATATATGCTCATACTTTATTTCCATTGTTTCAAATAACCTGTCTAAGGATATCTACAAGTTCACGTGGACGTAATCCTGGGCACAGCTAGTCATTAGGAAATTTTTGATTATATTTGTTTTTTATATCTTTTAATTCAAATTGAAATCAAGTCTGTCAAGCCAGTGCTGACAGTAATTGTTTTTGTTATTGTACATCCCAGTAAGGTAAATTTATTTCCATCAAAATTCAGGAGGAAATCTCGCATTTAAAATTTGTCGACCACTTTTTGTTCAAAAATATTTATTTCTTTTTTTTATTAAACACTTGGAGAAAAAAAGAAACATATACATCTCCTGTTGAAAATACGACTACTGAGATTTTTACTTATCACGTAGATTTACCTACCATGAAAATCCTAATATACATATATTAAATTAGCATACGACCTACATAAGTATCCTGTATAAGTATAATATTTAACTTTATGTAAAAAAATGAAGGTAACAAATTTAACCAGAATAGGGGAGAAAAAAAAGAAAATATAATAATGGCTATAAAAGTAATAAAACTTTCAAAGGCAATTTTTCCTATAACATCCATATAATCGACTGAACATGTTGTTATATCTAGCTAACGAATGTGCTGAGATGGTAGAAAATGTTGTTAAAGACAGTTCTTATCTAGAAAAAACGCTATGTAATTATTTTGATAAGTAGTAATAACTCAACTTGAACATTGAATTAATTTTATTTTTCGATTTTTAAAGCAAACTATTTAATACGGGCTGAGCTACGAAAATTGAGGGTAAAATATTGTTTGACGCGACCTCAATCCGCATACCTTTTTTAACTTACGAGACATGTGTCTTGCAAGCTGTCCCAGACTTTCCTTGTAAAACTTTTCAAGGCCTATAACTCCCTCATACAACGTGTTAGTGTATCTGTATTTATATTACGAGCGTTCGTTACGAAAACACCTAGATTGGAGACTTTTTCTCGAATTATTTACACCTGGTTAACTACAATTTAATAACTATACAACACATATACATACCATTTATAGAATGTAGCAATCCTGGAACTTTATATTATAATTATCAACTAGATTAGTATTAATATTGGCAGAATTTAAGGGCACCTTCTGTTTCAACTAAACAAATTACGTACATTAACTTTATTAGGTATTAATATTGGATTAGCATTTTTTAATAACTTTTTTATTTATAATCGTTGCCATAGTTTTCTACTTATCTTCAGGTGATATTATAAATATAATGTTGACTTGGGCAGTTTCTGAAATTTACGTCAATGGAGGGGGAGGAATATGTCTTTTAGAGATATTTTCAACCATGTTTTTATTATTAATTTACTCAAAATTCTGATAAAAGTAGTTTTCAATCGTACGTCTCTCTTTAAATTGACTCTGTTTCTGATTCTTTTTAAAACTGGCGAAAAACTGACTTGAGAAAAAATCTAATATTTCATTTACGACTTCTTCCATTTCCAAATAAATATATTTGAATAATAAATATTGTGACATATACAAGTTGAAAGTAATTATCACTTTGCCTAATTTCATGCTTCTACATTAAACCATTTCTGAGAAAAATGGTTATGATTTATCGAGATACAGACAGAGGGACGTATAAGTTATCTTATAACATTTCCATTGTTTCCCTTGTCAGTTACAGATCTGTAAAAATGTAAATATCTTCATTATGAAATTTTAGGATCCTAGATTTTATACGTATACGTACGTAAATGTGCACAAAAACCAGAATCAGAAAAAGCACAACAGGTTCCCCTCCTCTCCTTTCTTAAATTACTGAACCTAAAATAATGAAAAGACTGGAATTTTGAAACCTACGCTAAGCTTATAGAAAAACTATAACCATGCTTGTTTATTCCATAGCTTTTGAGATACTAACGGTAACATATCTATTCCCTTACTAATTATGTTAGGTGTTATTAAATATTTCCTGCGCTAGGTAATCCATATTAGTGATGGCACATAATAAATAGTAATTTAATTAAAATAAATGGTTGTGATTTACCAACAGACAGACAGAGGGACGTATAAGTTATCTTATAACATTTCCATTGTTTTCCGTTTCAGTTACAGACCGGTGAAAATATTAATATCTTCATTATGGAATTTTAGGATTCTAGATTTTATGTACGTGAAAGTACGCAAAAAATCAGGTTCAGAAAAAGCACAGCAGGTTCCCCTCCACTCCTTTCCTAAATTACTGAACCTAAAATTATGAAAAGGCTCAAATTTTTCAAACTACCCCATGCTTATAGAAAAATTATAACCGTGCTTGAATATTCCATAGTTTTTTAAATACTACGCTAGGTAATCCATATTAGTGATGGCATATGACAAATATAGTAATTTGATTTCAAATGGGGTACTGAATCTCTGACGGTTTGGCCGATTTTTAATTAGCTG
This sequence comes from Druceiella hillmani, assembly GCA_039881145.1. Lineage (NCBI taxonomy): Eukaryota > Metazoa > Arthropoda > Insecta > Lepidoptera > Hepialidae > Druceiella > Druceiella hillmani. The sequence goes on from JAYKKI010000042.1 coordinate 1,348,824, forward strand.
TTTCACGTTCAAAAAATTCAGAAACCTAAAAATGTGACCTGGTTAATTGTTAACTCCCATTTTTAATATTTCCCTTTATTTAACTTTCGTTTTATGAATACAACTATTTTCAAAAAGATTTTTCTTTTCTCGATGCTTGTAATTACGTTATCTATATTAACAACTATGTTATTTCTTGATATTTTAATCAGAGTATTAAAATATGTAACCATAGGAAGATATATCTACGAAATTATTTAATATATTATCGTATTAAATATATTATTCAATGCATCAATAAAAAAATAAGATTAAAATAAAGAATTAAAAATGGATATTTAGTGATAGTTTTGATTATTATGAGCATGATAAGTATTTCAATATTAATAGCAAATGTATTTATATTTCATCGTATTAAAGTCCTTGTATGAAAGTATTCTCAGTTATTTCATTGTTGTGTGTTTGCAGATATGAATATTTTGAGAAATATTTATGTGAAGTGAAATACCCGCTAGTGCATAAAAGGCACTTTTTCACCTTCTTTTTATTTTCACACATAAATTTGAAATATTGTGAGCAAACTTGTTAAAAATATAGTACGTGATTATTAAAGTGCATGAGCTCTGTTCACAAAAGAGCAAGTAATTAATCTGAGAAGTAAAAATCTCTCTTTATAAATTAAAAGCAGAAAACATTTCGTCGCAATTCAATTCTACTTTCCAAGTTTAGAGTAAAGCTCTTGACTCGTATTTAAATTTTGAGTTTTACGAAATTTGAGATCAAGGCGAAATTCTGAGTTTGAATTTTGCATAATATATAGGAATGTGCCATCGGAAAGGAAATTTTGTTTTAGGTCCGTTATTGAGAGAAAATAGAATATTTGTTAGTGTTTATATTAATAAGAAAGTTTTGGAAAATTTGGGAGTTATGTATCAAAATCAAACAGAAACATGCGTTTGAAAAACATTTTTAATTCTTAATTTATAAGGTTTTAGTTATTAACATATAATTTCCGTTTTATCATTGTTACCATTTTCCGAAAAAAAATTGCCAATAAAATGAGACCTTTTCGTCTTTTTGAATCTTTAATAAATTAAAAAAAGACACTTTATAGATACTTTATACTTTTAAAAATATCAAAAATACGTTTAGTCATCCAGTATTGCATCAGTTTACGCAAACACAGAGCTTATTACAAAACTTATTTTATATATTTAATTACCAATATTGCAAATTCGATATTTAAGAAGGTTACGACTTAAAAACTATCGATCTTACAAAAAAGTTTGAAATAAAATGAAAGAAGAATTTGTATGCTATAAGACCGATAATATTTTGAAGTGCGATAAAGAATTAACATAATGTTTTGGAAAACCAAGGAGATATTTGGGAAAATCATTTTTATGAAACTGACAATATCTTATATACTATTGATATCCCTGAACGTTCTACTTAAAGATTGAGAAATTAAAATTAATAATTTATTACTCAAAAAAATTAAAAAAAAAATTTTAACATCAAATGTATATCTAAAGGAATATTTGACAGAAATAATTTTTGCGTCGTTCGTGATTCTGTTTCATATATATTTTTAATTTTTTGAAATGGAGTTTGTTACAAAAATCATAAGACACAAGAAAATACCTAAAAGAATCATACTTCTTTATTTTTACGTTTCTTGATCAGCGAGTTTACGAAATGGAAGAAATAATTTTGTTTTACTTTTGACGCACTATACCTTGCAAACAGTAATAATGCAACAATGGCTCTTGTGAGAGAAATTATGTTAAATTGAATGGTCAATAAAAATATTTATTTTTATCGTAATAAAAATGATTCTCATGATATCTAGCTCTCAAATTTGCAAATATGGGGTTACTACGTAAGAAAATAAATTACACGAAAAAAATTAATTACACAACTTTCTACCCACTTAACTAGCAAACTTTGATTTGTGTGTACAAACTATAGATTACTTTCTTAAAGTTATGATTAAATAGCAAACCAGTCAGCTCGGCTGCCTTACGGTACTAAATATTGAACACACTTAAACTATCCGAAATCCTACATGGACAGTTATAGGCACGCAATGTACCTAAGAACGCTTTACATATTCCGTCGACATATTTTAGAGCACAAAACTGTGTATATTTTAACACCAAGATTTAGTGATGCTTTGATACTTCAGCATACATTCTTAATACAACTGTATCATTAAGTATTTTTTTAAGCTGTACAATTAATACAATGAAAGTATGTATGGATCTTATAGCGTTTCAAGGTAATTGCCGTGTAAAATGTGTTGTCGACAGAATTTGCTGAATTTTTTATTTAGTATTCAAACTATACGTATCTAATTTAATTAAAAATTTAAAAAATAATTTACCGTTTAGTTTTATTAAAAATTTTCCAAAAAATTGTGTAATTAACATTGCTGGAAAAGTAGTTATTTCACTACGCTATTAATTTCACTGAAAAAACCTGTAGAGCGATTTGTTTAAAAAATTAAGTCAATAAAAATTATTTTATATTAACACTTTTAAAAAATATTAATCGGTAATTTTGGTCAAAATCGCTCTCAAAAATTGTACAGTTAACATTAAAGTATAAGTATTAATTCCACCACATTAAAACACATGTCTAAAAGAACTAAGTCGATGTAAAATGATATTATATTAATATTTGGAAAAAAATCGTGCGTGTCAGCTCCGACGCACGACTGGAGTTTTTTCCTTAAGTACGATTGTCTTGGAATGTATAAAATAGGTAACACCGTATATAATCATAAATATCAATATCATTAAATGTAAATGGGAAATTATGTAATAAAAAAGTTATTACAATGTAATTATTTTAAAGTAAAACACAAATGAGAAGAGCGATTAGCTGTACCTACGAAATTCTTAATAAGAAAAGTTATTAGAATTTCTTTTATTCTCTCATAGGTTGCTCTTTAGTACAAATTATTACCATACCAAATTCCATTCAAATTCGTCCAGTAGATTTTGCGTGATTGACACACTTCTATATGCTAAATCAATCACTCTTTTAAAATATTTTCCATGTACAAAATTCACTCTGTTACAATATTATTATATGTAGATAATTACTATTTGGTAGGTTAACTAAAGAAAATTTGTCGACTCTGTTTTTCAAAGAAAAGTAGCAATTTCAATAATTACTTATTAAGACTCTTCGAGCGCGTGCGCATTCACACACACGCACGCACGCACATATTTACATATATATATATATATATATATATATGTGTGTGTACATATATACATATATATATATATATATATATATGTGTGTGTACATATATACATATATATATATATATATATATATATATATATATATATATATATATATATATATATACACGCATACACACGATGTCCGGGAATAGATGTCGGCCAGAGAAAAACGCTATTCGTTGGCTATAAAGGAATAAATTGTCGTTGAAATAAAATGTAAAACACGCTCTTTTTCTAATCGATTGCTAAAAACAATAAAAAAAGAGCGTTTTTTACACATAACTCTTTTACACATCCAATACTTGCCCGTAGTGTGGGGTTACCCGCAGTGGCGATCTCTTCGCAGCTGTTCGTGGATTATTCCTCCAAGCGGTGCTGAACAAAATGGCAAGTATCGTGTTTACGAAAAAGATGTAAATAATTATGAATATTTTTTTCAAATTTCTGAAAAAAAGTCACTCTTTTTAATTTTATTTTAGCGACAATCATGTATTTTTCGGTCAAGGAATAACTTTGTGCGACACTTATTCCCGGCACCGTATATATATATACATATAAATATATATATATATATATATATATATATATATATATATATATATATATATATGCAAGTAATATAAGTCTACGTAACCACAATATAAAACGTGCATTCAATTAGTTTGAACAACATAAGCCAGTGAGTGCTTTAATTCAGTATTTTAACAAATACTTACAAAAACATATTGTATTCTGAGAAATTGAATTTGAGTACAAATGATGACAGAAGCTACATTAAGTAAAATGCTGTTATTGAAATGCAATGCATGGTTCAATTTGCCCATAATTAAAACGAAAACGTGTGTTATATTAGTCTGGACTAGATAATACAAACCATTTTTTCATAGGGTTTCTATATGAAAATCCTATTTCATTGGTTAATATACCATTTCAGTGAACATTTTACTACACCAATCTCTCACGCAATTGTAATATATAAATATAAATATTATGGTAAAAAAATCTCAATATGTTTGTGTAAGACCATAAATATAAAGTTAACATTGTTTAGCTATTAACGCTTTAAACAACGTGCTACACTGCCTTTCTACATACAACAAAATAATGACTATGATTTCCTGTTGAAAATTTAACTGTCTGTTGTGAAATTTAAAAAAATATAAATAAAATTTATAAATTAAAAACGTATTTCATTTATTTCTCTCCGCAAGTTCAGCACGAGCCTTCGCTTCTCTAGCTTGACATAATGCAATTTCATTGTGGTTTTTGTGGAGCTCGTCTACTCTTCATATTTCTTCTCTATTCATGTCTCATAAAATTCATTTTTAATTCTTCCGTCGGAAGCAATTGGTGTTGGCTGAAAGTAAACCGGTTGTCCGAATGCAAGCTGCCAGTGCTTCTCCTGGGTATTGATATATTAGTGGCCACTTTCAACATGGTTTTCTATACCCCAACCCTAGGCTGACCAGCAGGAGAACCTTCTGTTGCCTTGGACGATGTTGACAAAGTTTCCGCGGCTTCAGCGAAAACTTCATTTCTACTTGTCGATTGTTACTCAGACAGATCTATAGATATTCGACTCTAATTTAATATCAATTCATTAATATCGCGAATGTACGAATGTACATTTTCGTATATCTATAGAAATAAAATAAAGGACCAATTGAAAGGTTTTTAAATTAATTTTACAATTTATAATTTGAAGTCACTAAATTACAAACTTCTTTCGTTTAGAATACTGCTTCCTCCTTGTTTATAAATTCACTTCAAATAAATCAATCTAGAAACTTTCAGTTCCCTTTTACTATATTGATTAGTTACTCAAAAAAACAATACCAGCAAGTACCACTCTACCGGTGGTCATTTGATGCTGCTTTTCCTTGCCAACTCTCCCCTCAGCCTGGCTTTTGTATTAAATCAAGTCGGCACAATTGACTTCCTGTTCCCTAAAGAAACAAATAAAGTACACGTTGCTTAGCATATTCAGAAAAACAGAAATTAAAATATAGGTTTACATTTCAATGTACTCACCCTTTTATTAACAATTTAAATAGCTTTATATTTCTCGGCGATAGCATCCCATGTATTTTTTTTTCATCTTCACCCTTGCTCCGTCGGTGGATTTATTTTCAATTGTATCTTTCTAATGGACCAATATCTAATACAGTTTCTTTTTCTTATATTCATTTTACTACTTTGTAGTTAAACGCAATACTTTCGGCCATAAAGAAACGACATAATTTAACTATAAAATCTTTGCTTACGACTGTCAATAAATAATTCGATATGTCAAGATAAACCTGAAATTAGCTATTGATTGATGCGCAGTACATATTGCGCAGGCGAAAGATTTTTGATGATGCTTTGATTTTTCAAACTCGATTAGTTAATATTAGTTTAATAAACACCTATAATCACGATTTAATATGGTTTTATACTTTTATAACGCTCTGAACTTTGTACGCTCTACACTTATTATTTTTCTCCATATAAAACTTCATACCAAGCGCTACATCCAGATCCTTATGGAGTTAACTCCAAAAAAATATTCATAGTTTAGTATTGGTAAAAATCGCCCTCAAATATTATACAATTAACACTACAGGAAAGGTAGGTATTTCATCATATTTCATTTTGTTTAAAAAACCAGTAAAAACGCAGTAAAACGTATAAATTATTTTTTAACGCACTGTTAAAGTGTTATTATTTTAAAAATTTACTCACAGTTCTTTTTCACATAAATAAATAATTTAATTTACCTTTTGTTTTAATCAACACGTACGTAATTTCAAAGAACGATCATAAACAAGCTTAAAGAGAACTTTGTTAAGATATTTTTTATTTGGTAACATTGAACTTAAAAAAAAATTTCTTCCATTATATTCACAAGTTGAAGTATTAAGCTTACAATTAAGGCATTGTGGTATTAAAAAGTATATACTTCTCGTATTTGAACTAACGTGTTTTAAAGATTTTTAATTATATAATTTCTTTAACGACTTGTCGTTTTAATTATGGATAATAGTTTTGTTTAACGTTCCCTAACCAAAAGGCAGAAATGGCATCCTTTTGATTTCGAGATGTCCATTTGTCAGTCGGTTCAACACAATAGCACAGTTATTTTGATTTAAATTCGATTATACTCATATTTTACAGAAAGAAATGGGAGACGCATGGTTACGTAAATAAATAGAAAAATGTAAGACATTTTAAAATGTATTTGAAGTGAATACCCAATAATGAAAGTGAAAACCCGTTAATGCTCACGGCCACGAAATAACGAAAAAAATATTTTATTTCAATAGGCTGTAGTCACGCCATGTACATTGCTAATTTCATTTTTCGTTGTCTTTCAATCAAACCTTCGATTTCGTGTAATAAATTAGGTGCTTGAGGGGGTTCGCTGATATTTCACACCTGCTCACCCCACACCGAAGCGTCTTCATTTTTCACATCCTTCAATAACGTTCCATTTGTTCAACGAACCTTCATCAATCCACTTTTTTTACCTTGCACACTTTCCCAATGACATTCGAGTTACCCAACTCGCGTCCATTCATCATGTTCATTATATGCCAGTTTTATGGCACGTCGTTTCTTTTCACATTTTTATATTATTTACGGAATTGCATCGCAACCTTAAAAATAAAGAAAACAAATGTGTTATAGTGTTATGCATAAATTAAAAAAAAAATATTTTCTGATGATTTTCCTTCCACGTATGATTTTCATAATTTCTTTTTTGGTTGGTAACTCCATCCATTAACGCTAATTAGTCATTACAGCCATTCAAGATATTGAATTTTTTTTTCACATTAAAGTAATTTTTAATTACCCAAATTTTTTATTTTAAAATTCATGTAGATTTCAAAGTTTAACCATTTTGGTACGTAAATAACTATAGTTTTTAAAAAAGAGATGCGACGAGATAGCCTCAAACTTTTTAACTCTAGTGAAATCGCAAAGCATCATAATGTAAATTTTACTTGAAAAATTACGAAAAAGAGATTTAGATTTAATAATTTATAGTTATCAAAATAGATATAATTGTTATTTGGTAATTGAAATGTTTTGTATAAAAAAAATTTAGAAAATAAACAAGGTAGCAATGCTAAATTTGATAATATTAACTGCGATGATTTCGTGCACCGAGAGAGAGAATTGAGAAGCACTGTCTTGATATAGATTTACCTAGAGAATGTTTTTCATATTGGCAGCAATATTTTGTACTTTTGCGTGGCAATAGCCATTATTCATATCGATGTCTGGAAACCAAACAAGAAATATTTTAGTACTTACAATTGGCAAAAATGAAACCACCCACAAAAAATCTCTTTATTATCTTATCGATCTGAGTGAGGATATTATTTTTAACTTACTATATTTTTGTTAATTGAAACAAAAAAACTATATTAAGAACTATGTTTATGAAAGAAAAAAATTATATCGGAAGACTCCAATCAAAACTGTACCCGTACCTAGTCGGAGCGGATACAACTTTGGATTTGTATAAATACTACTATATAATCATGCCTAATATGTGTTGGATACCCTAGTATGACTTTCACTCGTACTTAAAATGTTTTATTTTTTTAAGCTGCGGAAATTAAGAGGCAAAGAGAGCTTACTTAAGTTAAGGGTTTTTACACTTTACTCAACTTAAGGTTTTGCAAATTTGAAATTATTAAATATAAATTCTTCAAATTATTTATAAATCGTGTATGATCGATAATGCGATAAAGAAGCATCGTTTCTTCTTTTAGTTCGGTATTTAGGATTTTTCGTTGGTAAAAGTGTCGTTCTTGGCATAAACTGTATATGTATGGAATATTGTTTCACCTATTATTTGTACCATTTACTAGCACGCATTGACTTGTCTATTACTCATTTACATATAATAGATACCCTTTTATACAGAAAATGGAATTACGGATCTATTGTATTTTATAAGTTTAGCTTCCTTCAACTTTTTTGCGAGTACTTTAGAAATTTTCAATTGTTTTCTAAATAATCGGTATTGGGAATCGGTTTAAAATAGGAAAATCCTTTTCTTCATTGTTAATGTTAATTTTTAATTTATGGTAATCAATAATTTTACATTTTTCAAGTCGGATATAAGATGAATTACACAAAAGCGAATATATTGCTTACATCTATTCGGGAGAGCGACCCGCAGCGCCGCGCTCTGTACCCACTCACCTCTGGCAATAATAATGACGCGCGGTAGATATTTTATAAACAATGTTAATCGGGGCTATAATACATATTCAATACATTAAAATATATGTTACCTGGAGCTCGCGTGTGTGTAAATGTCATTTATGAAAATATATATCACACTTAGGAATTTATCAGGCTTATCTTAATGTAATTTGAATAAGTTAAATTCAATAAATTAAATTTACTAATGTCTTGATTTAGGAAAGTATTTGCAACGTTACTAATAAAATGAATCTATTTTTAAATTCACAATGAAATAGGTGGTCATTAAAATTTCAGGGTTAAATATTGGCTATGTCTTGTATTTGAAATAAAAGCTGTGTATATAAGTAACTGTTGTAGAGTGTATAAGTGAAATAACAATATCTAATTATTATTGGACTGTTAGAATACTAGCGACTTATTTTTTAAAGACGCTCACAAAAAAAATTAATTCTTTGACACAGATTTTGAATATGTGATATTTATAAAAATGGTGCCAACTGTATGATTGCCAAGATCGAAGTGCCGTTTACAAATTGTATTAAATTTACAAAAAACTTAAAACCGTGCTTAGAATAAAAATATCTTATATGCTAAAAATCTATTAAACTATCGTGATCCGTAGGCCACTTGGCCCGCCTTCGGAATGCTTAATCCTTTGTAATGCCTTTTATTGCACCTAAGGAGCAGGAAAACTAGCAAATACAGTACATAATATAAGACAATATATGCAGCTTTCGGTGGCCTTTCGGTCTTTACAGATATTAGGTGCAGTAGGGTTTTCCCACTCCTTTACAGATACAGTTTACTGTGATAGTTTTACAATATGTGGCAGGTACCTGTTATAAATTTAAAATATTTTAGAGAATACAATTCACAACATATCGCCCACCTTGATGGAATGTTCAAAAAATTAATTATAAAATGTAAAACTTAATTTCCCTATTTTAATTAAACATATTCTCAAAATGCTTAATTACATTTTTCAATCATAAGTTATCGGTAAAGAAGCGATTGGAGATATAAATGGTTTATAAGTTCCTGAATGTGTCTTAATGGTAACAACACGAACTTCGTCATCGTTTTCTGGATGAACGTCTATGATGCGCCCAAGTAGCCAGTGTAAAGATGGTATGGTTGTCTTCTCTCAGCTAAACTAGCGTACCGGTTTTAATTTGATTATGGGTTTTACCCTGTCATTTGTTCCGAACCATCAGTTGATTCAAGTACTCCAGTGCTCCTAGTACCACCTTTTCCAAAAGTTTTGTTTGATGCATTGAATATGTTGCCAGCTTGACAGTCGATTAATTACGTCAACTGTCAAATTTTGATCGAGAATGCTTGTGAACATATTTCCTTTGAGGTGTAAGGGCTTGAAGGTCATTGGGGTGTTCAGATAATGGAGTTATGGGTCTCGAATTGAAGATTGCCTTGATTTCTACCATGTATTTCTCTGACTCATTATAGGTGAATAGTTTATCGCCTATTATTCATATAAAATGAGCTTTGAATGATTTTACGGCAGCCTTCCACAGTCCACGGAAATACGATGATCTTGGAGGTATAAAGTTTGAACAGTCATTATTAAAAAATGTTATTATGCGTTCATTATGAGTATCTGATTGTGTTAAGTTTTTTTAATTTGTCTATTAAATTTTTTGCACCAACGAAATGGGTTGCATTATCAGAATATAAATTCAAAGCTTGTCCACGTCTAGCAAAAAATTTGCGCAAACTAGCCATGAACGTGTCGGTGCTTAAGTCGGATACTAATTCAATGTGAACCCCTTTAAATGCAAAAAATATAAATATGCACGTATAAACTTTTATTTTACCACGGTTTCTTTATATTTTTTTCTTAATATGAAATGGCCCACAATAGTCAATTCCAGCGCTTAAAAATTGTCTCTGGTTTGTATAACTCTACTACTCGGAAGATCGCCCATAAAATAGGGGTAGTCAGTCGATGTTGCCTTAAAACAAGTTATACATTTTCTGAGAATTGATTTTGTTGCGTTTTTACAAGCTAATGGGCAAGTATTTTAATCTCACTGCATTCATAGTTGCTTGTACTCCGCTATGTAAGTTATATTTTTAAGGTGTTGTTCGCATGTTTTTAAGGTGTTGTTCGCATATAAGTAAGCCGGTGACGTGACGTATCTTACATCCTACTACATCTTACTTAAATGAATTAAAAATAATTGGGAATTCACGAGAGTATGAAAATATTGAATTCTTGAATCTGCCCGTCGTTGTCTAAAAATTAATTTAATGCCCGAATTTTACTTTTAGAGCTATGAAGTCCTGTAGTGGATAATTGTTTAATTTCGTTCTTAAAGCATTTTGTTGGGTAATTTTTACTATCAAATTTAGCGCCTAGTCTAACTCTTTAGCTGTGAGGTGTTCAATATATTTAGGCTGGTGTTTCTTAGTATTGTTTTTCAATAGCAACATATAAGTTAGAATGCGTTTGAGTTGAAGAGTATTTAATTAAAAATTAATCTGAGTCTGTAATGGTAGTCATAATTATTGGTTTTAGCTCCATTAATGGTACCACTTCTTCGATACTGTTAGACAATTCACCCTGATCTTGTCGTAGCCATTCTGGACCTATTTTCCAGCGATTATTATTTTCAAATTCCAATAGTAATTGTCCAGGTAAAAGAACGTCTGCCATATCCTCTTGAGATGGCACATATCTCCAATGGATCGTTTTTGTTGATTCTGTAAGTTCTGAAACTCGGTTGACAACGAACGTTTGGAGGAAGAATGGCTGCGTATTAATCATAGCAAAGCAATGGATGAATGAGACCTCAAAAAGTCTTCGTCAATTATTCGAAAAAAAAACAGGCAAGACAGTTTTTACGACTTGTGAAGATAATAATGCCGCATGTACTTCCAATTTAGGCAATGATGTCGTTTTAGTGGAGCAAATCGATTTTTTGAACATAATAAATTTGTAGTTGTGGTGTTGTCTATAATCTCATATAAATATAAGCTCCGTATAGTTTTTCACTAGCGGTACAAAATCCATGAATTGCAACGCGCTGCGCATTCTCTATAATTTTCGCTTGAAAATGTGATGTAATTTAGGATCGATAATTATTGTTGATTCGTCATCCAAGAGGTTCGAATGTCTTCATATAATAAATTATCTCTTCCATAATTTTTGAAGCAAAAGCAAAAGCATTGCCATAATGAAGAAAAAGCATTGCCATAATTTTTCCATACATATTTTGGCACAAACTATAGGCCCGGTGCCTATCAGACCGATTGGATCATATATTCGCGCAATGTTTGACAAGATGGTACGTTTAGTGAATTTTAGATTTGTCTCATCCTTCTCCTTGTATATACTCCATAAGTAGTTTGAGATATATACTCTATAAGTAGATTGATGTCAGCAGGTTCTTCATATACAGTCTTTACAATCTCAGAATTGTTCGATAACCATTTTCTAAGAGTAAATCCCCTCGCATTCGTTAGGTCAATAAGTTCATTGTATAAGTTGTTTACGTCTCTGATAGTATCCGCTCCTGAAATTACATCATCTACGTAGCAGTTGCTTTTTACAATTTCACCTGCAATTGGAAATCTTGAACGTTCATTCTCAGCTAATTGGTTAAATACTCGTATAGCCGAATGTGGTACTGATGCACAGTCGAATAAGACTACCGGAAATGTGAATATTTGCAACTTATCCTTTTCATTTTTTCGCCATAAAATTAATTGATAACACATATCCCGTTCGTCGAGAAGAATTTGTTGATATGTATTTTTGATGTCGGCTAATAAAACATTTTGTTGTGTCCAAAATCTGAGGTAAAAGCTCAAAACAGAAAATAAAAAGGTCAAAGCTTGTACTTTGAACGATGGCTCTGACTTTTGTGAAATCGTTCAAAGAAATCCCTTTTATTGCACCTAATGAGCAGCAAAAGTAAAGAAGATAATATATAATGTAAGACAATACATCTTTAAGGTGGCATTTCAGCCTATACAGATATTAGGCACAGTATGGTTTTCCCACTTCTCTACAAATGCTTATACAATATGTAGCAGGTACATGTCGTAAATTTAAAATATTTTAGAGAACATATTCTTAACAGCAATTTCAAATCAATTCTTAGAATTTTAAATCTTGTGGGCGTTTAATTACCATCGCTTTTCAAAAATATTCAATTTGATTAATCATAATATTCCTAATGTCATTTATTTAGTTTTATTTAATATTTGTTTTTAAAAATAGGACATGATACGGCTTTTTTTAAATTAGATAAGTCTAACATACTTAATTATGCACAAAGTTTACTAAAATACTCAACAACTTCCAATCGACATTGAAATGTTAAGATTTTTCAAAAAAAGTTTACCTCTTTTTTGATAATCATTTGAGTACTGCTAGTGTTCAAAATATAAAGGTACGCAAAGATTACTGATGGACTTAGTTAAATTTATTTCAAAACAGTTTACACAGGCATCTTTATTTATAACTTATTATGATTTAAATATGTTTATAATCAACGTACTAGTTAGGGTTGGTCAGGAACTAATTTATAAAATAACGATTGATGGGAAATCGACAAGATAATCATTTAATAAAATATCAATTAAATAAATTTATTATGCAATTAAGGAAAGAATCCTTGGTATTTTTCCTGGAGTTTACATAAGTCAGCTTCCAAATTATTAATTTCTTCTTCTACCGTGTTATTAATGGAATTGAAAATATATTGCTCAATTCGTATAGCTCTTTTTCTTGCTGTATTTGTAGGCACACCGGCAGGATGCTTATCCATTTTGTAGTTGAAATCTTCAGTAATGGCTCCAATTAAAATAAAATGCATAAAAATACAGAGCATAAGATAACGTCACAAACATATGACACGCCATTGCGAATGCGGCGTTCCTTATTGGTTGTAATAGACTTAACTACTTTTATTTCCGACACATTGTGATTTTACCGGTTTTTATTGTCAATAACGTTTTGAACTTAAATTATAAAATACAAGAATCCAGGTTCGTTACTGACTTCTGTGAGGTATAAAAAAGGGCTGATTTTATATAATATTGCCATAAAAAGCTAAAAAAAATTGTGACAATCGTTTTTGTTTATAACACACAACCGTTTTGAGATATATAAGAGAAGAATTATAACTTCCCACATAATGGCGTTTTTAGGATAGGAGTGGCAACGGAATTACTATAAAATGGACTATTTTGATGATTCACCAAATCTTTATATAGAAAGAAAAGAGAAAACACAAGAAATAACGTACAAAATGAAAACCGAGAACAGTCGCCAAGATAGAAAGAATGAATTTTTGTAGCAAATAGTTCAAAGAAAAAATATTTCAGAATATTAAATATTTATATCGTTTTAGAGGAAGATCTGCTTCCAAAAACGATATTAAACGTTGGTCACTTGTAAAATTACATGAATTATAATTACTATTATCCTCAAAACTCGTAACTAGAATATAAAAAAAAAACAATTATGACCAGAGCATTAAATGAATAAAGTCAATTCTGTAAAAAAATCTAAGCAAACATTTACTTGAAGAGATCTTTATCGAACGCAAATATGCTCTTTCTAACCAAATATACCACGTTACAGTCCTCAGATTCAAACAACATACCATCCAAAGACGAAGGCGTCACTAGCAGAGAGCCGTATCTGTATGTAGCAATACACTTGTCAGATCGCCGGTGACACTGCACTTACCACTAGTTACTTTAAGGAAATAAAAAAATTCGTCCGACGTGCGTGAAATCGCTAGTATACTTGTAAGAAAAAATTGCTTTTCCTTGCGGTGCACGCACGCTGGTTATGGCACAATATCCGATTTAAGTATTAGATGATATTTATTCGACTTACTGTGTTTGCATTTGAATTGCTCTGTGAGTGTATTGTCTTATTTGTTATTGTTTTATAACCATTTGTGATATGTTCTTCGACAAGCACAGCGTTTTGGGTAAATCTGTAAGCTAGGCATGGGTTTTTCAAGAAAAAAAAATTAAGTATCAAAAATTCCAAACTAAACGTTAATTTTTTATAGAAAGACCAAAAAAAATTATGTGGCGGAATAAATTTTGTATAATGTAGACGAAATTTGGGTCGACAATAACCGAACGTTTAAAAAATGTTGGCGAAGTAGTGATACTACTAATATAATTGCAGAAACAAGTTCGTCAAAGTGGTTAATTTTGGAAAACATCGGTTCTTAGGATAGAAATTTATTTAACCCAGTCTGGTCCAGCTCGAGAGCTATTCATAATATTCAAAATAATCAACCGCCCCAAAAGTCGGCTTTGAATAAAGAAATGGTTCTATGTTTAATGAGGAAATATGTGTATTTTTTTATATATGATAAAGGTTTAATAGAAAATTATATTGCTTAATAGCAAAATTTAAACCGGCAGAAAATATGTTTGCTTAAGATTAAGATTAAGCTTAAGATTCATCTTCATAAAATAGATAACGCTATACATAAATATAAATATCGATAATATAAATGGAAAAGTCTTTAAAACAAATGCTAACAACATAATTATTTTTATATTGATATATATTGATATCTCACTGTAAAGACGCACAGAAATGTTGCGTGAGCGGCCACCTAACAGTTATACTTTTTTTAACGCTCTGAACTTTGTACGCTCCGAATTTCTGATTTTACTCCTCATAAAACTTCATACCGGGCGCTATATGTGAAAATCAATTCTTAAGGAGTAACCTCCAAAAAGACAAAATATATCTTACGTGTCTATTAAATTCCACAAATACCTAGGGACTTCTACGTCTCTACGTATATTGTAGCAAAATTGTGTTTTTATAACAGAAAAATAAAATAAACAGAAAAATAAACCACATTTCTTTAGAATCATAGATTCGCTTAGTATTTCACTTCAACACGGATAGCGAGGATTTCTTTTTTAAACTCGATATGGTGTTCCTCTTGTTCATTTATGCGATTGCGATAGCAAACGTTACTGATTTATTTCATAACCAATTAGCTCCATATGAAACGATATTATAATTCACATGCGTATTTATATACTCGTATGGTAGATAAGATGTATAAAAATTAATTTTAGTCTCAGGAAAATTGAAAAGCGCGCTAGCCTGCGAAAAATCCATATGTTGAACTGAACAGGTATATGTGGCATTATAATTGAAAAAAAAATGTTTGATGTTTTTAGAAGCTTTAGATCTTTTCGAGACTTTCAGTTAACTAGAATAATCAATTTATCATCTAATTAATTACATATTTACGCCAAAATTTAAAAAAAAGTTTGTGTATGTGTTTTTATTTAAAGCTTTTAATTTATAAGTTATAAAAAATAAAATGAGTGCGAACCACATTAGGGCGTTAAGAATTTAGCATTTTTTTCCCTTTAAAATTTTTCTTTATTTAATTATAATTTAAATATTGCAATAGTTAATTTAACTTGAATTTTTATTGTTTTATTTTAGTGGCATCGTAAAATATTGAAGTATATTTTATATAGTCATTAAAATACTAGTTTAAATAAATACGAAATATACCAAGATAACTTTACACTATCTTATAGGATCTGATACATATATTTCGGGAGAAAAGATAATCTGGTGTCTCACCCTTCATTTTCTCCCTTATCCTTTAATAAACTATAAGAACATCTCTTTCACATTAAATGTCGGGGTGTCTGTATCCGTATTAAAAAAATAAAAGTGAAAAATAGTCTGTTTATTTGTATGTTTGTCTTTCTTTCACGTTTAACAGGTTTATCAAATCTTAATAACATTTCGAATAATGTGCATCCTTGATTAAAAGAGACATTATAAATAATCATGCTATCGTTTACAAAAGTGGAGCGATAAATATAAACGTTAAAAAATTATACCCGCGATTGGAATGCGCTACCTACGTTATAGGTAAAATTTGCGATGATATATGTTTATCGTATAGGTGACACTCTACAATAGTTTAATCATTGATAAATGTGTTAGAGCAGAAAACTATATAATTTGTAACTTTTCAAAATGTACATCATTTTGAAAAGTTTATCCACATTACATAAATTTCACCCTTTTTAAGTATGTTTAACAAGAAAAATTTCTTTGATACTATAAACTTATCATATCTGGTATAGTATTTACAAGTGTAACAATTTATCCTTAATTATATTTAAGTAACACCTTCGTATTTCGACCGAGCTCGGAATTTTGGCGGACGTATTGTTTGGACATCTACGTAAGATAAAGAAAGCAGCAAGGATGTTTGCACAAATAACACGCGTGAGAAACCGTATTTAAAAGCTAGTGTTGAGCTAGTTTATAGCTAATAGACAAATTGGATGACAACTACAAGTCAATCTAGTCATTAAATTTTTACCTTTTAAATTTAACACTGGAATTTATTCAAAATAGAGTTATACTCGCTACTCCTTGTATGATTATATTAAGTGGTACTGTCTATAAAACGGCCTGTATAAACGAATCCCTCTCAATAATATTAATTACCACCTTGAAACATAAACACAACAGCCTATAATAAAATCTTGAGATTAATAATTACAAAACATTATATCCATCTCTCTCATTCGGAGTTATAATATTTAAAAAGTACTTAAAATAATTTAAATTATAGCAACCGTTACGATACGTTGGAAATTTATGCACTTCAAACTCTCAAGTTCCTTAATGAAGAAGTTTCCAATTTCTGCAAAGTAATTTCGTTTAACCTTTCAACAGCGAGATGATATGAGCTTAACATTTAATGTAGTCAGCTCTTTATGGCTTGTATGTTAAGAAATTAATCATATCCAGTTTTATTCAAACTTTGAATTTCAGATTTGATGTGTTCCGAGCAACGTTATATATATTTTTTTATACTAAGCACGGCGAGGATAGATTTGATATACTGATTTAAATACATTTAACTTTGGACCCTCACAACCTATAAAAGTAAATTTGACTCAGTCTTTAGAAGGGATGTTGTCTTAAGTTTTATTATTTAGGTTGAAAAAAAAGTTTTGACATTCATAAATTTTTATTTGCAATAAATATGTGCCTGATATAATTTGTTATCACACATATAATTATGAAATTTTGATTTTAATTTACAAACATCATTAAGTAAAATAAAAAAAATCAAAGTTGTGTAATTTTTAATGTTTGGACTCAAAAATTGATCAATTTTTAAAACGTGGAGCATAACCTGAACAGCACCGTCATCGTGATTGTCGCCATATCTTCATTGTCTTAATTGCGTAAGAAGCTGAATCTAATATCATTCCTTCACTGTATTGGTTAATATTCTGAAGAACTGAAATAGTAACGTATTTTTCCGTAAAAGGTCATAATTATCAATTTACAGAAATCTAATTGAATAAAAAATGTCAGTCACCATTTAAAAAATAAATAAACAGAGATGAAATTTATATCGTTTAATAACTTCATCGAAGGCTTTATGCCTGTCATTCTGACTAAAATTAAGTTGGTGTGAATCACAGTAGGTCTGTGTCATGAAGCTTTATTTCTCTTGACCTCTAGTCCATTTTTCTCCACATGTCTGAAATCAAATGGATCCCGACTCCAGGATAAATCTCTTCAAGAACCAATCGCAAAAGCTCTACTTCTAATAACCCCCTGGCCTTTTGCGCTCTTGTTCTTTTTTTCTTCCATCCTAAGCCACGTAAAATATTTTTATTCCAATTTCTTGTATTTTTTAAATTTGACCAATATTTTTAGATGTGAAACATCTAATGGCGCCTTTGGATTGGAGTTAAAACGTTCTGATGACACGTCGCGACGTGTCATTTGCCCACCTTCGCGGCTTGTCGGCTCTTTCCGACTTAATTCATCCAACTTCGCATCTTGTAGGCTAAGAGTATTATAAAATTATAATTATACTTTCATTGGATCGTTAAGAAATATTTCCGTGATAAATTATTTAATAAAAATAACGTAATAAAATTGAATTAATATTTTAATATTAAAAATATTCGTATATTAGTATTTCACCTTCATTCGTTCGAACTTCAAAAAGTTCGATATTTCACATCTGCCAGGTGTCGCAAGAATTGTCTCACAATTGTTTTATCATTTATAAATATTGTTTTTTTCCCTTTTTTATATACGCCTTATATTTTATATTGTAATATTTCTCACTGTCTAAAAACAATATGTTGTTATTTTTAACTGCAAGGAATTGTTCTTGTAGTATAATTTACATACATATACTATCCAGTATATGTGTGGAAATTATGCTAAAATTTATTTACTTAATTGTTTAAGTAAAGTTGTTAAACAAGTAAGTAAATAAATTCCAATATTCACAGTATAATTCGCAATATTTTAAACACTCACATTAGAATTTTTGAGTATACTATATACAATTTTCGATAAAAAAAAATTTATAAAACTATTTTTAATGTTCGTAACCATGTTACAGATAATATACACAAGTTATATTTTACGTAAAATATTAATGGAATAAGGGATTTGATGTTAAAAGTAACATTTAAAATTCATTTAGATAATATAAATGTTTGTCAAACTTTTCACAAATATTCGCTACCATGGCTAGGCCAATTTAAGTTACTCTGGACTACGTACGCTTTAACCCACGTTTACTTTCAACTATATATGATTACATATTTGCAAATGTTTGTGTGATTTTAATTATATGATGTTTCCGAATATATCAATTTATGTATATTGTTTTGTTTAATTAATTGATATTTTCCACATAAATATCAAACCGTTGAAAAAAAGTAAGAGTTAAAGTTATGTTGATATCAGTTCAATAAATTTTGTTACGAGATGAATAACCATACAATATTTTACAGTTTTCATGATTAAAACACAATCGAAAATAGTCATACAGTTGATTTGCTATCACAACAAAGTTTGTACATAACGCACTATTCCTTTCCAGAGAAGATTCCATATTTCACACCCGATCACCCCACCCCAATACGTTTTCATTTTTCACAACCTTCAATAACGTTCCACTTATCCAACGAACCTTCGTCACTTTAGTTTTTCTTCTTTCACGCGCCTTCTCAATGACATTCGTTGCACGCACCTCGTTTTCATAAATCAACGTTATATCGTATCAGTTACAATGCATGAAAATTGAAAAGAATAAAATTTAAAAGAAAAAGAATCATTTGACGCGTTATAAATCATATTATTAAACATATAATTTATTTAATATTTTTTGTGTTATAAAGTCATTTACCGACTGTAGCTCAGTACTTGATTTTATACATTTTTAAACTAATTTATACCTTCTTTATTTTATAAGGATTTCTTCTAATTTAAATTTTTAAAATTTTCAAAATAAATAACTTACTTGTTAAAATAATGTCCTAAGCCAAGCTTACTTGTTAAAATAATGTCCCTATCCAAGCCAGATAAATACTTGTTATCAACAAGTATTTATCTGGCTTGTAAAAAACTGATTTCAGTGTTAAATGAAAAATTTTCTACTTTTAATTTCCATCTGGATAAATATTGCTTACCTATTTGTTAATGTTAGGCTCTAAACAAATAAAAATCTAAGCATATAAAGAAACTGCAAATTTGGCTATTTATATGTTGAAAATATTTCCAAAAAATAATTGAAAAGGATAAAAGATAATTGAGAGAATGCTTCAAGATCATAAAATATACACACAAATCAAATACACAGTAAATAATCACAAAATCCAAATTAACGATGTGGATTGCTCTTAAGTAATCATATTGAAGTTACGAAATTTTATTGAAAATTGAATATATGAATATAATTTTTATAATTTAAAGTTATGTCACCGAAAGGTATATTAAAAAAATTTAGTTTGTGAATATAAGCTAAAAAGGGTTTTCTCAGCAATCAAATATGGAAAAACAAAATTTGATCTGAAATATCTTTTCTGATCTGCTAAGAATGAAAACATATTAGGTTTTAATAGAACCAATTCAGGAGAAAATCGACAGTAAGTAAAAAATTTGAGCCAGTAGAACTTACACTAGGCGGGTTCTGGATTCATTTGCGCACATATAAATATTTATTAGTATATTTTTTCAGTTAAAAAAATTACTGAACGTTTCAAATTAATTTATCAAAACTTTTGAGATTTAGAATCCTTGCTATAATTTTCCGATAAATTTAAAACCAAATTCTAGTAAATTACATTAATTTTGACTTTCCTATTATCGTGGTGAGAGATATTTTTTTTGTTGCATTCAACAAGGTTAATTCTTAATCTTATATAGATTTGTTAAAAAAACTTTGGTAGTCTTATAATTTTCTCTTTTAACTGAGCCTAATGATACTAATAATTAAAAAGTCGATTATTTTATTTGTTCTTTGTGCAATTTTTACACAACTATTTATAAGGGGTAATTGATAAAAATGGCAATAACAATTTAGATAAGACTATCTCTAGACTTTTCTCACGTAATATTCTAAAAAAAAGTTTTGGAACCCTTCAAATTTACTTCCTTACACAAATTTACTTTCCACATAATGTGAAAAAAACAAAAATTAAAAACCGATTTTGATTAATGTTAAATAGAATAATTTTAATTCTAACTATTATATATTGGTCAATATGTTTTACCTATGTTTTAATTTTTTGGTTGCAATACCAAACATTTTTTTCTTGGAGACAGATTGACATGAGAGTGGTTTTGAATGGATACCTTTTTACTTATTGAGTTACGGAGCTATAAAACTACTGAGAAATACAGGATACTATATTTAAAAAAAACATGATTAAATGGAAAATAAAATAGTCATAGGTTCTAGTTTATTGTTTTTTTAAATCATAATCTCGACAAATAATATGATGCTTTTTTAAAGCAAATGTCAACATGATAAATAAAGAAAAAGAGTGTAGTCAAGCAATCAACGTATATAAAAATCTACATTTCATTTAAACACAATGAGAAAAGTAATTATCAGATTTTAGTCGTACTTATTGTTTATTATATGTTTGTAAATTATTATCTCGATTCATAAAGTGATGCTTTTACACAAGAATGTCAACGTGGCAAATAAATAGCAATAACAAATTATATATACATATTTAACTTAGTTAATAAAATGACACAACTTAAACGTGAGTGTCACCATAGTAAATAAAAAAAACAACAGGGTAACTACGCTGTTGTTTTTTTACGAAACCAATAGATGCAATTTATATTGATAAGTTAATGAATAGAAGGTGCAAAGTAAAACTGTAGTGAACGCTTTAAATGACTAATCAAACGTTAATCTTATTACCGTATCTATACATTAAAATAGGATAATAAATTGAAATATAAACTTTGCAACTTTGCATTTTATTTGCTTTCAACCAATTTCGCGATTAAAGTTTTCTTAACAAATTCGCCTAAAACAGTTTGATGTTCATAACATTATTAAAGATGACAACAAACATACTTCAGTTATTTTTAAAATTGAATTGAGGTTTAATTTTCCATTTTTAATTTTTAAGTTCCGTCTGCGAAATACTAAGCTTCAAAGTTACGTACAATGATGCCCTATCGGGCAGTTTACCAACTATAGGTTTTATAAAATGTGAAAGAATTGTTTTATATACTACTTTAAATATCAAATTGAGGTTTCATTTATCATTTTGTTTTTCATTTTCAAGCTCCATTTGTGAAATAAGAAGCTTCAAGGGGACACGTAATGATAAGAGAGGGTTCTTATTATTTTATATAGGGCTTTTAAAATTAAATCGAGGTTTCATTTAACATTTTTTTTACTTTTAAGCTCCGTTCACAATAACGGTTTAATGCGTTTTGCCGATGAATTTCATTTATCTTCCAAAGATGAATTAGTTGTACATATCTGTGGCTATATACTACTCTTTATTTTTGCATTATCCTTGACGTAGCACTTGGTAACAGATGCAGATATTGCAAAATCGGAATATCATTACTATGCAGAAATCGGAGTATTAAGTTAATGAATATGTCTTTTTCTCCGTTTGGAATGTTATATATGTAGAAACATTTCTGAAATGTTTTATGTGAATATTATTTCTTATCTCACAAACATAATGAAATAAAAAGTATCAAATGGTGAGTCGGGTATAGCAGTCAATTACATGTAAATTAAAAGCTGATTAAATCTCTGAAAATTAAATACCTTTGAGAAAGAAGGCGGGAAAGTAAAATATGACATATTAATGCTGGCGAAGAACGAAAAAGAAAGAGAGTTCTAAATATCCCAGAACAAAATATTACAAATTTTTACTTTACTTATTTCTATAGATATAAATGAAAATATTTATAGAACAAATGCTTTCTCTCTCCCCATTTCTGAAAACACTTAATATTGTTTAATATATTGGGAGTACCAGAGATTTACATAAAATTTCCCGGAACATCATAGCGATGATTCTGGATCTTAAGAGGATGACGATGTTTGTCTCACGCTTTCCTCTGTCAGCAAACATAAGTGCCGAAAAATAATAAATGATATTTATTCTATGAATTTAATAAACTCATTTACCATCCTTAAACGTTCTATCGATAATAAATCCCAATATGTGTTTGGAATCACTTTAATGTTAATTTTACAGGTATTTGACAAGTCTATGCAAGTCTACAAAATGTATCATTAGAGTGATGGAATTCGTTAAAAAGTTAAAAGACTTTTAAACAATTTTTAACTAAATTTGTCCTTTAATTTATTGCTATATAAAAGGCATTCCTGTGTTAAACGTTTCCATTACTGAACACTGGAATTTTATGTATTTAAGTAGTAATTTAAATTAGCAAAGACTGGTGGTAACAAAAGGACATTTTAATATATTTTAAAAAACGCTTCAAGAGTTGTTATTGAAGATACACAATTTAATACGTATCTACGTAATTATATCAACCCTCGACTGTCGTCAGCAAGAGAGCAACTAGAATGGATAGCCTGTTGAAGCACAGTGCGCGAACTTATGACTTTATAAAAGGTTTAATTAAAAACTTACGCTGGAAAAACTTGCGCTTTTTCCAGCCAACGAGATATTTATTAAGTTAGATTTATCTTGAAAGAGGCTTTTCTCTTAAAATATTGCACTATATATTTTGTTGTACAAAATGTTATGTATTGAGCGTCGCACATCGAAGTAAAAATTTACTTTTCAAGAAATTTACATAGACTTGGCCTAACATAATAAGCCTTATTACTTTTCACTAAATCTGATTTTAAAGGAATTCCGCATTACTGTAGTCACTGAAAAATAAAGACGAAATTAAAGGAAATATTTATGACACAATGTATCGAAGCAAAATCGTCATCAAAATCTAATATTTAACCTTATAATCACAATTTTAAAATAATCAATCGAACTGATGTAATGATTATACTTAAGTATATACTATATAAATAACAATTTGTGTTCCATGAGTCACCCTAAACAATTTAAAATATCGAACGTTATTAATTTCAAAATTGTTGGTTTAAATAAATATTTTTTTAGTTTGAAAAGATTTAATGTAACTAATGTTTTATAAATGAGTAAGACGCTGATGAGGTTATAATCGTCTATCGATATGTTGAAAGTTTTACAATTATATAACCATTATTTTCAACAACAAGAATGTAAGTACAAAAATATTATTTAAAACATTCAAGGAAAACATTAAGTACCTTCAATTCATTTAACGACACCTTTGATATAAGAAAATCATTGATGATATTTTCTTTACAATTTTAAGTTTTTGTTAGAATACGATCTCGAACGAGATATTAGAGTTTAAAACCTCCAACATAGAAGAGTAATTTCCAATATAACCTCGAAATGATCTGACCACAAATAGGAGACGTCAGACAAAAATTTATGGCGGCGATTTTGTGTTTTTAAATTTGTTTGTAGCCTTGAGGTAAGCTTTTATTATTGTTTATGAGTTTCGTTCAAAGATCGTTTTTAATATTTGATCTTTGCTTTGTCGGTTCAAGAGAATTATTACGAAATACACAGGAATCAGCAGACTATAATGGTGAAATATAAACTTATCCGCAAACTAGACTAAATAGACGAAACCTGTGTGCTCTGGGGCTACCATTACATGGGTCAAACTATATAATCAATTATTCATACTTACTTTGCTGGCAATATCTTTGTTCCTGTTCGAGTTCGGCAATATCTTTGTTCTTTTATTATTGTCTATGAGTTTCGATCAAAGATCTAACGAAACTCATAGACATAATAAACAGAAGTACACTTTACCAAAAACGTAATAGTTACCGTTTTAATCTTTTTTTAATTGAAGGAAAAATCGTAATATTATTAATTTATCAAGGTACCTTCTTACTGATTTTTTTTCATACAAGTTATATATTTATAATTAATTGTTTGTCATAATTTTTTTCCGATTAATTTTTTTTTATTAAATGTCGTTCAATACTAAATTAACAAAATTTTTGAATATTAAATGTGGAACAAATGAAAAAAAATCAGTGACAACGAATTTAGATCTTGATGATTGGTAAAGATATTTATTAAGAGTAAAACAATTATTCAAAGAAAAAATTTCGGAATACACGCCTTTTTATTGAAATCACACTGTGGTAATCTATAGTCACGTTGCTTCCTTAACATTGAAATAGTCGAATAAGTTTTGAATCGAATGTACAGTGGCAATAGCTTTTCTTGCTACTTAGCAATAAAAGCTACTTTGTTAAGAGTATTATTAAAAGTAAATAGCAATATAGATTTTCATGAAATATACTAAGTAGAAATGTTGAAAATTCGACATAATATATATATATACCAATTTCCATACACGAAAAAGTACAAGCTTAACGAGGAAGGAAAAATACTTCAGTAATGTCATCTTAGTAAAATAATTGACAAACGGCTCTCATGAAAGCTGAGAAGCTTTAAAGCTTGCAGGAAATATGAGAAAAAGATTTATTTGTGTAAAAATTTCTACACGACGTAAGAAAATAAATAGCAGGGCTTTACACAATTCCTACGTTGTGTACAATATTAAAAATGTTGGAAAATACTGGAAATACAGGGTAATAGTGTTAAAAGTTAATATTTAATTAATGTCTTATTTTTTTATATATTGTATGGAATAAAAAATATATATTAAAGAGTTCATAGTCTTTCTATTATACATTTGCAGTTTGTCATATTTGTTTCTTTGTGAATAATACGTATCGTATTTTCACGGTATTAACATCAAATGTCATATATATTTAAAATTTTAAACGCAGCTCAAAGTTTCAGAAAATTATTTCAAGAAATTTTAAAAATAAAACAGCTCGCAGTTAGGGGTTCGACAATCGTAAAAATGTGTATTTATTTCCACAGCACGACGAAGTAGGGTAAGATTCGCGTTTTTGTTTTAATGTGGTAGATCTAATCGACAATTTTTAAAATTTTAGATTTACTGCTTTTTTGTTTTTGCTATTTGTCATCCACCATTTCATCTAGCTCTTCGTCATCGTACAGAGGAATGTAACAATCCTTTCCTCGTGTTCTACATGATTCAAGATTTGATTTTTTTCCAATTCCACATATATGTGGGGTTTATAGTATTTTGTTTTGGGTGATTTACTGAAAAATATGGAAAAAATAGATATATCTGTCCTTATTTCCAAAATTATTAAACGTAAATTTACGAGAAAATAGAATTTAACACAAAGGTTACAGAAAGACTACAGCGATGATTCAAGTTTACTTATAAATTTAAAGAAAAGTTCTTTTCACCAAGTTGTTTTCCAAATTTCGAGTAATGCTCTTTACTCGTTCTGGAAATTTTACTCAGAGGAAAATAAAAAAAACAAAGAGAATTTCAGAGTTTCGATTTGGCATAATATATGAGAATGTGCCACCAGAGAAATTATTTTAATTTATATCTATTACTAAATTTTAAAAAAATTTAGTATTTGTACTAATTATTTTTTGATGGAAAACGTTTGAGATATATCAATTATGTATCGAAATCAAACACAGAATTGCGTTTGGAAAAAGATTATCATTACAAAATATTTCCTTTTTTAATTATGAACTGATGATTTATTGACTATAATGTAATTTTCCGCAATTAAACCTTATTAACAGATAAACCAAGACACTTCCATTATTTTAAGTTGTTCATATTTCGTTCAACTAAACTTCATGCATAAATGTAACGAACTGTTTTCCAAAGAATATTTAGAAAACGAAATGAAACACATACGTTTTTGAAAACTCTAATAGGTTTCATTAATATTTTATACACTTGATAAATGAAAATGAAATCAAATAAATATTCTCAATATTTAATCAATACCCCACAACTCCACACAATTTATAAATAAAAAAAAAGGTTTCGAGTGCTTAATTTATCCATGAAATGTCCATATGAATATTTTTGAATATTAGCTATTGAGGCATGCTTAAGTAATAAGTTTATGACTATGCCAAACTTCAAGTTTTTACCTTAAGCGGTTTCTGAGAAAAAAACCGGCAGTGATAGACAGACACGTGGGTGATGTATTAAAAGTTACGTTTTTCTACTTAAGAAACCCATAAAAAAGTACAATTTTATTGTTAGTTTAAAAGTACAATTGTATATTTATGGTAACATTTTAGAAGCAAACTTTTAAAAATATTTTGCAAAATTTAACGTAATAGATACTATTTGTTGGTTCTGTCGACGAGAAAATTATACATCGGGTTGAAAAAAAAACAAACAAAACCTCCCCTATCATTTCCTAAGTAATTTTGCTAAATACTTTATGTAAAGGAAAAAGTTTTTCAATGAGGCAAACCGTAGTTTCAATCCAAAACTTGGTCTTTAGCACAGTGTGTTTCTCAAGAATTTTTTTTATGCCGAACAAAGCTTACACAAGAGAAAACTTTCACCACCTTTATAAATGTTTCTGAATTTATATCAACTGGATATTTACTTTCATTTAAATATAGATATTGGATCATGTTGATGATATACAAGATTAATCCTTGTAATTTCACATAAAATTCTAAACGAAAATGATAAGTATGAAACACTTTTTTAGAAGCTGTGAATCGAGGTGCAAACTACTCAAATTGAACTTAGCTTACCAACAGTGTTAAATATTGCAAACACCCAAACTGTCAGATATCGCAAGTTGTAATAATAATGACGGACAATTATATCATAAACGCATTTTGGAATACAAAATGGTGTAAGCTTTTAAAGCTGAGTGTAGTGGTGCTATGAGACTTACTATTTAATACCTCCATATATTCTTAATACCACTGTATCATTAAATAAATGTTTACCCGACGCAGGCGCTGCCAGGGAAGTCTATGTTTGTATGCATGTATATATGTATGAATCTATGGATGTTTGATCGTAGCCCAAAGAGACATAGGTATTAATCGGTTTGTATTTAACGTAAGAAAGCTAGGTTTTTAGAGACAAAAAAAAACGTTTTGGCGATATTGCGAGACTTCTTCAACATTTTTTTTATAAATATTGAAAAAAGACTAGTTTGATACAAATAGAAAAGAGCGAAGTTTTGTATGCATCCGGTTTGGAAATATATGAATGAAAATAAGCTACCAAAAAGTTTAAAATAAAACGAAGGTATAAAAAAGGCTAAAACCCGACTACGTCAAAAAAAACTGAAAAGTAGAAAAACAAGTTAAATATTCATAATTTCACTGAAAGGTTATCGTCACTGACGATTAACGATAACGATAACATGTGCCATCAAAAAAAGTATTGACATTTCAAAACTTAATGCTGACTACGGCTTTATAATTCAGTGAAGATTACCTTTCAGTGAAATTATAATTACCTAACTTGTTTTTCTACTCTCCAGTTTTTTTTCGACGTAATCGGGGTTCAGTTTTTCATAGCTTCGTTTTCATTAAACTGCATGTTCAGTTTTGCGCTCAGACTACAAAACGCTATGTTGTGTCATGCAAAGTAATATGGGGTATGTTTTACATACGGTACCATATATCTATTGGTACGAGAAACTTCTTTGCCTGTATAATAATTCTAAACATACGCCTTCATCAAAACGCTGCATTTACAAAATATGTATGTGTGAAATTAAGAAAAGCGGGAATCTTTAACTTACAATTCTCTTGATAATCGTTTTGCAAATACGACATTTTATCAAACGACTTCAAGGTGGACAAAACGACTAATAAAATGACCATTTGAAAAAATCTAATAACGGGTGTGATGAGATACAGTAACCTACATTTTTTTGGCATAACTCAAGTGCCTAATTTACCTTTTACGTTAATGAAGTCGACACCATCCAGTCGACATAATTTCAAAGAATTATTATAAACAAACTTAAGGTAGATTTGTTAAGATTTTTCTTTGATTAAATTTAACTTAAGAAAATTTGACTCTCGTTATATTCACAGGTGGAAATATCTGCACAAATAGCATGTCATGGTATCGAAAAGTATGTGTTTACATTTTAATGAAGAATGGAAACATAATACCCTGTTTTGAAGAATTTTTTAATTACGAAATACGCTGAATGAAGAGGCGTTTTAATTAGGGGCAGTAATTGTTTTAAGCTTCCCCTATAGGAATGACAGAAATGGGATTCATATAATACCAACATGTCCATTTTTCCTCAGATATGTTACATCACCGTTCTTTTCAGTTTAAATTCATTTATAACCATATTTTAGAGAAATAAGTAGTAGACGTATAATTGCAAAAATAAACGGAACTAAAGGAATCTTAGTTTAAAATCAGTTTGTAGAACCTAGCCCTTATATAGTTTATATTATATAGTTTATTATGCCCAAGAATACGGATTAGGAAAGAGAAATGCTTGAACTTAAAAAACCAGATCGCATAATAAAAACCGAATTTGCAAGCAATAAAAAATATGAGACTATTTAGTTGCCGTGAAAAAATTGTCTAGCTCTCTAATGGTTTGTAATCACGTCGTGCGCATTTATTAATTTGATTCCTTGTTTACTATCCATCTGATCTTTGATTTCCAATAATAGATTAGGCGCTGAGGATGTTCACTAGTATATCACACCCGCTGACCCCACGCTGAGGCGTCATCATTTTTCACGTCCTTCAATAACGTTCTATTTGTTCAGCGAACCTCCATCGCCACAGTTTTTCTACTTTGCGCATTTTCTCAACGACATTCATATTATCCAGCTTGGGCTCGTTCATCATGTTCATTTTGGGTCAGTTTTGTGGCCTCGTTTTTTTCACAAATTTATGTCATTTACACAATTTATGTGCATATGTTAAAATGAAAAAAATAAAACCTTTATGTAACGCAACTCTTTACCTTTTAAAATTATTTCCCAAAATATTTACCTATTTTACGTCAAGCATTTCTAATCTGTTTTCTGATAACCCTTTGATTTTCTGATACATACCAGTCAATTTTTTAAATATAAAACTGAAAACAATAATTCACATGTATATTTCAAGGTCTAAATATTTGGAACCTCTTATAATCGTTCGTAGAAAATCGTTTTTCCAATTTGTATTATTTTTAAATGCAAATATCGAAGCAATTGAGTTAAAAAATCAAAGGTTTCAACTTGATAATGTCTTTAAATTAAAACCAGACCCCAGTCCCAATAATCGAACATTTAATGACATTTTTATCTCTATTCAGAGTATCTACGCAAAATTTATGTATACATTTATAAACATAAAAAAACAGAATCTTAAAAACACTTGATAATGAAGAAATATTTGTAATGTTTATGGTTCCATGCCTCAAAAAAATAAAACAATGAATGTGTTATACTATTACTCATATGTCTGTCTTTTTGTCCAACAGTTAGTATTAAAACATATTTTTTCATGTGCTTTTTCCACAATTCGTTTCCGCCTTTAAAATTTCCTGAATTTTTCGTAAAATATTTCAAGAAATGTTATTGAAAAGTCTTCTAAATATATGTGTCTCCGTTCACCTTTCAAAATTTTCTGAAATTAAAAATAGAAAATTAGAAAATAGCCTGTCCGTAAGTTGAGTTATAAATATTGACAGAAAATTTAAGCGATAAATATAAGTTTCAAAATTTATAATTCCAAACGTTTTCATAAATTCACAACGTCTATAGACCCGTAAAAGTCATATATTGTTAAAAGTAATGTAAACATATTTAAAAGGTCAAATATAAATGGAAAGTACTCTTAAATCCCGTTAATATTGCAAAAATTAAAATGTTTGATTGTATTTTAAGGATCCATGCAACAATAAATACTAAAATTAACATACAACTTTCATAAAGAACGATTGATGATTTCATCCAGATAGCTTGATGTTATAATATATAAAATTTATATATGATGTCAATATAAAGAATTTGATAATAATGCCAAAGTCATCTAAGAAAAAGTCGCTGATCTTAGGGTTTTTGCGACGAACGTCAGCATAGCTATTGTAGATATATTAACACTATATATAAAATATAAGCGATAGCATATAGCTGTGTAATAACGTTATTAGGTAAGCCATAGGTCCCCTTTTTCGGTTAAAAAAGTGTTATCTATCAAAAATTGATTTAAAATTTCTATCTCTCTGTTAATACTTATCACATGAAATTTATTAATACTTATCAATGATCTGATAAATTTCAAGCATTTTCTATATTAAAAAAATTACTTGGGCCTTTATAATTGGTATCATTAATTTAAGTGAATTTGAAAAGATTTCGAAAGTAAACATAAACAGCAATGGATATTTTGTGGCATTTCGTGCGATGTACGAGTATTTACGTTTACAGCGAGAAACGTATAGGGAATTCGTCGGAATAGATTTACGCAGACAAGGGTTTTTATATGGGCAACTACGAGATATGTTGCGTTTTCACTTTGCGATTGTCCCAAAAGGTTATTTATTTCAATACCCATAAATGAATAAAAAAACGGTAGGTAGTTAAAGAAACGGTATAATAGTTAAAAATCACAAAAAAAATATTGAATTACAAAGGAATCCAAATTCAACGTCCTAAACAGGCATTTATTGTTTAACAGAATTTGCAGTCGTTATATTTATAGAACTATCCATCGCTCGCGATTCCAAATAGCAGTGCCGTGACTTGGTTATTTAAGCTAATCTCTTTCATTCTCCTCTCGTCATGTACATGCAAAAATATTCCATCTGCCAAAATTATCAACCTAATACGGAGACACCGCGACAACCATATGCAAGGAAAATGGTAATATTTATATAACTATTAAACTATAAATAATAATTAATTCTAAGCAATAACCAAAGAAACTTTTGTAACCGAATTTATTTTCTTGTCAACGCTGAAACTTATTTGCATATGGATTAAATATTGTTCAAAATAAACATCCATGAATATCATGGTCAACAAAGATATTTTTATTTATTATTGAAATGCTCATCGTGCGCAATTAGGTTTTTTTGACTAGCTGTATCCTCAAGTTCTTTCACGTCAGATTAATTGATGATTTATATAAAATTACCGTCATACGTAAAATATTAATATTGTAGGAATATTATGGACGAAATAATTGCCATTGGTAGGACCATGTCGTCATATACTTATGAGCGCAAAGTAACTAAAAACTTGTTTACACGTCGTTGGCAGTACTAATGTCGTAATACCGAGGCAGGTTTTTTTTAATTTGTAATATCCAGGTATGAAGTATCCTATATGTTCCTTAAGGGTGTAAACTATTACCATACTAAATTCCCACAAAGTCCGTCCAGTAAATTTTGCGTAATAGAAGAAAAAGTTAATGGACATACTGGCAAAAATTACAAAATAGGTTTTTTTAGCTTTATAATATCATATATATGCTAAATTGATCGTTCTTTTTAAAAATATTGGCCATGTACAAGTTTCACCCTGTTCCATTTTCATAATGTATACATACGCTGCATTCGTAAATGTCAATATAGTTATAAGTAACCTATCTTTTCATCTGCGAAGTATGTTTCCCATATACAAATTTTATTGAATACAGTGAGGCTCTTTACCTAAGCATGTTACAAAAATAAAGAAACAAACAGATAATGTTTCATTTTTAATATATTATTACGTACGATGACTCTTAGCGTATAAATGGGTATACTCAGTATAGTGATTATGCTGCCTTATACCTAAAATGCGCTGAAGATTTACTTTGCTTTTATATATATTATTCTTCATTTATCTGCGGCAGATTTTTACTCTTTTATAGATCGCTCTCCAGTAAAGCTATATTTCAAACGATGAAAAAAGTACGATTACAAAATATGGCGCGTTTTTCTTTAAATTCTCTTACTTATGCGATATTAATAATATAATCCGCAATTTTGAGGCATATTTTTTACTTTGTAAGTTTTAAATTATTATATATCAAGTAATATTAGGTATTTTATTACATCAGGCCACGATTTATATGGACAATTGCACTTGTATGTAACTATTTAAATGTACATATTTACATTTTAGCATGCTTATATATATATATATATATATATATATATATATATATATATACATATATATATATATATATATATATATATATATATATAAATACACATATACACATTTAATAACAAGCATTTTAACCAGAGGGTTGCTGAACAATGAAAGTCCAAGAAAAGTACCTATATTTCACACCACTAAAGGTCATTGAACCTTTTTTCGGAAACTCAGCTATGTTGACACCTCCTTTACTCAGTACATGCTGGGAATAACACCTACACGAATACATGATTACAACTTATTTAAAATTTATAGTTAGTATCTGTAGTAGTTTTTGAGATATTTGGTTTAAAAAATTATAACCGTAGCTTATACACTGAATGATTGATCCTCACAATAGGGACTTCCTTTCCAGAAGAAATAGAACTTTGAACATGGAACATGGAACATAATCTAAACACATGATCATAGTGATTGTTGCCATATTTGTATTATTCTACTTACATAAAAAGCTGAATATAATATAATTCCTTTACTGCATTGGTTAATATTCTGGAGAACTGATATAATTATATATTTTTTTTTGTAAAAGATCATAATTTTAACTTGACTAAAACCTAATTCAATAAAATGTACGTCAATCACTGTTTAAAAATAATAAACAAACATAGATGAAATTTGTATCATTGAACATCTTTTTCGGTGTTATAAAGCATGCTATTTTAACCAAAATTAGAGTGAATCACGGTGGTTCTACGTTATAAAGTTCCATTTCTCCTGACCTCTAGTCTACTTCCTTTCTCTTTAATAATTAATTGTTTACCCTTATTCATGATTGGAACCAAATAGATCCTAACTCTACGAAAACATTCTCGATAAATCTCTTCAAGGATCTATCGCAAAAACTCATACAAAAGCATTGTCTTTCTACCTTCTGCGCTCTTGTCATTTCTTCTTCCATCCTAACCCATGTAAAATATTTGTATTCCAATTTCTTATAGTTTTTTAACGTAACCAATGGTTATTGATGTGAAACATATGATGGTGCGTTTGGATGGGAGTTAAAACATTCCGATGGCACGTAGCGACGTGCGATTCGGGAGCTTCGCAGTCTTGTCGGCTCTTTCGAACTTAATTCGTCCAACTCAACGTCTTGTCGGCTAACAGTATCATAAAATTAAAAATACATTTTCAATGGATTGTTAAGAAACATTTCCGTGATAAATTATTTCATAAAAATAAATAAAATTGTATTAAAATTGTATTAATATTTGTTTTTTCGTTTTCAGTTCGCTCAAATTAAATAATTTTCCACATCTGCTATGGCTCACAATTTTTTTAATATTTATGAAAATATACTATATTTTTTTCTTTATATATTTGCTTTATATTTAATATTACTTACTGTCTATTAAGCTATCGATTTTTAAAAATGTATTGTTATGGTTAACTGTAATGAATTGTTCTTTTAGGAATAATATTTTAGCTTAAAGTTGTCACATAAGTTAATAAATAAATATTTCTATTTACTGTATAATTCGATTATCTTTTTAATGTGATTTGTTTTAATATTTGTAGATTTGCGTGGAAATATATTTGGTAATTTTCATCCATTATTTATTTTAAATATTCGTATTAATTTTCTTAAATCTGCCACGTTTAATTTTGTTCACATTTAAAATTATTTAATTTTCTTTAATAATTTTGTGTACAATATTACACAAGTGAATTACATGAACGAATAATTTCAATTATATGATGTTACTGAAAATATAAATTTATATTTTTACCCTTGCTTATTTAAGTGAGTTTTTCCATGTAACATACCCTTGACAAAAAGTACGAGTTAAAGTTTTATCGATAACGGTTTAATAAATTTTATTATGAGATGAATAACCAGGCAATATTTCATGGCTTCCGTCACTTCAACACGAAATTGTTGAAATATATGGAATATCGAAAATAATCATGTAAATGGGTTAACAACTACTATAGATTTTAAACGTAGCTGCCATTATATTTCATCGCTCTTCTATACTTCAGTATTTTCAATACGAAATGGCTAATTTGACGTTTAAAAGATTTATACAACTAGCTTTCCGATGACTAAAATAAATTTACTGTAATACATAATTTTTTCCGAGAAGACTCCATAGTTACATTGTTATAGTTATCTTTTGGTTTCATTGATACATCTCTACTTTAATTTCTTAAATAAAAAATTGCAAAAAGTAAAATAGTCATATAACTGGGTTTATAACGATTACAACAACATTTGAACATGATACACTATTTTTTTCTGAGCAGATTCCATAATTGTTAGCCGTCACTATAGCCGCCTTAATATTTCATCTATACTTTGATCTATTCTCAATCTATACTTCAATTTAACATAATGGATTACGTACCTGGAGAGATTTCCTGTATTTCACACCCGGTCACCCCTCACCGATACGTTTTCATTTTTCACAACCTTCGTTCGATCGTTCCACTTATCCAATGAACCTTCGTCACTTCACTTTTTCTTCTTTTACATGCCTTTTCAATGACATTCGCTGCACGCACCTCGTTTTCATAAATCAACGTTATTTCGTGTCAGTTTTATGGAAAGTCATTTATTATGAATTTCTTTAGAAATGTATAATTCATGCGCATGAAAATTAAAAACAAATATTCATTTGGCGCATTATAAATTCTTAAACATAATAAATATTTAGTACTGTAATATAAAGTACACTAGTACTTTATATCACAGTACTCAATTTTGTACATTTTTGACCAAAATTGGTACATATCTTTATTTTATCACGATTTATTTGTTTATTAAAATAAATAACTTACTTGCTAAAATAATAACTTATATGATAACAAATGATTGTTTTAAAAAATTAGTGAAGTTTGAAATAAAAAAATTCTATTTTATTTCTTAGAAAAACTTTTAAAACGCTCTCAAAAATAACAATGTATCGTTTGCTGCAAAATCGAAAATTACATTTTCTCTGAATAATAAATGACTTACCTAGTTGTTAATGTTAGACTCTAATCTATTCATACAAAGAAATTGAAAATTTTGCTTATCAATACGTTGAAAACGCTTCCAAAATTCGTCTGTATGTCTGTGAAGCTGTTTGTTCGACTATCACTCAAAAATAACCATGGGCGTTTAAATAAAATTTTATGAGTAATTTGTTTGTTGTGTATGGTAATATCATAGTATACGTTTTATTGCAATCAACTAACTCAAAAGTAAACATGGCAATTTGATATTACAATGGTAAACACAATTAGTTGCGAAAATTAATATAATAATTAGTGCAAAAAATGCAGTTACATGTGTTTACCATCAATTTGATTTATTAATATTTTGAAAGATCAACGCGAACAAAACCCCAACATATGAACACATTAATAAAATGCACAATATGATAATACAATAGACAAACAAATGAAATACGTCCTAAGTTATCACAAGTCATAAATTAGCGATGTGGTTGCATGGGATGTGATTGCATATTCAACGTGATTTATTAAGAACAATTTCTTAATAAATCACGTTGAATATACAATTTACGCTTAAGAAAATTATGCTAGATATGGCTACCATCGTATAACTCTCGCGACACGCCCCATTGAAAAACATAACAAATTTTCAAAATCAGGTATGGCAAATTAGGATCAAAATAATACATCCTTGTAACCACATAACTGTCCTGATTGAAATCTGCACAAATTTTAGGAAAAACATTTATGTTTTCCTAATAGCATGTGGGCGAATTCATAATCAAAAACTAAAAGATTAAATAAATTAAAAGTCTGAAATAAAAATATTAAAATGTCGTCATGAATACGTTAAACAATGCGCGTCATTTATACAAACTGGATGAATTTTATATATATATATATATATATATATATATATGTATATATATATATATATATATATACCTGAACCTTAACATTCCAATGGTTGTTGAACAACGCGTTGTGCTTTAAGTTCGTGGTTGTCTACTAATTAAATTGTTGATTTAAATTAATAGAAATGATTGCATTTAAAAGTATTAATATAATGCTAGTATTTACACTGCATATCACTTTGAAACATAGTATTTCGTAAATGGAGCTTAATAATGGAAAATTTTAAATCAAACCTCGATTTAATTAAAAAGTCGAAAGATAAGAATTCTTTCTCATTTTATAAAACTTGTAGTTACAGTGTAGTACAAATTACAGGATATCATTACATGTCTCTTTGAACCAAGATTGAAACAAAAAATTGTAAATGAAACCTCAATTTAATATTCAAATCCCTGTATAAAAGTACTGTTTCACATTTTATAAAAAGCATAGTTGAAAAATTACAGGAGACGGCATTATTGCACGACATTTTGAAACTTAATACTTCGAAAGCGGGGCTCAAAAACTAAAAATGTTAAATGAAGTTTCATTTTAATTTTTGAAACCCTATATAAACAAATATCATTTTATTTTATAAAGGTCATAAATGAAAAATTATAGGAGAGGGTAGTTCTCCCCTTTCATATTTTTCTATTTATTAATTACAAACATTGATAAAACTTCATATCGACTGTTATAAAACTGTAGAAATTACAACTTGTGACTAATAGGAATGCACAGGCAGACGGTGAGATTTTACTAAACTACAAGTGTTTCGTTTTTTCATTAGACTACGGAGACCAAATAAGACGGCTAATTTATTGATATACGTAAAATTTATGCATTGTGTCAGCGAAAAGTTGAATATAAAGAAAACATAAGTTTGTCAATGTAGAACTCACACTACTCGTGTACACTAAGGCACATATGAATATTTATTGGTTTATTTGGTTTCTATTAAAAATTTACTTAACATTTTAAACTAAATGAATACTATTTTTGTCAAAACAATTGAGATTCAGAACCATTGCTCCTATACTACACCTCTTTAAATGAACTGTGTAATAAATATTTATAAAAGCGGATTATTTTATTTGTATCCTCTATAATTATTAAGTCTATTTTATAAGTCTTAACTGATAAAAACTGCATTAACAGTTTTAAAAAAATATCTCCAGATTTTTTCTTCGTAATAATCCAAAAAAGAAGTTTTCCAAACCTTAGAATTTAATTCTTCGATTGATATTCCACACAATAGGAATTTAAAAATACATTTTGTTTCAATTACACCCCCTTAAATATTAATAATTTGATTATTAACGTTATAATATATGTTAGTCAACATGTTTAATTTTTTTTTAAATTGAAAATATAATTTTAACATAATTTTCTCGCAGAGACGGATTGGTATGCAAGTGATTTTAAAGAAACACCTTTTTATTTACTGAGCTACGGAACTATAAAAATTGCTGAAAAATATTTTAACAATAACTTCATGATTTAGTCGAAAATAAAATAAGAAAGTCGTAATTCATGGTTTATAGTTGGTTTCTAAAGCATCACATCAATTAAAAACGTGACGCTTTTTAAAAGCAATTGTCAACATAGTCAATAAAGAGTGTAGTCGTATTCATTATTTATTATTGGTTAGAAAATTATTTTCTCGATTAATAATGTGACACCTTTTAGACACGAATATCAAAAAGACTAATAAATAACACTTTGTTGCTAGTTCAAAAACAGACCTATCACAATTGAAAATTTATTGTTTGTTTATGGATTACCATCTCAGTTAATAACATGTTTCTATTTAACCGTGAGTATTAACATAACAAATAAAAAATAATAGCGAACTTAAGAATCGAAGGTATAAAAAGTTGCACTCTACATTGATAAGATAATGAGTAGAAAGTGCAAAGTAATACATTGTAGTAAACGTTGTAAAAGGCTAATTAAGAGTTTATCCTGTTGGTTTTGTCTAAATATTAAAACAAGATAATAAAATAAAACTTATAATATAAGCAACTCTAAAATTTAGCTTAAGTGTTTCGCTTTAAACCGATTTCGTATTCCAACATAAATATGATGACGCTAAAGTGTCCAACAACTGTCGACGAATTCATATTATCTTTCAAACATGCATTAGTTGCATATGTCTGTGGCAACATACATTTTAATTAGCGCGTCATCCTCGACGTAGCACTCGGTAGCAGATGCAGCTATCGCAACGGAATGTTAAACTTATAGTAGAGTTAACTAAATTGCGTTTTTCTCAGTTTTGCGGATCATTTGAAGAAGTAATTTGTCAAAAGTTTAATGTAAATATTATCAAATGAAATAAAAAAGTATCAACTGGTGGTTAGCCAGGTATAACAGTCAATTATACGTATATTAAATATATATATATATATATAAAAAACTTCCGAGCAATGTTGATTATAAAAATTGAGAAAGAAAGTGGAAAAATAAAACATCAAAAATAAAAACGGGCGAAAAGAGTTTGATTAGGAAAGTTTATTCGGACCGTCAGAAAGAATGAAAAAGAAAAAAGAAATTCTAAATATCACAGAACAAAATTTTGCAGAATTTTAATTAACGTAGTTCTGGAGATATAGACGAAAATATTTATGGAAAACATGCTTTCTCTCTCACACTCAAAATGCTGAATATATCATAAGAGTCTATAGATTCCCTGAAAGTTTTAGGAACAAATGCAGTTTAGAACGAGGAACATATCAAAAATTTGTTTGAAATATTATCAAATAATACACGTTAAAAACAACATATTTAAAAAAAATCTGCAGCTGATGAATTATTATAACAAAATAATTTTAAAAAATACTCATCAGAAATACATCGAAATTTATATGTTAAATGCTTACTTCTCATTATATTCACAATGAGTTTATCGTTAGACTTTACACACCTGACATACAAAAAAGAATATAAAAATTTAAAACATAAAATAAACACCTAAAATCGCCATAAAAAAAATTCAATTTTTACCGGCTTAAACGTCATATAAGGAAATTATTAGTCACACTAACTTAATATGTTTCCCTATGTTTAAACTTTTAATATATGGTTTTTTTTAATTTATAACTATTAACTTTTGCATTTACCATTAATATAAAAACATAATTAAAGTAATTAATTTTTAAGATATAAGCGTATAATGATAGTACATTAAAGAAGGTTGAAAGAAAGAGTACAATATTTTATATGTAACTAAAATAATTTTCGGCCGTAACTAATGTATTAAAAAATTTTTTTAAAAATTACTTCTATAAATGGCTGGGTTGAGCTCGGCTGAGCTGGGCGGGGCCAAATTTAAATAATCAATAACAAATATCATCAATATTAACATTTTTAATATTTGTTAAATTAATAATAATGTGATAAAAAAAAAACAGTGTGTGAATTTAAAATATATTTATAAATTAGGATTACAAAATAAAATATAGAAATAAACAATATATGCTATAATACAAATAGACTTTATTGTTTCCTGAATTGTTGTTGTTATTAGCTGATTTTATTGTTGTTATTAGCAAAGTGTTCAAATTTTTTAAATTAACAAGTTAAAAAAAATGTAAAATTTTGATAATTAAATTCACTTTTTTTAAATACTTAATAATTCATAAGATATTAAGCTTTTAATTGTATAATAAGTGGTTAGTGATAAAAAAAGTGGTATAACATGAAAAAAAGGTTAAATATTTTCCATCTCTTACAAAATTATCAGGTAAATATTTTTCAAAATGATTGTCTTTTAATAAATAATCGTTAGTTGAAGAATTTTTTTCCACATATCTCATTTTAATGTATATTATTTCATATGATATCAAAATAATTGTCAAACAGTTTCTGGTTCTGAACCGCATTTATACCAAGTTTTGCAATAATATAACCATTATTTTCTGCAACGAGAATGTAAGTCTAAAAATAATGTTTAAAACATTCAAGCAAAACATTAAATACCTTTAATTAATTTAACGATACCTTTGGATACCAAAATTATTGACCATATTTTCTTTACAATTTTAGTTTTCTTTAGGATACGATTTCGGAAAAGATATTAGAGTTTAAAACTTCCAACATACAAGGATTATTTTTGCTTTTTATTATTGTCTATTTGTTTCGTCCAAAGATTGTTTTTAATATTTGATATTTGGTTTCTTATCGTTCAAGAGAATTATAATAAAATAGAAAGAAATCAGTAGACTATAATGGTGAAATATGAACACATCCTCAAACTAGACTAACGGAACCTCTGTGCTCTACGGCTACAATTACATGGGTCAAACTAAATAACTAATTATTTATACTTACTTTGCTGTTAATATCTTTGTTCCCGATTCATAATAGATACAAGTACACTTTAACAAAAACGTATTTGTTACCTTTTTTTTTTAATTCAAGGAAAAATCGTAATATTGCTTGGTTTATCAATGTACTTACATAGTGATTTTTTTCATATAAGTTATGTTAAATTGTGATAATATTTTTCCGAATTAAATTGTTTTATTTCTTGTCGCTAAATACTAAACAACAAATTGTTGAACATTAAACGTGGAATAAATGAATAAAAAATCGATGACAAGGAATTTAGAGCTTCATGTTTGATAAAGATATTTGTTAATAGCAAAATAACTATTTAAAGAAAAGATTTTCAAAATACACACATTTTTATTCAAATCAAAATCTGATAATCTAGGGTCACGTTGTCTTCTTAGCATTGAAAGTAGTCGAATCATTTCTGAATCCAGTGACAATAGCTTTTCATGTCACTAAGTAGTAAAACTCACTTTGTTAAAAGTATTATTTTAAAAAATAGCAATATATATTTGCATGTAATATGTTAAATAGAAATCCTGAAAATTCGGCCTTATATAATATAGCAAATCAATACCAAATACTATGTAATAGAAAAGTACGAGCTTAATGAGGAAGAAAAAATACTTCAGTAATGTGATCTTAGTAAAATAAATGACAAATGACTCTTATGAAATCTGGAACGCCTTAAAGCTTGCTGGAAATATGAGAAACAGACTTATTTCAACAAAATTTATACCGTACAGCGGTACAAATTTTGTTTAAATAAACGCCCGACGTGAATTCGAAAATGCTTTACACAATACCTAAGTAGCGTACATTTATTAAAAACTTATACTACTCTAGAAAGACAGGGAAATATTATTTAAGGATAAAATTTAAATATTATATTATTTTAGTTACAATATTTCGAAAAGACTTCTCATTTTTTTATTACATATTTATAATTTTCCATACTGAATATCTGTTTCTTCATCAACAATTAATACCCAATTCTTATGGTAGTAACATACAAATTTGATTGACTATTTAAAGTTTTAAACGCAACTCAAAATAAAGTGCCAAAAATTATTTTAAATTTTGAGAAATTATCTACATATTAACATGTGAACAAAAAACTTTGTGCCCCTTTTTTAGCATATTGTGCGCAACGAGGAGTGTGAGATTTGGCATAGTTAAAGTTTATATGGAAAAAGAATGTCGAAAGCTAAAAATATACAGTATGTGTTCCAAATGTATTAAATTAAATATTAAAAATACAATGAAAGATTTATTACTTACGTTTGTACTGTCATTGTCAAACACATAATAATCTGTGATCAAAGAGTCGCCCAGAGTAAAGATTTTCGCTAAAGAATTTTACAGTGTCAGATTAACTGAACGAGTTTCAAGTGAGCGAAATTAACTTTTAAACTTAACAATGTAATGAATTACGGTCGCGTTTCAACCAAGCTAGTAAAAATAAAATAGCTGGCCGTTAGAGGTTTGGCAGTCGTAATTCATCTCATTTCCGAAGCACCAGAGGTAGAGTCAGGTGCACGTTTTTCTTTAACATTTTTTACATTATAGATTTACTGCTGGTAAGCAGTTAAGTACATATATTGTCATTAATTAAATCACAATCATTTGTTGGTGCTAAAATAAATGTTTTAAAATTTTTTCGGACAACATAGTTTCACAAATATTACAATAAATGGCATGAATCATGTCAACAATATTTTCAATAATTTGCGTTGTTAATTCTATAATACTCGTATGTTCACCTAGCTCAGGTTAATTTCCTAATTCACTGTGGCCCATTTTTCTATTTCATTTGGTGTAGCTCCCATATTTTGCGTTAAAATAACATGATGAAATTAATTAAATTAAGTCCACCTAACTGCACAATTTTCAATCAAAGTATAGCATATCCCGTATGGAACAACCGATAATATTTGTCTAAAAACTCCGCTCAATAAAATGGTTTTACCATGAAATGGTTTATTTTTTTAATTGAATAGTTTTCTAAATCTCAATAAAGTTTTTAAATTTCATCCATCAAAATCAAATCTACTGAATTAATATAACGTCGTTTTTAATTATTTGGAACTGAATTCTCTAATACTGGAATTGGCAATTTGAACGCATTATATATTGTTCTACCACCAATCAATAATGTTGCAGCAATACCACTGAGAGCAGTGATAATACAACGTAGGTACGATGAACTTAATTTATATATAAAAGCAGTTTTGAACAAATGTTTTACCGCAACCCGCATGTGCAGTTAATCAGAAAACATTCGACCCTGTATCATGATATTGCACTTCACGCCTACCATGATAAACCACACTTTTTTTGTTCAACATTTGCTCTTGTATAAAACCGTTGAAACAATATTTCTGTTCATATTATATCAATCGCATTATCTGTACTATTTACTGACAATACAGTCAAAACTAGTGGACCAAATGATTCACTTGATATCTTCAATTCATTTGATGTCTTCAATTTCGAAAAGATCCCGAATAAATGCCGTTTTAATGTTACAATTCCTTGCAATATCTTAACTTAAATATGTTTTAAATTCATTTCATAATATCAATGCGTTAGTTGGTATATTTAATGGGCATATTATTGCAAATAATTCTCTCATTTGTTTTGGTGATTGAAAGTTCTTAGCTTCCTCCAAACACTGCCTCCAATCGTTGTTGTCGGAAGCTATACCTCTTGCGTGGCATGCTTCTACAAATGTGTTATAAACAATGTTTTTATACGTTCTGAAGTCTTCGAAGCACTTTGGACCATAAACATGTAATAACAGAATCCTTAAATGAAATAGTTCTATATCTTTAGAACTACATATACACGCAAATTGATTTTATCTCCACCACGTGATCGTATTTTCCATTTTTTTCCTATCATACCATGCGTAATGAACAGAAATTTCACTATAAAGATAATGATGACCATTTGTGTCTAATATATTTAGGTAAAAAAATGTTAATAACTTAGTATTTCTAATGTTATTAACCGAATTTTGTTCTTCCCCCGGTCTAAATATAACATTTCGTCTATTTGGAAAATGTATATCTTACCTATAAATCATATGAGACTGATAATGCATTTTATATTCAAATATACGCCATACAGTCTTGGTAGATCCTATATAACGTCCACTTACAAAATTTCTAACCTCATCAATTAAAACATTTGCATTCGTATCATTAGCGTCATTCGATTCAATGCTTGCACTATCATATCCTTTATAGACATACTTATATATGTATTTTATGCTTCTGATAGTAGTACAAACTTCAATGTTAATACGATAATTAAATTTTGTAAGATACGGATTATAAGGTACAATATATTTATGGTTAAGGTTTTCACTTCTGACATTTACGGTTCGGCCATTATCAAGTCTCATGTCAAACGGATAACCGTTTACTACCTCAAGTGTTACTTCACAAAATTCTTTAGGAAAATCCTCTGACCATTTTCCATTTCTCATACAAACTGCGTTTGTTTTTAGCAAACCACATGGACCATGCAGCATATGCTTTTTAACGTATTCATATAACATTGGATGAGTTTGTTTATTGGGAATTTCACAACAAACAATCTTGTCAATATCTTCAATAGTAACAATTTTGTAATTTTGCGACAAAGAAATTAAAACATGTGCGTGTGGTAAACCGCGCCTTTTAAATTCTTTTGTATAAATTAATGCAACAACTTTAACAAATACTTTTTTTAATTATTCTTTAATTTTAGATTTGGAAACTCGAATAATTATATCAGGCTTCAAATTCGAAGCATCGTTACTATGAATGCTATTCACAATTTCAGGCCAATTAGGGTTACAGGTCATCGTTGTAAATAAACTTGGTTTACTATAATGCTGAACTATACACATAGTATCCAAATAGTTTTGGTACATGTTACGTGGAAACC
This sequence comes from Druceiella hillmani, assembly GCA_039881145.1. Taxonomy (NCBI): domain Eukaryota; kingdom Metazoa; phylum Arthropoda; class Insecta; order Lepidoptera; family Hepialidae; genus Druceiella; species Druceiella hillmani. The sequence continues at coordinate 1,393,796 of JAYKKI010000042.1, forward strand.
TTACGCCAATAAATGATGATGGAAGAACAATTTGACGTCCAACATTTGAAACATCATCATTTAATTTAGAATTCAATTTTAAATAGTCAGTGAGATTATTATATAACTGAGATTTTAAATTTGCTTGATTCTGTTTAATAAAATACAAACGTGAGCCCTCAGTACGAATATACACATCAACCATTCACTGCAAAAACAGTTTTTGACAATGATGCAAATAACTAAAATTATCTCTAACAGCAAGTCGATGTGCAACATATTGTATCATTGTAACTCAATTTCTTGGCACAAGAGCATTAGATGTATTTGCTATATTATGAATTATGTTATTATGCCATCCAGTATTACCATCAGGGAATAAAATAGGATACGCCATAGGATCTAATGAACTATTTAAAATAGAAATGTTACGGATGATAGAATTAACTTTATTAAATGAAACAATATTTCTTTCAAAAGATAATTCTCCATCTGTAATACTAAAATAGCAGCAACATCTGTTTGAATAGCGTCATTAATACTTCTAATGTCAAAAACTCTGTTAACGTTAATAACCATAGACACCTCCTTACGAATTTTAACAGCTCTATTTCAAAATTCATGCATCGATTTAAAAGATTGAACAAATGGACGTACTCAATCTAATTCAGTTGTAATTTCCCGCAATAATTATCACAACGTATATTTACATTTTCACGTAATTTGAAATTAATCACCGTATCGAAATCATAGAAATATAACTGCGCATAGCGTGGACTCCTACCATAATAAGTTACCAAATTACCCGCGCGATGATAAAACACATCGTGAATTTTGAAATTATAGACCCCTTGCATAGAATTTGTATAAATTTTTGCTTCTGAAACTTTTTGCAACGGTTAGCATTGCAAATGCTGAGTTATAAGTATAATTATTTTCAACAAATGTCTTTGATTTACGTTTCTCGATAGAATTATTTGAATTAAATCAACTGACAAAAATTATTAAAGAAAACTATTTTGAGACAATGGAGACAAAAAAACTTTCCCTTTATGACAACATAATGTGAAAGAAGTCATTATGTGAAAGAAAAATCATTATGTGCTATTTCAGACCGGAAATATTTAGCATTACAAAAACGACATATTACATCCATTGATCCAGAATTATCACTAATAAAATACCCTGAAACAATATTCAAAGCACATTTATAATTATCCAGAAAATATTCAGAAAACAAAACCAAATAACGTTCTGTTAATGAAAAAAAAGTATATATAAAAAAAAAAATTTGGTTTAAGGTCAGTTTGGCGAAAATGTAAATTTTACAGTTTTTTTGGTTTTAAATAAACGAATATATGTAAAAAACGACGTATTTAAAAAAATTAAGCATCGGACGATTACTTCATTACAAAAAAATTATTTGGAAAACGCTCTTTGTATGAAGAAATAGTCGTCAATTGACTGTCAAACATAAATTTTATAACCTCACTTTATGTGATCTACTTCGCGCATTTTCATATTTTTATTTTTGGGTTTGCTTTTTTTTAATTCCTCCCTGTATTTGCAAACTGTTTATTTAATTTAACTAAAATTGCAATTAAGTCGAAACAATTATAACTAACATTTCCTTGACACAGTTTTGTATGGGAACTTTTTCAAACTACTTTCAAGAAATAATCGCGACCGACTCCTAATTTTGGTTGATATCTCGTTTTTTTCATATGTCCTTTCATTTAAAACCAAAAAAAGGGAAATTTTCAATTTCGCTAAACTGAACTTCTTCCAAAATGTTCATACCACCCTATTATTATTGAATAAATTATAAATATAAACACGGACTTTGAATTCAATTGAGATTCCAAAACGATAATATAATCAACAAACTTAGAAAACGTTGACTCCAAGCACAATAACACTTCACCGCACTTATTATAATCTCACTTTACATCGTATTAGACATTGTCAGTTTTAAATTGACAATTAGTATTATTTTATTTTATTTGAAATTAACTAACCCTACCTTATGATTAATATTATTTTGCTTTGACACCTTTATATTAGTATTATTTCGCTTCGACATTCTTTGGTTTTGTTTTTTAAAACATTTTTATAATATTTCGAACATCACCAATCTTTTCAAAAGACATACTTTTCTAATTGCCAAAATGAGTATTTTTACACAATTCAGATTCCACAGTAATAATAACGGAAACAGAAGTGGCAAAAAATTAAATATGAATTGTGAGTTGTATATTAAAGAATAGTTAAATTAGTAAAATATTTTTGAAACATTGCAATAGAATTAAATTATTAGTTCAAATCATTCCTAATAATAATATCCGCTACATAAATTTAAATCTTGACAGTTATTAGGTACTGCCATCTAGGGTCAAACATTAGAATCGTATGTTCCTATAGTAATTAGTCTTTGGCTATTGATATGCCTTTTTCTATCTATAATATCTTTATTGAAAATTTGTGGAAAACGTAAATGAATTTTCCAATTTTCTTTATTAATAATAATAAAGCTCAGTTGACAAATAAAGGTGAAAATGGTTCTTAACTGTTTTGCCTTCGCCTATTTACATAATGATTTTAAAAAAAGGAAGATATTTTGGTTCTAAAAAGCTATATTACGTGAAAGTTGATTACTTTTAAAATTAACCCATTTATAATTACTTCTATCATCAATACTGGCAACCAGGCTGGCGTACTAGTCAACAATCAAGCGCAAACACGCTACGTGTGCAACTGAGTAATTAAACCAGGTCTTGCGGAATCATAAACATTAAATAAACATGAACAATAATCTAAGCATACATTTACTTTGACAGATATTAACACTCGAACGGAAATTCGCTTATGTTAACTAAACATGCAACGTTATCTTTCGACAAATACAAATTACACACCTTCCCAACACGGAGACATCGCTTGCAAACAGCTGCATCTGACTGCGACAATACACTTATCACGCCACTGGTGACACTGTACTCGACAGTGCAGTTGGATGGTTGGAAATGGCGTTAGATTCTACAACTCGTTTTAAAACCGAGTGAATGTGGGCATACCGTTGGGTTACCTCGTGTGATGAGTTTAGGTATAAATCAATATATTTTATTGAAATCATTTTTTAAATACATAAATATTACACCTAGATCATTAGAATCTGGAAATTTTGAATTAAAATTGAATATAACTACTTAAACTCGGGTTTTGGGAATTGAGTTCATAATTTCGCCAGCGAGATTATTCGTACAAAGGAAATATTAATTTATTATTTCACGAATTATTTCAAATTAACTAATTATCCACATTTTTACCTGGGTAACATTATGAAAAAATCCGCGTGAAGATTCGCTTAGTAGGGCAAGCACGACTTGGTACTTCAGGTAGACCTCCTTCCCTCCCTCTTCATCTCATGTACATGATAACCACAAGCTTTATTACCAGAATTTCTCGATCGTATATACGCGGTCATGTGTATATATACGCGGGGATAAATGATTACCTACATAAATAAGGTAATAAATTATTACCTACATAACTAAACTATAATTATCTATATATCAATAGGTGAAGAGAGTTGTTTACCCCTTTTAAGCACATTGCACGCACGGATGAATGGGATATTTGGCACAGTTAAATTTATATGGAGAATGAGTGCAGAAAGCTAAAATTTGTAAAAGCAGCCTGTTGACCCGCTGGCAGGTCCAGCATAATTTTTAGTTATCCGTGGGCCCGCAATTTAGCCCAAAATTTAAATGTCTACTTGCCAAAAAACGAAATGACCGAAAACTATATTTATGAATGATATTTGATTTGAAAATTTTCCTAAATAATTTTGTACATATATATATATATATATTTATATTTTCATATTGGTACTCCGCGCGATGTCGTTGTACGGTTGGCCCATTAAAATAAAATAATAAATTCGATTCTCCATTACTTGTGATACGCGTTAGATGTGCTCCGTAGAGAACGTACGAAATAGAGAAGATAGTTTATGCAAAACATTTATTATATATAAAAATAAACCGTGTTCATTGTATTGATAATTTAACTTTTTTTAATTTTCAAAAATTCATTTGGTTTGCATAACCTGAAAGTGTCTGTATGCTAACGCGGCGAGACCAAATGGCAGTGTTCAATTTATATCTAAATTATATTTGCAATATCGTGTATTTACGGTAGGAAGTATTTTTTTTATATAATTAGTATACTTTTTATTTTGTGAGAAAATAATAAAGAAGTATATTTATGACTATCAATTGGAAGACATTCATATCGACAATTCGCGGATAACTTACTCCGTACCGGCGTGTCCCATGTTTAAAATCGGTTTACATTCTTTGTTTTGCAATAAATGTGATGTTATTATAGGTCGTAATAAGTATAGCTATTTGATAAATATTTCCACAGCAATATGTGAATATGTTTCATTCATAAACAAACTAAAAAAATATTTGGTTCTGATATACGTACAAAGTTTCTTTGCGAACAATATTCTAACTTGAAAACTGATTTAATAATGATAAAAATGGGATATTTTTTTAATAAGCATTCTTATTTTAAATGTTAATAGCTGAAATGTTATATACAATACATTATGTTTTGTTTGTAAATTAGAAACCTTAAAATTGCTAAAGGTCGACCGCGGAGAATCAATATATTTTAACTGAAAGGGAAGAGTTTAGTGTTGCGGGAGGGGTACGTGCTTGAGTAGTGACCCTAACGCAGGCAAATGGCTTTGTTGGTTTTCTTTCATATCTAACAATGTACAATATTGTAAGCATTTTTTATTAGTCTTTGTTTCCTCAGCAAATATTGAATATATTTGGCGTTAATTTTGTACTTATCATTTAATTTTTTGTATTTATCATTTAATTTTTATTCATTATCATTTATTTTTTATTCACAACTAAATGAAACTACCTGCTGTAGAATTATATCTATTTTATTTAAATTCTTAATGACGACCTAGGTTACGTAATTGTAATTTCTACGGAATTCTTTCAATTAGCGAGATAAAATAAAGTGCATATTGTATCTCGTTATATCCTCTATCCATAGAGGTACCATATTAATCCATGATGCTCACAAGCTCGACAGGATTGTCTAAAAAATTAGGTAAACTCGATAAGAAAGACAAAGCTATTCATTTTGACAACAATAAACCCGTTGTCAACGTTTGTTAATAGTTTATTTTTAATTAATTTAGGCAATGGCTTGATTATTTTTATAATCCTTCTAAAAAGTCAGTATGTATTGTGTTAATTTTTTTTTGTTATTTTGATTTCCAATTAACGATTGTTTATATTTGAAAAATATGATGTATTCTCATTTATGAAGAAAGCTTCTTTTTGTGTCGTATTATGGTTTCAAATTGTAATTCTATTTTTTTCTCTTCCCGGATTGTCAATTACTGAATTGTTTGGTTTTTATATCCTAAAAAAATTTAGCTTTTTGTAAATTATGTTTTATCTCTGTAACGTCTGGGCCCATTTTTGCCAGACTCCTTTGTTTCTCTAATAAACTATATGTGAAATAAGTACGAGAGAAATGCATACATTTCACAAGGATTTTCCTGGACTATGAGGCACAGTAAGTTGAAATTCATTTTTAGAGGCTACGGCACGCGAATGATATCGCGGGAAATAGCTTGTAAGAAATAATATCGTAATCTAGAGGCATATATTTCTTTAGACTCAAAACCAACCATAAGATCGCAATTAGCTCAAATCATTAGGAATTGCTTCGAAGGGGATTATTATCGATTAGTTAGGAAAGCTCTCTCCAGGAAAATCATTAGCGAAAAATCTGAGACTATTTTTATCTGTTACTTGATAGCACTCTACAATTTTTAAGTAATTAACATAATAAATCTCCTACATTGCGTAAGAAAATTTAGAGACCCCCCATATTTATAAGCATTTTAAACTAAAGTTTTCTTAAAAATTATTAAAATTTTTCAGGTTTCAGTATAATTAAAACAGCAGTGATTTAATTTTCACGAATTAGAATTATTTCACCATGAAGTATAATTTATGCATTATAAATAGAAAAAAAAACCATTCAGCAAGAATAGAACTTGTACTACAAGGATTTTACATACATTTAGGCCCTTGTAATCATGTAACGATATTTCTATCAAACTTTTTACAAATGTTAATTTTTCACAACCCAATAGTATATATATATATATATATATATATATATATATATATATATATATATATATATATATATATATATATATAATTTTAAATATAATAAAGAGTATAATAATATTTTGCACGGAACGTAAGTAACATAGTACTAAACAAGTCAGCGCGTGTGTCGTCGATGCGCCATGTCCAAGCTGCCGCGTCGCTGGCAACTGTCCACTATATCCATACGAGCGTTGTCACATTGCTGTGAACGTGTGAGCGGGCTAATGCGGATAGTCGGATCGCGTAGTTTTGTTGGCTGAGTTTTATTCAATTATGAACTGGTAAATTTAATCATTGACTGTGTTTTCATATTACATTTCGAAAAAAAAACAGAATGTGTTAGTGGTTGTGGACACATAGGTATAAAGTTTTTGTTCCGTTATAAATTGTTAAACTAGGAAGTTATTTAAATTAGTCATACATACAAAAATTAAGATCTTTTTTAGAAGACGATCGTATTCGTCAGGCGGTGTCACCGATCACGGTGTCAAACGATTGTATTCAACACGCAATCTTGTGAAATCTAGAAGCAGACAATTATAGAAAACAGCGACTGGAAGAAGATCGGCGTCATCACCAAAGTTAACGAAAAGTTTAAAGCCATAATAACACAATATCCGTGTTCCAATACAAGGTGATCGATATTTGCATCGCAAAGACAAAAACCGGTAGCTTTGCACAAACCATCAAAACGTGAGTTTTATACATCAATTGAATTCAAAGGAAGGAACGAAAAAGCATTTAGTAACTGGCAGCCAAAAGGAAAGTGCCAAACAGGATATTAAAAGAAGCGAGAATAAACAACGACCACTGAATAAAAACCAAATAAGGAGAACCAACAGACGTAATGTATTAGGCGAGACAAATATGATAGTGCGTTTAATTACGATTCCCAAATAATTTTTTCTGCAGTGGTAGAGATAGGCTCTATGAATATTATTTGAAATAACTACATAACTTTGAGATGAAAAGGAGAGATAAAAATACATATTACATATTTATGCATAGTCAACCTCTAATATCTAAGTAATACGTGTATATTCATAAAAATAGAATATGTTCGTCCCTGTTCATTTGTCACAAAAGATTAAACTAGTTTTCATGGTGTTTTCATGAAAATATGTTTTGCCAGCGCTTTATTTCAAGAAAAGAGAACAAATGAACAGAGAAACATTGAACAAATTTACTTTTCTTTTTTAAATTCCACTCTGGCAAAATCGCGTATGACAGCCAGTTTTAAATAAGACACAAAGTTCAAATAAATAAAAACGTCGTAGTTGCTTTCTTAAAAACATCTTTAATAGAATGTTTTCTCATATTCAATATGCTTCTTCAACATATAATTTCTGTAATTGATTTTAATGCATAATTCACAGGCATTCATGGTTAAAATATCATACAATCATAATTCATTTTAGTACATAATTAGCAGACATTAATTCGCAGGTCTTTATGCAAAATTTTACGTGCAATCATGTTTAATGAAATATTTTGTAATATTGAATATATTTGACGTTAATTTTGTAGACATTCATTATTCACAATTAAATAAAACTACGTGATGTAGTATTATTTCTACTTTATTTAAGCTCTTTACCACGACCTAGGTTTCGTTGTATTACAACATCTTCAGGTGAGCTGTTAGCAAAGACATAGGTAGAGCGTTAGCAAAGATACAAGTCAGATGGGCTATTAGCAAAGATATAAATAGAACTATTATCTTATATTCAATATGCTCCTTCAACATATAATCGCTATAAATCAATTTAGAACATAATTCGCAGGCACATGGATACGATGTTAAAGATGTTCGATATAGGAGGTAATGTCTCACTATGAATTATTTGCACTATATATTTAAATAGTAGGCACTTAAATAATAAAACACAAAGAATAATTAAAAACGCGTAAGTGTTTCACGTAAACATTTACGTGTAATTTTTTTAAATCAAATATATTTCTGTAATCATAAACCTCTATCAACGTGTACTATATGCTGACGTAAAAACTGTAATTCATTTTTATGTAAAATTATAGCCGAATCTACATATGGATAAAAATTATAAATTTTCTATATAGGAATTATTATTTCATACTAAATTATTGCACGATTATTTTAATTAGGAGATACTGTCCGCATAATTAAAAACGATTAAATTGTTTCCATAATTATTTAAGTATAATAATTGTTAGTGAAATATTTTCTGTAATCACCACACTCCTTCATATGTTCCATATACTAATCTAATCGCTGTAATAAATGTTTATTATATGTTTGATAGCCAGCTCTACACATGGATATATTAGAAATTCTAGATATGGGGTTTATGTTTCAGTTTATATTACTGCATGATTATTTTAATGAGATATACTTATTTCAACGTATACTCTGTATTGGTATGATTAATGTAATTCATTTTCGTTTTGTATATTATGCAGCCAGCTATCAACATTGATACAAAATTCTTGACATATAAGTTAATGTATCGGTTTAAATTACTACACCAATATTTGAAAAAAAAAGTATTTTGAATAACCATAATTAAAGACGCCTAAGTTGTTTAAAATGTTTAGATGTAATCGTAATTATTGAGATATTTGCTTCCAATCATTATGTTTCTTGTACTTATCCTATATTAATTTGTCGTTTTTATTTATTCATTAATTTTTAGGAAGTCTAAATAATAGACAAATACATACAATACTATATATAAAATGTCAGAGCACGAATAAACTCATCGACATGCAAGAAAAAGAAAATTAGGACTCGTGATATGGATTACGGGTAAACATGATGACAAAAAAGATTCTTATACAAAACATACCAAATACTAACAATAAATAAACGTCAACTTTTCTCGCGATAATTACTATTAGATTCGGAACAAATTTTTTAAATATTGAATATATTTGGCGTTAATTTTGTAGAAATTCATTATTCACAATTAAATGAAACTACGTGATGTAGTATTATTTCTACTTTCTTTAATTTCTTTACCACGACCTATCTTTGCTAACATCCCACCTGAAGATGTTCTAATACAACGAAACCTAGGTCGTGGTAAAGAAATGAAAGAAAGTAGAAATAATACTACATCACGTAGTTTCATTTAATTGTGAAGAAATTTTTGATTAAATTTTACAAACAATTTTAACAAAAAATACAAATTAGCAACAGAATTATTGACAAAACGGACAAATAAATTTTTATTAAAAAAATGTGAAAACTCTCAACGCATCATAAAGATAAATTAACTAATTGATCCTGCAGATAATTCGTGATATAAACAAATATAAACATATGTATATGTGTATATGCGTGATATAAACATGTGTAAAAATGATGAAGATACAGTAACAAAGGGCAAGAAAAAATATCAATAAAATAAATAGATAAAAGAATAATGGCCAACGTTTTTTACGTAAAGACATATAATGATTGTAATTAAATGTTTTTAATTAAATAACTGTAATTAATTATTTTACACATTGTTCCGATAACAATTCGTTTTAAACATTCAAACAAGACTTATGTTGTCTAAGAGTCTAGTACCGCTTAAATAATATTTTCGACAAGAGGAAAACTAATAAAACTAATGCAGGCATATTGTAAAAATACTACTCTATTAAACCTCTGAAGTTCGAAGGACAACACTTGCTTCATTTACTGTTCATAAAAAATGTCAAGGGACAATTTATTCGTGGCAAAAAATTGCTTAAACATTTTTATATAGAAAAAACTTCACTAAAGAAAATTATAGTTAAATAGCGATAGAAATATAAACTTACGAAGGACATTACCAGATAAGTCCACATAAAGTGCCCAATGCTCAAAAATATAGGTTGTAGCATAAATTTTAGCATGTTTTTTATGCCATAAATTTTAAAATGTATGGCATAAAAAACTTACCAATTATATCCATTAAATTTTTTTGTATATCTCATTCCTCAATATAAAGTAATCGTTTTTCGTCAAAATGGTTTACTTTTGAGCATCAGACGCTTTATATACATTTTGAGAATTAAGCTCTTTATGGGCGTTAGGCACTTTATGCGCAGCAGTAATGTAACTGTAGCGTATGTTTAAAGTGATACTTTTATATTCAATTTTTGAGTAGGTAACTCCTGCGCAGACTAGATGCCCTTGATGGGATTTGTTAGGGCTACTTACAGAACTGTAAAAAATGAACGAAGTGATGAAATAATAGTCAGCAAATTCAAACCGTCCTAAAATTGAAAGTCAGCACATGTATATTCCAAAAATTGAACAAAATAAATAAATAAGCTAATTCTACCAACATCAAGTAATTTAATACCATTAATTGTAACACGTATTTTGAAATGGAATGTAGAATATCATAACTTTCGGCGATAGTTAGGACATTTTTTTAGACTCAACATTTATTAATTCGGTATATACTCATGTTAGCATGATATTCACACTTCAAGTGAACGATTTACTAGAGGCCACAGAAAATAATAATATTAAATTTGTTAAATCGTATGAAAAACGTCTTTAAACGAACCATAGTCCATAGTCCGGCGCTTTTTACGTCCGTAGCATTGTAAACCCGTAGCTCTAGGCCGTAAATCGTAGACTCCGTCCCTACCTCATTTAATGCGGTCATTGCGTAATAAAGTAAAATCGCTCTGAGGTTAAACTTTAAATGGGAGCTATGGCTTATGTCAGGATTCGCTTATTGTTTGTAAGGATAATAAGTTTCAATGATTTTTAAGGAAAATGAAGTTTAATAAAATGCTTGTGACTACATGTTCAAAAATATGTGCATTTAATAAAACTTCTGGTCATTAAATTAGCGTCCCGTTAAAAATTTAAATAAAAGCATATTTAAGAACAATTTTTTTTGTAATTTGTTATATTATTTTGTATTACGTTCTGTTATTTTTGATTTAAATGATTTCTTTAGAAAAATTTAAATCAATATTTTGAGGAATTCAAATAGAATTAACACATGAATGCCTACAGTGCAATCCAATTTGAAAGTGAAGACTATATTTTGTTTCTAATTTTATTTTGAATTAATGATGGGTCAACGGTTACGTATCTGTGATTGTTTAGATCTTAGAAATGATTACAAATATTTGCAACACGAACCGTGCAGAAATAAAAATCGGTCAGTGCCGGGGGATATATCTTTTGCAAAATTGTCAGTAGACCCTTACAACTTTATCTTATCAATATTTATCCAAAGATATACTACCTAAAATTAAGAAAAAAATTGTTTTCGGACCCTTGTTACTAACCCTTTCAGATGAGGTTATGGAATTTTAAATATATTTTTAATGCCTAATTTTTGCCCACTCTTACCCCCTTTCTCAAAGTTTCCATATCGTTTTGTCATCTTGCTATTGATATGTGTGAAAGTTGATATGTTCTGTTATAATACTAAATTTCTAATTTTTAAGTAGATTTTCAAGGTTTTTGAGTCTAGTTTCAAGTAGAAACAGCCATAACAGATGGACATTCATATATTAGATTCCATTTTTCCTTTAAATACAGATAAATATTTGTATGAATTTAAGACTGTTTCTATTAATAAAATGTGGATTGTTATAACATATTTCTTTGAACATATTTTTAACACTTCGTTAAATAATTTAAGGGATATTAGGACCATATCATTTGTTACTTTAACTTTTATTTGATAAATCAAGAGAGGCACTGTAGAAAGTTTTGAAAATATCTTTTCTTTTTATCACTTGTGTGTTGTTTATATTTTAGGTACAAATGTTAATTACCCCCTGTTCCTAAATTCAAATGATATTATTTGACAATTTTATCGATTTTTAGGGGTTTAGTCACTATTTGGGTGTACTGTAATCCACCTTATTTTCAGTAACATGTGTCTATAATTTTATTCTCAATCTAATTAAATTTAAATTAATACTATTCTACTTAGCATAAATACATTTTAATTTTCCAATTCGTATTAGATATCCAAATTTTGGCTGTCATGCGTATATTCATTTCTCAGTATTATTAAATAATTACCACGAATAACTCACGACATTTATCACACAGATAGATGTCTATATAAACGTCCTATAAAATAAGATCAACCTACATCTTCACTGTAGGCCCGAATACCAGCAGATAAAATTAGTTGTATGAGCAGCTTAGCTTGCAAAAGACCAAATTTTCGGATATCTGCAGAATGTCTCAAAACAAAATATTTTCTTTTGTACATAAAAGAGATACTTTGTGATACATGTAAAATTTACTTTCTATCAAGAAGAGAAACACTAATGTCTACCCTACATAACCTATTTTTTATCCAATTACCAATTACCAACCAATTATTTATCTTAATGTACCCTCTATAAATTTATTAAAATTATTTTTGAAGAGCATGTATTTTAACAATATTTACCTGCTTGGTCAAGAATTGTGTAATTACACTATACGATAATTGCATATCCTTATTGAATACTTATTTACTTACCTACTATTATAATCCCCAAGTGTTCACATCTTTGCATTTAACTTGTACCTACTCAACTATTTTGTTACTTTCTTGCTTATGTCAAGACAAGTTGAACGAGTCCAAACTCGATGGGTTTATTCCTTGCTATTGAGGAGTTCTATCACCACCTTCTAGTTCCATCATCAGACACTGGCCGTTACTGTTCAATAAAGTACTTTTAAAGCGGGACAAATGAGTTCAAATATGGTCTCAAATTTTCCAAAGTGCCTATAATTCTCATCTGTTGAAAAGTTGTCCAGGATATCGCCTTATTTCGTAGTAAGTTCCTTTCCATATTTAGGTGGGATCACTTGGGAAAGGTGTTTTACATTTAAAAAAATTGTTATCAAAATCAGCCTATGTACTAATAAACTTACATACATCTTTTTAAAAATTTTACTGCATATTAATTTTTTTAAGTATTTTGCTTCAATTTAAAAATTTCATTTACTAGATCTAAAAGTGTAAAAAATGCAAGGGGGTAACAAACAGAAACGGACGGCCGTGACGAAACTATAAAGTTTCCGTTTTTACCACTTCTCAGCAATCCAAAATACAGAATTACTGAATAATAACTTGTGGCCCAAAATATCATTCCCGTTATACCACTACTGACAAAGAATAATCACATGTTAATTTTAGTTTTATGTTTTTATTATTATAATTAATAATTTTTATGGGGCCAGCTCAAGGATAAACTAGCAGTAAATAAAAAACCACTCAAGTACTTGTAGAACTCTAACCACTAAGGTTCCATAAACACTTAAACATTATTCTAAATAATTTTAGTACGTCGTATTTCTTTTAAAAAAAATGCAAATATTAGTATTGTGTTTATAAAAAATTATGATTTTAAACCATTGCTATTATTTTCAGTGACTTTTAAGTAAATTTCTAATATTTCTGTCATTTTTATAATTTGAGCTTTCGCGTTTTTGTCGTTAGAAAGTGGATATAGTTTAATTTTATTTTCAAATAAATTAATAGAAGTATCTCACACAAAATTCTAAAAAACGTTTTGCAATCCTTAAACGTTACTTTTTCAATTGATACTCCACCCAATGTATGAAATGAAAAAGTAATTTTTTCATTAATCTCATCTAAAATTTCAATAGTAATTTTTTTATTTTCAAGTATTGAAACACATGTCGTTATATTATCTTCGTATTAAATTTCAAGTCTTTATATAAGAAAAACTGCTCGAGAGATGAGTAGGCTGACTTACACGTGAGTGATATTAAAGGATTTATTTTTTCCGCTTGAGCTGCGGAACACCAGACACAACTGAGAAACACAAAGTACTATATTTAAAAATAAACCTATTAGAATTATTTATGTGACTAAATGATATATAATGACCGAATATGAGATCAAATGGGACAGTCGTAGTTCAAAATATATGGTTTCTTTCTAAATCATTATCTCACTTCATAATATGGTACTTCTTAAAGGCGATCATTAACACCATAATTGAATAGCACCATAGTAAAGTTATTTTGATCCTATCAATAGTAACTTTTGAATTTAGAAAATTCCTTTCATATACAAAAATATATGACAGCAGTTTTACAAATCTAAAAGTTTTTTAATGATAGGATCAAAGTAACTAAGAACTCGTAATGAACGCTATAAAAGACTAAACAAGAGATAATTTTGTTAGTATATCCGAATATGTAAAAAAAGATAAGAACATTAAACTTAAAGCAACGTTTTAATTCAACATATTCAACTCCAAAGTTAGCATCTTGCTAACGTTCCAACGCGCTTTGTCGGCAAATTCCAATTATCTTCCAAAGCGGGAGGCGTCTGCTGCAAGTAGTTGCATCCGTTTGTGGCGAAATGCTTGTTAATTATATTATCACATCGACCTCGCTGTAGCACTTGGTAGCAGGTACAAAGATTAGAATGGAATGCAAATCTGATGGTAAAGTTATCTTATGTTTATTTCGATATCACTTTTTGATTTATTTTTCGGATTTTCTGTATTTAGATGTTACTTAAAGAAATAGTTTTTAAATTCTTTGTGGTATATGCATATTTATCATTCTAAATTTATAAACTCAATGAAAAAAAACTGCCAAGAACTAGTTAAAATTACAATATAATATTTCCGTAAATATTTAAACATTTAAGGGTATAGGGTATTTTTATTAACTATTTATAAATATTAATTTTTCACAATCTAAGCATATTGTCTACCATGTCTTCCATAAGCGTAAAACAGAGTGTATTTTTAAAGAAATGGTAACATATACGATATCTGCTATCAGATTCCATGTAATTTCGTAGTCAGATTTTATTATAGCTGTTTTTTCATGATTTTTAACTCGGTTGTTTCGTCAATTGGGGGAGGGGGGGGTGCGGTGCTGTGCTATATTTTTATATCTTTTGAAGTGTCTACTTAAATATGTAATTTAAACTGTCAATGAAATATTTTTTCTTTCTCATGGTAAGTCTTCCTACCTCCGTTAGGAGAAACTTGAAATTTGGCGTAGTGATATATACTGCTAACTTGCAGTCAACTTTTTACAGATATTCATATGAGAATTAGGCGCGGGGGTGGCAGGCGGTGTTTTGATTGGTAAATGCATATCTTTAAAAAGTTAACTGCGTCAGTTAACTATATATATATATATATATATATATATATATATATATATATACATATACATATACATATACATATACATATACATATACATATATATATATATATATATATATATATATATATATATATATAATTATTAAATTTCAAATCTCTACAAATTGCAAGGTTCCTGAGGAAATCGGCTATAAATATAGAAATACTTAAATATATAAGGTATTATACTTTTTGTACCCGTAAAATCATGGTGCTTATGTAAAAATTATGGACGTCCAAAATAATCATTTTAGTTTTCTTACAATCTTCGAGTCGGCTTCTAAAAATCTATATATACTTCATAATTCTACATCGAGTAATTTCGGAAATAAGATTCGGACATATAATATACAAAAACTTGCGAAAACTGTTTGATGTGTTATCTCATAAGAAATGTTTTAGAACCTTATAACTGTGTTAAAATAATAAACGATGAAAAAGGTGTAGCATTTAATAAACCATCACTAACATTCCTAAACGAATAATACGTTCAAGTCGTATCTAAAAAAAACGGCTATGACGGACGTGTGGATAAGCATATCAGTGATCTTAGAGGGATTCTGTTTTCTCTTTTAAAGTACGAAACCCTGAAAACTATTAAATATCGAGTCAGAAATAAAACAGTGAGTTAGGCATAAAAGAAAAAAAATATCGCGGTAACAACAAAACATTTCTAACTTTTAGACATAAGAAAATAATGCAGGATTAATGATGTCTGACGAAAAAATATTTAATTCCGTAACTTATAGAATTATTATTATGACTCTCAGCCTCAAAGTGAAAAAAAAGTACATTGAGTCGTAAGAATGTAATTTTGCACAATGTAGTTCTAGAGACGTGACTAAAAATGTTTATAAAAACACATGCCGACATCCGCCAGCCCCGTCTCCGAGAACACTTAAAATTATTTAAAACGTTATAGTATAGAATTTTTGGAAAGTTATTGCGATAATTATAGACCTCATAGTTTTCAGGAAAATTATATTTTTCCTAAAATTATGAAAAATGTACTATACAATATACTTACATAGCAATAATAATAAATAAAATTTGTCGTAAATAGTTTAATGTACATACAACGTAACCTTTAACATTTAAAATTGACTATTAAAATTAACCTGAAGGTATTGAGAATCTTTGTAGAACAAATTTTAAGGATACATAACTGATTTTTAATATTTTGTGATTGTTATAGTCCTCTAAAAATGCAAATTATGTCATTATATTCATCGAAAAGTTGAAAGTACTGTAGATGCTTCTTAAATAGCCTCGTCGTTAAATATATTGCTAACAAATGTTTCTTTCATAAAACATATTTTATACTTACGATAACAGTATTTCTTTTCATTTTACATTGTGGTTTGCATTGGAGAAAACATAAATATTTTATATGCGGGAATAATTTGGAGCAAACATTTTCAGTAATATATATTTTAGAAACTTTTTAACTTAACCAAGAAAGAGAATCTTCAAAATCTATAACTAACAATTTACATTATCAAAGACCAAGACTATATAAATGATGTTTAAATTTCTTTGTGCACGAATTTTTAAAAATTACATTTAAGATTTTTTTTTAATTTCGTAATTTTATACTAATTTATCTGATATCAAAAGTAGTCAGTTTGAAAGATGACATACAAATTTATGATTTTTTCAAGCTTTAATTAAAAACTGACGATAGTGAACAGTTCCTTGCATTGGTAATCTTATTTTCTAGCTAAAAATTGATTCACAATGTTACATTTATATAAAAGAAACTATTCTATAGTCAAAGTAAATAAATTATGTTTCTACGAAGGAAAGCCAGTAAAGTCTACGCAGTGTTAGGCCCAGGTATTACAAAAATAAGTATCACCATGTTACATGGGGAAAGACAAAAAATAAGCCCCTTGAAATTGTTTTTAATTTTCTAGTTGACAAGCGAGAAATTGTTTTGTTCCTTATGAAAAATCAGTTTATTTTCGTAACATTTATAAGTGCTATTTCTAATGAAGCGTTTAAACCAGAATGATAAAACAAAGTGCAAATTGTGTCTGCTCTATCCCACATACACAAATGTAACCCACTAATCCAGGAAATTTGCAACTCTGATAAGGTCGTCGGGAAAAGCGACGCAAAATTAGAAAAGAGCAAAAATTCGAAAAGGGCAGTCATTTTGGTAACACAAAAAGTATGTTGATGTCAGTGATGGACAACTCTAAAGACAGGGCGGAGGTCTAATAAAATATTGGAAATAAGTTTATTCCATGTAAATTGGAAAAAGATGGTCTTGAGGGTTTCAACAATTTTTACCCATAATTTTTGAGTGTACATCTTCAGAGATATACTGAAATAAAAAATTAGTTATGCGCTCCGTATTTACGAAAATACTAAACCTAAAATTATGGACGAAACAGGATTTTCAAAGTCCATACAATTACGAAAGAAGATTATAGCAACGATTTTATTCGACAAAAAAAAAGATATATATATATATATATATATATAGTAATTTTACTTTAAACGAGGTACGAAAACCTCGATGCGTGAGTCAGACTCGCACTTGTCAGGTTTCATGTCGAAATATTTCAGAAGCCTGAAAATTTGATCTAATTAATTAGTCTATTTTCAATATGTCCTTTCATTCTACTTTCATTTCTTAGATAAAACCATTCTCACTAAAATTCTTTTTCTTGTCTCGATACTTGAAATTAATTAGCTATGGTGAGTTGAAATTAATTAGCTATGGTGGTAATATATTATATCGTATAATCATGAATTAGGATTTTAAATTATTTCTTAGTAATATGATATTTCATTAGGTGGTGTGAGTGTGTAATAGATATTAACCTAATAGTAAATAAATATGCAAATAATGTATGTGTCAATATGAGTAGAGAAAAGTATCGGAGAGAAGAATGGACGGAGTAAATTTGAGGAATGTTGAGGAGATTTTTAGAAAAAAAAATCCAGTTTATTTCAGGATTGCGTAAAGTTTTGGTAGAGTACGTAGAGTTTAGTTAAATTAATAAAAATCCTGAGTCTCGTAAAGGCACCTTTTTACACAAACAACTTTAAAACTTTGTAATGAAACTTGTCATGAAGTTTAATACGAAATTTAAAATGTGCTAACTTCTGTTCAAAAGAGAGCAAGTAAATAGTTGGTCCTAAGTTCCGGTTACATACTTGTGAGTTAACAAATTTAAAGCTGAGAAAAGTTTTTCCAGCAAGCTATTTCATTTTCCGTCTCTTGACTAATGCTCTTTACTCGAAGTTAAATTTTTATTTCAACAGAATTGAAAGATCCAAATAAATTCAAGCTAGGAATTTTGCATATTGTACGAGCATGTGCTAAAAAAAAGAAGTTAAATATTTTTTGTATTTGTTACTCAAGGTATAGGATATGAAAACTTAGGAAATATTTGTTAGTATTTGTATTAATTAGTTTATAGCAAAACTTACAATGTATATTAATTTGGTAACTATATTATATATAGATATGTTTGAATAAACTTTCCATTACAGAATAATTTTTTTAAATTATTAAGTGATGACATTTCATTGATTAAAATGCTATTCCGAATAATTCAACTTGTGTCTTATCTTCTATAATTAATTCTAAAAATGATAAAAAATTCAATTCACTATTCACATAATTCAATAACATATTTTGTAATAATTTATATATACATAGATATATATATATATATATATATATATATATATATATATATTACTTGAGAAAATTATTTTTTTAATACTGACTGTATCTCAAAAATGTTGATTGATCACAAGCCATCCACGCACCGCGGCGACCCGAGTTGGATTCCCGGCCGCTCGTCGAGAGGTGCTGGACTGGTTTCTGGTTGCTTGGAAGAGATTTCTCTCATAGCAATAATCAGCCATATGTAGCGATTAGATACAATAAAGTTCATAATAAATAAATAAACCATTGACACTACGGAAAATTTACAATAAAAATTTACATAGTTTATTTCACTACTCATTTAAATGACAATTTCTTATTTTACATCCGACGAATTTTGAATGAGAAATTTTCAAATGGAATCAAACTTGTATCTAAAGTTAAGATATCAAATTATGCATTGATTTACATCAAAATTGCCTTTAAATCTACGTCAAGTCGTTTCAAGGGGCAGATAATAAGGGCCACAAAAATACCTTTTTCACAATTTTTCGGTGGCATATCTTTAGTGATATACTAAAAAGCATACAAAAATTATGCCTCCTCCATATTTCCGTAATTACGCAATCTTATTCAATGAAAAAAATAAGGGTTGTTAAAAGTCCACGCAAATGTTGCAGCGCTTATATCAAATCTTATTATAACTTACGAAATATGCACCATCATTTTACGCCTGTGATATATATAGTAGGCAATATTTGCATGTTGTAAAAAATTATATTTTTAATACTAAAATAAAAATCGTATGCACACTTGAATTTTTATATGTGCCAAGATGTGATATTTTCATACAGAGAGTACTTAAT
Source organism: Druceiella hillmani (assembly GCA_039881145.1). Classification (NCBI taxonomy): domain Eukaryota; kingdom Metazoa; phylum Arthropoda; class Insecta; order Lepidoptera; family Hepialidae; genus Druceiella; species Druceiella hillmani. Next base: position 1,413,616 of record JAYKKI010000042.1, read on the forward strand.
CCCTCTAATATTTGTTTATAATTAAACGTGTACGGAACCCTTGTAGTTCGAGTTCCACTCGTATTTTTCAGAATTGAAGGTAATTATTATCTGTAGAATTAACAATCATTATAGTAGCCGTCTTTTCTACAAGCTACACTCGTATCAACATAGCTTTAATTAACTAAAAATCATATTTCTAACTTTAGTCGGAATTCTATACAAATTGGTTTTATTATTAAATTTTTATTATTTATAATAAATAATTAATCTTTTTGAATAAAAGTAATTTTTTCTTTTGAAGTTTCAAATCGCTTGAACCTATAAAATTTAATTAAAAAAAATATCTGTTTATAATACGTCCAAAACTATTAAAAATTAAATAAACGTATGATTAGCGCCAATAGATTTCAGTTATAAACAAAGTGATTGAATTGATTTGTGATAATCAGCTCTCAGACTCTTCAGAGTCGTTTAATGTAACAAACATTTTGAATTAACTTTAAAAAACTGTCTTTGTTTAAAAATATTATACAATTAGATTTCATTACATCTTCACTACGTGGGTATATCGATAATCATGGTAAACGAAAAAACTTAACAAAAAAAAATTACAATTGTTAAAGTGGGATATTTTGTATTTACCCTATTTATAGATTTTTAAAGTACTCCGTACTTCAAAAGGAAAAACAAATCCTTTATAATACCGCTCATGCATTTGTCATAGCCGTTTTTTTCTCAGAAACTGCTTGCTGTAGAAACTTGAAATTTAGCACGGTAATGAGACATATTCACCGGCATATGTCTCGATAGTTAACGCCGAAAATCATTCGTATTGAAATTTTAGAGGAAAAATGAAGAACCCAAAAATTGTAATTCTTCGTATATGGTGGAATACGGTTTGAAAGGGTTAATTGATAAGAATCCCAAAGTTTTTTTTTGTTTTTGAAATAGAATATTTTTAAAAATATTCATGATGACATACGTGTCCCTTCTATCTAATTACACTAGACAATAGAAAATACTTATTGTGCTGGAAGGTCTACACTAATGATAACTCACGATGAATTATTTTATTTCACTTCAAACGAGGTACGAAATACTCTACGATCGAGCCAGACTCCCATTTGCCCCTTTTGTTTTCCTCTCCAATGTATTCTAGCTTTAGTGTTTTTTTTCGTATTAAAGTTTTTACGTCAACGAAAATGTAAGTACAACAGTGTTACGCTGATATCTTCATAGTGGTAAATTCTTGATGGAAAATCAAAAGTTACGTAATTCCTACTTTAAAGTCAGATTATAAAGTTCAGAAAATTTTCATGTAAAAAATTAAAATCTTTTCTAAATTATGTAAACAAAAAGCTGAACCAAAAAAATTGGAACTTCGCGGAGGGGAACTTTTAATATCAAAGAAATAGGGCTTCGCGGAGGGAAATTTCTAATACCTTCAAGCCCCGTTATTAAAACTTAAAAAGAAAAGTCATTACAAACTTTACGAAGTATAATAGGAAATTAAAATAGTCCTTGACTGCCGTCCGTAAAATAACAACTAGATAGTTAGCTCGAGACACAAAGAGGAAGCCTAACGATTTATAAGAGTTTTAATTAAAAACTTAACGTCGAGTAGAAATATTTTCACAGAAAAATTAAAATTTTCCAGGCAACAAATTATGTCATTTAATTTAAATTTTCTTTACATCAAAGTGAATATCATGTATATTATATTATACAACACATACATATTTTTCTGAAAAATTGTATTAACTTTCAGAATATTTCATCGTGACCTGTAATTACCGTATTATAATAATCGAAATGAGAAAATCCAATACCAAAAGAAGCTATAAAAATGAAACATTTATGTAATCACTTCTCAGGACCATTTAATATGGAAATTAGAAATTCAAAATATTCTTTTCATCATTAATTTGTGTCACCAAATATAATCTTACTAGATCTAAAAATATCGCGATAGCGCAAAAAGTACAAAATTTGCAATCAGCGCTCTAATTTTGTGGTAAAAAATAATTAAGAGTTTAGTAAAGTTATTTAATTTAGGTGGCGTACACCTAAAAAAAGAACCCTTACTACCCTAAAATATTCATATGGAATATTTGGTGGGGCCAGTAAAATTATAGATTTCCTTTTTTTGTATTTTCAGTATTAGGTGGGATATTAATAGAAAAGAAAATTATAAAGCTTCCAAAGCATTTTTTAACACTTTATTTAATTTTTTCTATAGATATTAAATCATCAAAACACAGTATTACCAGAAGTTTGCCTAAAACTCACCTGGAAACAATAGAGATTATTTAAAACATTTTTACGCCCGCTAATGTTGTATTAGATAACATATTTACGTGGTGAAAAATAATACTAATATTTGTAAATATACGAATAGGAAACCCCATAGCGCTAGTTTTACCCGTGTTCATAGGTTTATTTTCATAATTTTGACTCTAGCAATTTTAGAAATAGGGGGCGTCTCTGGAATAATTTTATATAAGATACTGAAACAAGTTATTTTCAATTTATTAGTTCAAATTATTGTGGATGTGTAAAATTAGAAATTCTCTTCCTTTAATTTACATGCTCCATCTAAAGAAGCCATACGACGGTTAATATATTTATCGCGATAATAAACTTGAATTTTCTGTGACATGGTTTTAGAGAAAAACGGCAGTGACCGACGGATACGTCAGTAATTCTTTCAAAAGATTTCCGTTTTTTTAAATACGAAATACTAAGAACTAAAAAAATTTAAGAATGAGACTTGTAAAATTATTTTCTCATTTGTGAAACCTCTATTTTCGCAAAATTCACTGGAAAAGCTCCATCAGATACTTAACAAAATTTAATATCGAAATTTAATTACGGTTTATAATCCATAATCCTTGACTACAATCTTCCAGACAACAAGTTAATTGAATTATGTTATAACAAAGACGAAAATTCTTCTAAGTAATTTTATTACTAACTGGACCATCTGAAAAGAGATTTTCCTTAATGACAATTTCATTTCCCAGTCCACAATCAACACTCAACAATATTCTTTGAACGAAATAAAATATCTAAAGGGATACTGGTCTAAAAGTTTCCAAAAATAAAGTAAAACATCTTCGTCGACATTATCCGGTGTGTAATTATGAAAGAAAAATTTAAAAAATTATGACTACCTTACTACTGTAATTTATATGATAATTAATAAATTTTTTTACCTAGCACCAACTAATTTGTCAACAAAAATTTTAAATTATTTGGAAAATTGTAAAAGGGCAATACTTTCAACAAATATTATTACCGTTAGTACACTTTCGCTAATTCAGATAATATAAAAAAAATTATTTCATTACGTACCTGATAACAAATAAGAAACTTTTTGACATGCATGCTACTTTTACGTATGAGACTATTTACTTGAAGATCTCAGCAAATTTTTTCTTCACATATCTTCCTATTTCATAAAAATTATTTCTGACCTTTTCAATAACTAATTAGGAAAATTTTTGCAATCAACATAAAACAGAATGGCGATAATTATTTACCAGACGCGTTTACGTGTCTCGATCTTGGTGTACGCATATATCCTGAACGCAATTGGGTTTATTATTAAAATCGTTTCTAGGACAAGCCCAGAAAGGTTTCAAACCCTCTCATTATGGTACGATATTATTTTGTATTTTTTCCACACTGCGAATATACTATAGTTTCACGACCATTTTAACCGATTCAGTATATATTCGATATTTTTGGCACAGTAATACTGAAGGAATAAATTGGAGCAATATTTTTGGAAGTTTTCATTTCATATTTGGAGTATATTATAAATGATTTATTCGTAATCTCGTATAGATACGATTTTAGCATGTGACATTTCAACTGTTACAAAACCCTAAACGAGTCATCGTTTAGACAAGAACTTGACAATTTTTTTTTCCAAGAAGATACTTTTGCAATTTTATTTTTTTAGAGTAACTGCGTTCGTCGGTCATAAAATTTAAGATGGTTAAATCTTCCGAAAAGTATCAACGGAAGATTATTAAAATAAAAATTGGGTGCTTACTGGGTCTGCATAAAGATGCGTACAAGGTATCATGAGATGTCAAACATCTCCCAAATTGAGTATTCAGCTGAAATAAATTGATTCAAGCATAAAATGAAACGATAAAATAAAGTTTCGTGCAGAATTTTGTTTATATCGTTTAGAAATCCAGCACTATTAAGAGATAATAGCGTGTTATGCAATTTCTAACTTGCCGACATAATTTCCAAGTTTAAAGTTTTAATAACGGTTTATTTTTAATTTATGTATTTTTTGTTTCAATTGGAAATTAAATTATATTTCACATGTAAGGCAGAAATTCGACATAGCGATAAAGAATATTAACCCGAATGTATTCAATAATTAATATTTAAAAACGTTTTCATAGATTAATTCGAGGAGCAAATTGAATATATATATATATATATATATATATATATATATATATATATACACACCCGTAAGCACTTATCAATTAATATGTATATGTTTGTAAGATCCCTATTTATTTGGAAATAATTTTTAAAATACATTGCTTTGTATATTTTTCGCAGGTGTAAAAATATCGCGAATTTCCCTAAAAACAATAATATTTAGAATGATCGGATTTTTTCTGGTAAACTTTTAATAAACTTCTAATGACTACATTTTTAATAATTTTACCTCTAGAAGTTTTTTGGTAAAAGATAATTTTTTACAATATTTACAAGTATGTCAAAAAATAGTTTGGGAAACTCTCCTAAGAAACTACTAATATAATCGCAAACCCAAGAAAATCCATCGGGCTGCCATGCCCTGCCTATGCCTAAAATTTTGTTGTTTTATTAATTTGTGACTAATTGAAGTTCTCTTAGGTGCGCAAATAGCTTTTCTATTGTGCCACAATGTAATTGGTATTGAGAACGGAAATGTCATTGGCAGCCCTGATGGATTTTCTTCGTTTTTTTAATATATTAATATGTTTTTATATTTTTTTGTAGGGGGGGGTTGTCTAACAAAATTAATTAATCGTTTTTTAGTAACAAAGACTGTGTCAACGTGGTTTTTTTGCGTGGGCGGTCTAAACCGTTAGCTTGTACAACGATATAATGACGTAGTAGTAGGCGATGCAAATAGTTTTTACTATAAGTGGTTGGGTTGGTTTATATAATTTTATTCGTAATTCTGTTACCCTCATTCTGTTGTTTAATAAATTTAGCGATTTTTTTTAGTTTAGTCCAAGAAGTAATCTTAGTTTTGTTCTATATTAAATAGGAAGATTTCATTTTGGACTTTATTTTATACAATATTTAAAAAAAAACAATGTGTGTGTACAAAAATATGGGATCATAGGTATTTAGATTTGTTACCATTTTAAATTTTAAAATTAAATCCATAAATTGATACGTGAAGAGAAAATTTAGTATCCCTTGTTAAGAATATTGTGCTCATGCAGAAGAGAAATATAGATTCTTTTAATGAAAGTTTGTATAAAAAGGGAGTGTAAAAAGCTAAAATTTGTATTGAATACATGTTGCAATTGCAATAAATTGCATATTACAAATGCACAAAATTACATATTATTATTAACATACTCATTATTATTAACTACTCATTGTAAATATTGATAGTGTCAGGGTCACACACATAATAGTCTGTAGAGATTATTGCCAAAGAATTTTAAAATATCAGATTGAAAGTTTGGATTTCGTATGTATATTTTTCCACATTTATATTTTCCACATATATCACTGGTATATATATATATGTATGTATGTATGTATATATATATATATATATATATATATATATTTATTTATTTATATATACATATATACACACACACACACGTGGGGGTGTGTTTATATCGCATTACTCTGCCTTTGTATGTACTTGTAAAAATGATTACCTACTAACATAATCCCTAATAGTTCGTTTCTTTTTGTATAACTTGTACGTACTTAACTAATTCCTTACTTTCTTGTTTAAGTCGGACGAGTCCAAACTCGATAGGTTACTCCTCGTAATTGAAGAGTTCTGTCACCTGTTTCTAGTTCCATCATAACACCTTGGCCATTATTGGTGAATAAATTACTTTTAAAGGCAGGACAAATGTTTTTAAACACGGTTTCAAATTTTCCAAAGGAACCTGTCACCCTCGTCTAACGAAGAATTCTCCGGGATATCTCTGTATTTCATAATTAGTACATTACTATATTTATATGGAACCACTTCGGAAAGGTGTCGAACCATTAAAAAAAATTATCAACTCAGCCTGCCCAGTAATAGATTCGCAAGATTTTTTTAAGGGATCGGGATGTACTTTATATTTCATATTTTGCTATATATTATTTTTTTTTAAATATTTTACTACGCTTCCAAACCTTTATTTACGTAGATATAAAACTCTAAAAAATGCACGGATATGCCAGAAAGGGACGGACTGACATGACGAAACTATAAGTTTTCCGCTTTGACCACTTTGACTACGGAGCCTTAATAAGACGACTAATGGTATGTAACATTTATATATACAATACTTTTATATTATTTTATCGAATCGAAAATTAAATTTTTAAAACGAACATAACTCCGTGAATTCAAACTGACAAAAGGGCCTCCTCAGCAATCCAAAATATAGAATTGCCAAATAATAAGTTGTGGCCCAAAAATCACTTCTGACAAAGAATAATCACATGTTAATATTATATTTTTATGGAACCATCCCAGGGGAAAATCCGCACCACGAGGCTTTAATAAACATTTAAGTTTAGAAAAAATTTAGGAATCTATACCTTTAGGAAGACATTGTATATCTTTTAATAAAATTAAAATTATTAATATTACTTCGTTCAAAAATTACGAGACTTAAAACCATTGCCCATTTTTTTCGGTAAATTTTAAGTAAACTTGTATTTATGTGTGTATTATTAGAACTATTTACCATAAAATCCTAAAAATAATTTGTAATCCTCAAAACCTACCTTTTCAATCGATACTCCACCTAGCATGTGAACGAAAAAAATAATTTTTTCATTTATCCCATCTAAAATTTTATAATTAATTTTTTTTATTTTCAAGTATTGAAATACATACTGATTAATACGCTTTACATTCATAAATTAGGTTAAAGGATCAAAAATTATTTGTTAAAAATAATATGACTTTCTAAATGTAAACGAAAAGATTCTTCTCAGAAATCCAAAATACAGAATTACCGAATAATAAGTGAAACAAAATAGAACTTCTGACTCAAAATAATCACATGTTAATATTAGATTTTATGGGTTCAACCCAGGGAAAACTATCAATACATAAAAACCATTTAAGTACTTTTAGAACTCGTATCACTAGGGTTCTATAAAGACTTAAGCATTATTATATTATATTTAGTAGCATATCGTTTTCTTTTAAAAAATTACAAATATTATTTTTGTAAAAAATTATGAGAATTAGAACAATTACCATATTTCTTCAGGACTTTTAAGTAAACATTACTAGAAGTTTACTTAAACGATCTGAAAGTTCTGATATTATTATAATTTCGGCTTTTCCATTTTTGTCGTTAGAAGGTAGCTATTTTTTAATTTCATTTTCAACCATACTAAGATACTACTTCATATAAAATTCTAAAAAATAATTTGCAATCCTTGAAAATTACTTTCCCAATACATGAAATAAAAAAAGTGATTTTTTTTTGTCCCATTTAAAATTTCATTACTTTTTTATTGTCAAGTATTGAAATACAGGTGATTAATATGCTTTATCGTTATATTAAATTTCAAGCTCCTATAAGGAGAACTCTTCTGACAGATGGACAGGCTGACTGATACTTGAGTGATTTTAAAAGAATTCTTTTTTTCCTGAGCAACTGAACCGTGAATACTGCGGAGAAACATAAAATCGTGTATTTAGAGATAAATTTGTTCGAATTATTTATATGAGTTAATAATATAATGAACATAAGATATAATATAGTGAACAAAAGATCAAAGGGGATAGTCGTAAATCAAAGTTCATTGTTTATTTCCAAATCATTATCTCAGTTCATGATTTGATGTTTTTTAAAGGCGATCATTAACACCACAATTGAATAGCAACATAGTAGACGAGTAAAAAATATACGAAAGGGTTTTTTTAAATTAAAAAATATATTAATAAATGTATTAATGTATGTTGGAACCCGAGTTGGATTCCCGGCTGCTCGTCGAGAGGGGCTGGACTGGATTCTGGTTGCTTGGAAGAGATTTCTCTCATAGCAATAATCCACCATATGTATCGATTTCACGCAATAAAGTTCATAATAAATAAATAAACCATTAATACTACGAAAAATTTTGAATAAAAATTGGGCATAGTTTATTTCACTACTCATTTAAATGACAATTTCTTATTTTTCTACACGACGAATTCTGAATGAGAAATTTTCAAATGGAATTAAAGAAATTTGTATCTTATGTTAAAATATCAAATTACGCACTGATTTACACCTAAATTGTGTTTAAATCTACGTCAAGTCGTTTGAAGGGGCTGATAATAGGGACCACAAAAATACCTTTTTCACAATTGTTGGTGTCTTTAGAGATGTACTGAAAAATATGCAAAAATAATGCTCCCCCCGATTTCTGAAACTACTCAATCTTAAATAATGAAAAAATAAAGTTTTTTAAAAGTCCACGCAAAGATTAGATCTTATAAGTTTTGAAATATGCACCTAATTTTTCCGCCTGTGAATATATAGTAGGCAATATATGTACGTTGTAAAAAATTTATATTTATAACATTAAAATAGATTAAATTTTTAACATTAAAATAGATTAGATTAAATTTTTATTATTGTCTAAATGTGTACGGAACCATCGTAGTGCTGATTCTACTCATGCCTTGTGCCTGACAGGTTTTTAATAAAGTACCATTTTCCTTTTTGTTCTGAGTATTAATTTATACCATTACGACTTTTGTCATCGGACAAAGACTATTTATTTCTAACTTTATGGTAGATATTTCTTGAAATGTTAAAAAAACATTTATAGAAAATAGGGCCCCTTAAATTCCCTTCTACACGCCTCTCGTACTTCAGACATTGCTGGTGAAAATTAAAAAAAGATATTTTTACCATTATCTATCTGAATTAACTTGTTTAGGCAGTTTACATATTTTTTTCTTCATATGATTTGTTTTTCTTTTCAAAATATATTTATTAGTATTCAATTAGTACTCTTCACAAAAAAACGAAACATTTAGACGTTTGAAGAGAATATACTTATTTTGAATTACACATTTATAATAATTACCAATATGTTTTAAATTACACCGCAAGCAGATTTATTTCAACACAAAAACAGTTTTAATTTCCATATATGCAAACTCAACATTTATATGTAAATATATTACCAGATAGTCCATAAAAAATAAAGAAAATTGTTTTTAATTTGTAATGTTAAAATATATTATTAACATTGCAATCCATTTAAAACTGTATACTAAAAAAAATTGTTAACAAAATTATAATTAATTTAGAAAATGTACATAATTTTTTCTTCTTGTTGTTTGTTTTTCTACTTAAAATACGGCGGATGTCCGTTACTGCAAATTGTAACTTGCACATATATAATAAAAGCAGACCATGTCATTATTTATGTGATATGCTTAAAATTACTATTAAAGCAATTTAAACATAGACAAATGTTCAAATACTGTTGTCGGTGAATTACGTTAGTTCATTTCTTCTTCAATTCTTCTTTTTGGGAATGCGAAAACTATGTATGTGCCGTGGCTGACATAATTTAATATTACCCGTTCGCGGTGCTGGTGTCTTAATACATGGATGGCCTCATTTGTGTGACTCACAACCTTTTTGAAACCTAAGCATTCCGGCTTTATCTAGAAGTAGTGTGAGCGGGCTAATGCGGATAGTCGGGTCGCATAGTTTTGTTTACTTGGTTTTCTTCAATAATACACTGGTAGGTTTGATTAGTAATTCTATTTTTATATTATTTTTAAATAAAACACGATATGCGTAGGTGATTGTGGACACATAGGTGTTAAGTTTTTTTTCCATTAGAAATGTTTAAACTGTAAAATCATCTAAAGTAGTCATACCTAAAAAAAATCAAATCTTTTTAGAAGACGATCGTATTCGTCAGACGGTGTTGCGATATCAGAAATAGTACGTCCCTAGACAGTAGCTTCTAGAAAACGATCGTATTCAACACGCAATCTTGTAAAATATAGAATCGGACAATTATAGATAGTAGCGATTGGAAGGAAATCAGCGTCATTACCAAAGTGAACGAAAAGTTTAAAGCCAAAACAACATAACATCCGTATTCCAATACAATGTGATCGATATTATGTATTGCAAAGACAAAAACCGACAACTTTGCACAAAACCGTGGAAACGCGAGTTTTGTACGTCAATTGGATTCAAAGGAAGGAACGAAAAAGGCATTTGGTAACTGGCAGCCAAACGGGAAGTGCCAAGCAGGATATTAAAAAAGCGCGAATAGACAACGACCACTGAATAAAAACCAAATAAGGAGAACCAACAGACGTAATATAGTAGGCGAGACAAATATGATAATGTGTTTAATTACGATTCCCAAATTAATTTTTCTGCAGTGGTAGAGATAGACTCTATGAATATGATTTGCAATAACTACAGAACTTTGAAACGGAAAGAAGAGACTAAAAATACATGTTGCATATTTATGCATAGTCAGGCTTTCATTTCTATGTAATACGAGTATATTTCATAAAAATTGCATATGTTCGTCCCTGTCCATTTGTGACAAAAGATTAAAGTAGTTTTCATGGTGTTTTCATGAAAATATATTTTGTCAGCGCTTTATTTCAAGAAAATAGAAATTTCAACATTGAACAAATTTACTTTTCTTTTTTAAAATTCTAAGCCAAAAATTCCAAGTCAAAAATGACAGCTAGTTTTAAATAAAAAATAAAGTTCAAATAAATATAAACTAAGTTGTTTTCTTAAAATCATCGATAATAGAATATTTATTTATATTCAATATGCTCCTTCAACATATAATCGCTATAATTCATTTTAGCACGTAATTCGAAGGAACGTGGATACGAAGTTAAAGATTTTCAATATAAGATTTAATGTTTTGCTATGAATTATTGCACGGTATATTTAAATAAGAGACACTTATATGTAATAAAATAAAAAAAGACCTAGGTAGTTATTGGGACTGCCGACAAAAGTGAAAACTTAAAACCATGAAAAAATAGTGGTTTTAAAAATTTATAATTTTCAAATCTGCGACGAATACATTATGGAACAATTAGAAATTTTGTTTTACTACGCTAGTACTAATATATATAATAACTCCTAAGTCAACATGCATGATGTATTTCAGATGTCAAATATAAAAAAAATAAAGATATAAAATTTTTAAACGCAAATATTGATACGAATATTGAATATATTTGAATATAAATGCTTTGTCTTTGTTATTCATCTTTATGCATAAAAATATTAACGTATTTAGTACTCATTGTTGTAATGCACAGTGATCTTAAAATGAAATATTTAAAATAATAATCAAAGTGAAATACAATATAAACAATGCTCAAGTACACTCACACTGAACTTTCCACGTACTCAATTTAACTTTACTTGTGCAGCACTAATGTTGCATAAATACCCAGCACTCATGTTGCACAACATATCATCTTTATAGCTACAGATATAATGCTATTACAGCATGTTGGTGATGTGAACTCACAAGATTTTATCCATCTAATAAGCGACTACATACAGCCGAATAAATAGAATGTGTTGGTGTATATATGTGTATAGAAATGTTATGGGTGTATATGTATATATATATATATGCTTTGCTTGACCAGCAGTAAATATACGCTTTCACTGCTGGTCAAGCGTAACATGCCTTATTTATAGCTACAGATATAGTGTTAACGTTACGCAATATTAACGCTACGCAAATCCATAAGAATTTCCCTTACCATAAATCGCTCAACGCGTCGAAAGAAGTTTTCACTTCAATAATTAAAAACGCAAATGTTCACGTGTAATCATTTTTAATGAAATTTTGTCTTATACTTACAAGTCTCTTTCAACGTATCTTATATGCTTACATTAAAACTGTAATTCTTTTGTGTAAACTGAATCCCGAATATTGAAACCGAATCTATATATGGACATAAAATTAGACATCTTTGGTGTGGTAGGTAAAGTTTCATCCAAGAGATACCGGTGGTATAATTAAATACGATTAAGTTGTTAACGTAAATATTTAAGTGAAATCATTGAGAACGAAATATTTTCTTGTAATCATCACACTCCTTCATATGTCATATATACTGATTTCATTACTGTAATTAATTTTTATTATATGTTTGATAGCCAGATTTACACATGGATACAACATTAGAAATTCTAGATATAGGAAATGTTTCAGTCTAAATTACCACATGTTTATTTTAATGAGAGATACCTATTTCATCATATCTTGTATACTGATATGATAAATGTAATTCATTTTCCTTTTGTATATTTTGCAGCCAGCCGTCAAGGTTGAAATAAATATTAGAAAATTTTGATTTTTAAGTTAATGTTTCAGTCTAAATTACTATACGAATATTTGAAAGTATATTCATTAATCATTATTAATGAAATATTTGCTTTCAATCATTACGTTTCTTGTACTTATTCTATATTAATTTGTCGTTTTTGTTTATTCAATAATTTTTAGGAAGCCTAAATCATGAACAAATACATGCAATACTATATATAAAAAGTTAGAGCACGAATAAACTCGACATGTAAGAAAAAAAAATTAGGACTCATGATATGGATTATGGGTAAACATGATGACAAAAAAGATTCTTATAAAAAACATACTAAATATTAACAATCAATAAACGTCAACTTTTCTCGCAATATTTACTACAAGATTGGGAAGAAATTTTTTATTAAATTTCACGAATAATTTTATCAAAAAATACAAATTATCAACTGAATTATTGACAAAATGGACAAATAAATTTTTAATAATAAAAATGTGAAAACGCTCGACGCATCATAAAGATAAATTAACTAATTGATCCTGTAGATGATTCGTGATATAAACAAATATAAACATGTGTATATGTGTATATGCGTGATATAAACATGTGTAATAATGATGAAGGTACAGTAACAAAGAGCAAGAAAAAATATCAATAAAATAAATAGATAAAAGAATAATGGCCAACGTTTTTTACGTAAAGACATATAATGATTGTAATTAAATGTTTTTAATTAAATAATTGTAATTAATTATTTTACACATTGTTACGATAATAATTCGTTTTAAACATTCAAACAAGACTTATGTTGTTTAAGAGTCTAGTGCCGCTTAAATAATATTTTCGACAAGAGGAAAACAAACATGGAGGCATATTGTAAAAAATACTACTCTATTAAACCTCCGAAGTTCGAAGGACAGCACTTGCTTCAATTACTGCTCATAAAAAATGTCAAGGGACAATTTATTCTTGGCAAAAAATTGCTTAAACATTTTTATATAACAAAAACTTCACTAAAGAAAATTATAATTAAATAGCGATAGAAATATAAACTTTTCCGAGTAACTCGCGGAAAACTTAATATATAAACTGTTGCTTAAAAAACCATCTTAAACTTTGCCAAAACATAACAGGTTATTTATACGATAATGTCGAGAAAATGTTTGTACCATAACTTCAGTAAACTTGTTCCGCTTTGTTTTCTATCTTTAAGTATTATTGAGTGACCATTTTCCAAGAAATAAACTTTTACAAAGTAATTAGTTTCGTCAACGATTTTGTAAGCACAGATTTGTATGTTTACACCTACTCAGGTATCTAAAATAACTGAATGGCTACCAAATAGTAGTAAATATCAAATTTAAAATAAATTGGGTCTCAGTTACGATCAATCAGCAGGAAAAAATAGAAAATATAAATATTAGTAATTTTTTGAGTTCGGTTTTTGTAAATGATTAATATAAGAAACAAATCACTTGGACATTATCGAAGGACATTACCAGATAAGTCCACGTAAAGTGCCCAATGTTCAAAAATATAGATTGTAGCAGAAATTTTGGCATGTTTTTTATGCCATAAATTTTAAAATGTATGGCATAAAAAACTTACCAATTGCATCCTCATTCCTCAATATAAAATAATCGTTTTTCGTTAAAATGGTTTACTTTTGAGCATCAGACGATTTATATGCATTTTGAGAATTATGCTCTTTATGGATGTTAGGCCCTTTATGCGCAGCAGTAATGTAACTGTAGCGTAAGTTTAAAGTGATACTTTTATAATCAATTTTTGAGTATATAACTCCTGCGCAGACTAGATGCCCTTGATGGGATTTGTTAGGCCTACTTACACAACTGTAAAAAATGAAGTAAGTGATGACATAATAGTCAGCAAATTCAAACCGTCCTAAAATTGAAAGTCAGCACAAATATGTTCCAAAAATTCTATCTACATCAAATAAATTAACACCATTAATTCTAACACGTATTTTGAAATGGAATGTAGAATATTATAACTTTCGGCGATAGTTAAAATATTTTTTTAGACTGAACATTTATTAATTCGGTATATACTCGTGTTAGCATGATATTCACACTTCAAGCGAACGACTTACTAGGAGCCACCAAAAATAATAATATTAAATTTGTTAAATCGTATGAAAAACGTCTTTAAACTAACCATAGTCCATAGTCTGGCGCTTTTTACGTCCGTATCATTGTAAACCCGTAGCTCTAGGCCGTAAATCGTAGACTCCGTCCCTACCTCATTTAAAAAATAATCATAAAATCGTTCTGAGGTTAAACTTTAAATGGGAGCTATGGCTTATGTCAGGATTCGCTTATTGTTTGTAAGGATAACAAGTTTCAATGATTGGTAAGGAAAATGAAGTTTAATAAAACGCTTGTGACTACAAGTTAAAAAATATGTGCATTTAATAAAACTTCTGGTCATTAAATTAGCGTCCCGTTAAACATTTAAATAAAAGCATATTTAAGAACAATTTTTTTTGTATTTTGTTATATTATTTTGTATTACGTTCTGTTATTTTCGATTTAAATGATTTCTTTAGAAAAATTTAAGTCAATATTTTGAGGAATTCAAATAGAATTAACACATGAATGCCTACAGTGCAATCCAATTTGAAAGTGAAGACTATATTTTGTTTCTAATTTTATTTTGAATTAATGATGGGTCAACGGTTACGTATCTGTGATTGTTTAGATCTTAGAAATTATTACAAATATTTGCAACACGAACCGTGCAGAAATAAAAATCGGTCGGTGGGCGTTGCGCATAAGTGCCGGGAGATATATCTTTTGCAAAATTGTCAGTAGACCCTTGCAACTTTATCTTATCAATATTTTTCCAAAGATATTCTACCTAAAATTAAGAAAAAAATTGTTTTCGGACCCTTGTTACTAACCCTTTCAGATGAGGTTATGGAATTTTAAATATATTTTAATGCTTAATTTTTGCCCACTCTTACCCCCTTCCTCAAAGTTTCCATATCGTTTTGTCATCTTACTATTGATATGTGTGAAAGTTGATATGTCCTGTTATAATACTAAATTTCTAATTTTTAAGTAAATTTTCAAGGTTTTTGAGTCTAGTTTCAAGTAGAAACAGCCATAACAGATGGACATTCATATATTAGATTCCATTTTTCCTTTAAATACAGATAAATATTTGTATGAATTTAAGACTGTTTCTATTAATAAAATGTGGATTGTTTTAACATATTTCTTTGAACATATTTTTAACACTTCGTTAAATAATTTAAGGGATATTAGGACAATATTATTTGTTACTTTAAATTTTATTTGATAAATCATGAGAGGCACGGTAGAAAGTTTTTAAAATATCTTTTTTTTATCACTTGTGTGTTGTTTATATTTTAAGTACAAATGTTAATTACCCCCTGTTCCTAAATTCAAATGATATTATTTAACAATTTTATCGATTTTTAGGGGTTTAGTCACTATTTGGGTGTACTGTGATCCACCTTATTTTCAGTAACATGTGTCTATAATTTTATTCTCAATCTAATTAAATTTAAATTAATACTATTCTACTCAGCATAAATACATTTTAATTTTCCAATTCGGGTTAGATATCCAAATTTTGGCTGTCATGCGTATATTCATTTCTCAGTATTATTAAATAATTACCACGAATAACTCACGACATTTATCACACAGATAGATGTCTATATAAACGTCCTATAAAGTAAGATCAACCTACATCTTCACTGTAGACCCGAATACCTGCAGATAAAATTAGTTGTATAAGCAGCTTAGCCTGCAACAGACCAAATTTTCGGATATCTGCGGAATGTCTCAAAACAAAATATTTTCTTTTGTACATAAAAGAGCTACTTTGTGATACATGTAAAATTTACTTTCTATCAAGAAGAGAAACACTAATGTCTACCCTACATAACCTATTTTTATCCAATTACCAATTACCAACCAATTATTTATCTTAATGTACTCTCTATAAATTTATTTAACATTCTTTTTGAAGAGCATGTACTTTAACAATATTTACCTGCTTGGTCAAGAATTGTGTAATTACACTATACGACAATTGCATATCCTTATTGAATACTTATTTACTTACCTACTATTATAATCCCCAATAGTTGATATCTTTGCACTTAACTTGTACCTACTCAACTATTTTGTTACTTTCTTGCTTATGTCAAGACAAGTTGAACGAGTCCAAACTCGATAAGTTTATTCCTTGCTATTGAGGAGTTCTATCACCACCTTCTAGTTCCATCATCAGACACTGGCCGTTACTGTTCAATAAAGTACTTTTAAAGCGGGACAAATGAGTTCAAATATGGTCTCAAATTTTCCAAAGTGCCTATAATTCTCATGTGTTGAAAAGTTGTCCAGGATATCGCCTTATTTCGTAGTAAGTTCCTTTCTATATTTAGGTGGGATCACTTGGGAAAGGTGTTTTACATTTAAAAAAATTGTTATCAAAATCAGCCTATGTATTAATAAACTTACATAAATCTTTTTAAAAATTTTACTGCATATTAATTTTTTTAAGTATTTTGCTTCAATTTAAAAATTTCATTTACTAGATCTAAAAGTGTAAAAAATGCAAGGGGGTAACAAACAGAAACGGACGGCCGTGACGAAACTATAAAGTTTCCGTTTTTACCACTTCTCAGCAATCCAAAATACAGAATTACTGAATAATAACTTGTGGCCCAAAATATCATTCCCGTTATACCACTACTGACAAAGAATAATCACATGTTAATTTTAGTTTTATGTTTTTATTATTATAATTAATAATTTTTATGGAACCAGCTCAAGGAAAAACTAGCAGTAAATAAAAAACTACTCAAGTACTTGTAGAACTCTAACCACTAAGGTTCCATAAACACTTAAACATTATTCTAAATAATTTTATTACGTCGTATTTCTTTTAAAAAAAATGCAAATATTAGTATTGTGTTTATCAAAAATTAGGAGATTTTAAACCATTGTTATTATTTTCAGTGACTTTTAAGTAAATTTCTAGTGATTCTGTTATTTTTATAATTTGAGCTTTCGCGTTTTTGTCGTTAGAAAGTGGATATAGTTTAATTTTATTTTCAAATAAATTAATAGAAGTATCTCATATAAAATTCTAAAAAACGTTTTGCAATCCTTAAACCTTACTTTTTCAATTGATACTCCACCCAATATATGAAATGAAAAAGTAATTTTTTCATTAATCTCATCTAAAATTTCAATACTAATTTTTTTATTTTCAAGTATTGAAACACATGCTGGTTAAAATGCTTTGTCGTTATATTACCTTTGTATTAAATTTCAAGTTTTTATATAAGAAAAACTGCTCGAGAGATGAATAGGCTGACTTACACGTGAGTGATATTAAAGGATTTATTTTTTCCGCTTGAGCTGCGGAACACCAGACACAACTGAGAAACACAAAGTACTATATATAAAAATAAACCTGTTAGAATTATTTATGTGACTAAATTATATATAATGACCGAATATGAGATCAAATGGGACAGTCGTAGTTCAAAATATATGGTTTCTTTCTAAATCATTATCTCACTTCATAATATGGCACTTCTTAAAGGCGATCATTAACACCATAATTGAATAGCACCATACTAAAGTTACTTTGATCCTATCAATAGAAACTTTTGAATTTAGAAAATTCCTTCATATACAAAAATATATGACAGCAGTTTTACAAATCTAAAAGTTTTTTAATGATAGGATCAAAGTAACTAAGAGCTAAGAGCAAAGAACTAAGAGCTCGTAATGAACGCTATAAAAGACTAAAAAAGAGATAATTTTGTTAGTATATCCGAATATGTAAAAAAAGATAAGAACATTAAACTTAAAGCAACGTTTTAATTCAACATATTCAACTCCAAAGTTAGCACCTTGCTAACGTTCCAACGCGCTTTGTCGGCAAATTCCAATTATCTTCCAAAGCCGGAGGCGTCTGCTGCAAGTAGTTGCATCCGTTTGTGGCGAGATGCTTGTTAATTATATTATCACATCGACCTCGCTGTAGCACTTGGTAGCAGGTGCAAAGATTAGAATGGAATGCAAACCTTGTGGTAAAGTTATTTACCTTATGTTTATTTCGTGATCACTTGTTGATATATTTTTAGGGTTTTCTGTATTTAGATGGTACTTAAAGAAATAGTTTTTAAATTCTATGTGGTATATGCATATTTATTATTCTAAATTTATAAACTCAATGAAAAAAAACTGCCAAGAACTAGTTAAAATTACAATATAATATTTCCGTAAATATTTAAACATTTAAGGGTATATGGTATTTTTATTAACTATTTATAAATATTAATTTTTCACAATCTAAGCATATTGTCTACCATGTCTTCCATAAGCGTAAAACAGAGTGTATTTTTAAAGAAATGGTAACATATACGATATCTGCTATCAGATTCCATGTAATTTCGTGGTCAGATTTTATTATAGCTGTTTTTTCATGATTTTTAACTCGGTTGTTTCGTCAATTGGGGGAGGGGGGTGTGCGGTGCTGTGCTATATTTTTATATCTTTTGAAGTGTCTACTTAAACATGTAATTTAAACTGTCAATGAAATATTTTTTCTTTCTCATGGTAAGTCTTCCTACCTCCGTTAGGAGAAACTTGAAATTTGGCGTAGTGATATATACTGCTAACTTGCAGTCAACTTTTTACAGATATTCATATGAGAATTAGGCGCGGGGGGGGGCAGGCGGTGTTTTGATTGGTAAATGCATATCTTTAAAAAGTTAACTGCGTCAGTTAACTATATATATATATATATATATATATATACATATACATATACATATACATATACATATACATATATATATATATATATATATATATATATATATATAATTATTAAATTTCAAATCTCTACAAATTGCAAGGTTCCTGAGGAAATCGGCTATAAATATAGAAATACTTAAATATATAAGGTATTATACTTTTTGTACCCGTAAAATCATGGTGCTTATGTAAAAATTATGGACGTCCAAAATAATCATTTTAGTTTTCTTACAATCTTCGAGTCGGCTTCTAAAAATCTATATATACTTCATAATTCTACATCGAGTAATTTCGGAAATAAGATTCGGACATATAATATACAAAAACTTGCGAAAACTGTTTGATGTGTTATCTCATAAGAAATGTTTTAGAACTTTATAACTGTGTTAAAATAATAAACGATGAAAAAGGTGTAGCATTTAATAAACCATCACTAACATTCCTAAACGAATAATACGTTCAAGTCGTATCTAAGAAAAACGGCTATGACGGACGTGTGGATAAGCATATCAGTGATCTTAGAGGGATTCTGTTTTCTCTTTTAAAGTACGAAACCCTGAAAACTATTAAATATCGAGTCAGAAATAAAACAGTGAGTTAGGCATAAAAGAAAAAAATTATCGCGGTAACAACAAAAATTTCTAACTTTTAGACATAAGAAAATAATGCAGGATTAATGATGTCTGACGAAAAAATATTTAATTCCGTAACTTATAGAATTATTATTATGACTCTCAGCCTCAAAGTGAAAAAAAAGTACATTGAGTCGTAAGAATGTAATTTTGCACAATGTAGTTCTAGAGACGTGACTAAAAATGTTTATAAAAACACATGCCGACATCCGCCAGCCCCGTCTCCGAGAACACTTAAAATTATTTAAAACGTTATAGTATAGAATTTTTGGAAAGTTATTGCGATAATTATAGACCTCATAGTTTTCAGGAAAATTATATTTTTCCTAAAATTATGAAAAATGTACTATACAATATACTTACATAGCAATAATAATAAATAAAATTTGTCGTAAATAGTTTAATGTACATACAACGTAACCTTTAACATTTAAAATTGACTATTAAAATTAACCTGAAGGTATTCAGAATCTTTGTAGAACAAATTTTAAGGATACATAACTGATTTTTAATATTTTGTGATTGTTATAGTCCTCTAAAAATGCAAATTATGTCATTATATTCATCGAAAAGTTGAAAGTACTGTAGATGCTTCTTAAATAGCCTCGTCGTTAAATATATTGCTAACAAATGTTTCTTTCATAAAACATATTTTATACTTACGATAACAGTATTTCTTTTCATTTTACATTGTGGTTTGCATTGGAGAAAACATAAATATTTTATATGCGGGAATAATTTGGAGCAAACATTTTCAGTAATATATATTTTAGAAACTTTTTAACTTAACCAAGAAAGAGAATCTTCAAAATCTATAACTAACAATTTACATTATCAAAGACCAAGACTATATAAATGATGTTTAAATTTCTTTGTGCACGAATTTTTAAAAATTACATTTAAGATTTTTTTTTAATTTCGTAATTTTATACTAATTTATCTGATATCAAAAGTAGTCAGTTTGAAAGATGACATACAAATTTATGATTTTTTCAAGCATTAATTAAAAACTGACGATAGTGAACAGTTCCTTGCATTGGTAATCTTATTTTCTAGCTAAAAATTGATTCACAATGTTACATTTATATAAAAGAAACTATTCTATAGTCAAAGTAAATAAATTATGTTTCTACGAAGGAAAGCCAGTAAAGTCTACGCAGTGTTAGGCCCAAGTATTACAAAAATAAGTATCACCATGTTACATGGGGAAAGACAAAAAATAAGCCCCTTGAAATTGTTTTTAATTTTCTAGTTGACAAGCGAGAAATTGTTTTGTTCCTTATGAAAAATCAGTTTATTTTCGTAACATTTATAAGTGCTATTTCTAATGAAGCGTTTAAACCAGAATGATAAAACAAAGTGCAAATTGTGTCCGCTCTATCCCACATACACAAATGTAACCCACTAATCCAGGAAATTTGCAACTCTGATAAGGTCGTCGGGAAAAGCGACGCAAAATTAGAAAAGAGCAAAAATTCGAAAAGGGCAGTCATTTTGGTAACACAAAAAGTATGTTGATGTCAGTGATGGACAACTCTAAAGACAGGGCGGAGGTCTAATAAAATATTGGAAATAAGTTTATTCCATGTAAATTGGAAAAAGATGGTCTTGAGGGTTTCAACAATTTTTACCCATAATTTTTGAGTGTACATCTTCAGAGATATACTGAAATAAAAAATTAGTTACGCGCTCCGTATTTACGAAAATACTAAACCTAAAATTATGGACGAAACAGGATTTTTAAAGTCCATACAATTACGAAAGAAGATTATAGCAACGATTTTATTCGACAAAAAAAAAGATATATATATATATATATATATAGTAATTTTACTTTAAACGAGGTACGAAAACCTCGATGCGTGAGTCAGACTCGCACTTGTCAGGTTTCATGTCGAAATATTTCAGAAGCCTGAAAATTTGATCTAATTAATTAGTCTATTTTCAATATGTCCTTTCATTCTACTTTCATTTCTTAGATAAAACCATTCTCACTAAAATTCTTTTTCTTGTCTCGATACTTGAAATTAATTAGCTATGGTGAGTTGAAATTAATTAGCTATGGTGGTAATATATTATATCGTATAATCATGAATTAGGATTTTAAATTATTTCTTAGTAATATGATATTTCATTAGGTGATGTGAGTGTGTAATAGATATTAACCTAATAGTAAATAAATATGCAAATAATGTATGTGTCAATATGAGTAGAGAAAAGTATCGGAGAGAAGAAGGGACGGAGTAAATTTGAGGAATGTTGAGGAGATTTTTAGAAAAAAAAATCCAGTTTATTTCAGAATTGCGTAAAGTTTTGGTAGAGTACGTAGAGTTTAGTTAAATTAATAAAAATCCTGAGTCTCGTAAAGGCACCTTTTTACACAAACAACTTTAAAACTTTGTAATGAAACTTGTCATGAAGTTTAATACGAAATTTAAAATGTGCTAACTTCTGTTCAAAAGAGAGCAAGTAAATAGTTGGTCCTAAGTTCCGGTTACATACTTGTGAGTTAACAAATTTAAAGCTGAGAAAAGTTTTTCCACCAAGCTATTTCATTTTCCGTCTCTTGACTAATGCTCTTTACTCGAAGTTAAATTTATATTTCAACAGAATTGAAAGATCCAAATAAATTCAAGCTAGGAATTTTGCATATTGTACGAGCATGTGCTAAAAAAAAGAAGTTAAATATTTTTTGTACTTGTTACTCAAGGTATAGGATATGATAACTTAGGAAATATTTGTTAGTATTTGTATTAATTAGTTTATAGCAAAACTTACAATGTATATTAATTTGGTAACTATATTATATATAGATATGTTTGAATAAACTTTCATTACAGAATAATTTTTTTAAATTATTAAGTGATGACATTTCATTGATTAAAATGCTATTCCGAATAATTCAACTAGTGTCTTATCTTCTATAATTAATTCTAAAAATGATAAAAAATTCAATTCACTATTCACATAATTCAATAACATATTTTGTAATAATTTATATATACATAGATATATATATATATATATATATATATATTACTTGAGAAAATTATTTTTTTAATACTGACTGTATCTCAAAAATGTTGATTGATCACAAGCCATCCACGCACCGCGGCGACCCGAGTTGGATTCCCGGCCGCTCGTCGAGAGGTGCTGGACTGGTTTCTGGTTGCTTGGAAGAGATTTCTCTCATAGCAATAATCAGCCATATGTAGCGATTAGATACAATAAAGTTCATAATAAATAAATAAACCATTGACACTACGGAAAATTTACAATAAAAATTTACATAGTTTATTTCACTACTCATTTAAATGACAATTTCTTATTTTACATCCGACGAATTTTGAATGAGAAATTTTCAAATGGAATCAAACTTGTATCTAAAGTTAAGATATCAAATTATGCATTGATTTACATCAAAATTGCCTTTAAATCTACGTCAAGTCGTTTCAAGGGGCAGATAATAAGGGCCACAAAAATACCTTTTTCACAATTTTGCGGTGGCATGTCTTTAGTGATATACTAAAAAGCGTACAAAAATTAAGCCTCCTCCATATTTCGGTAACTACGCAATCTTATTCAATGAAAAAAATAAGGGTTTTTAAAAGTCCACGCAAATGTTGTAGCGATTATATCAAATCTTATTATAACTTACGAAATATGCACCATAATTTTACGCCTGTGATATATATAGTAGGCAATATTTGCATGTTGTAAAAAATTATATTTTTAATACTAAAATAAAAACCGTATGCACACTTAAATTTTTATATGTGCCAAGATGTGATATTTTCATACAGAGAGTACTTAATCACTCTAATGTTTGTTTATAATTAAACGTGTACGGAACCCTTGTAGTTCGAGTTCCACTCGTATTTTTCAGAATTGAAGGTAATTAATATCTGTAGAATTAACAATCATTATAGTAGCCGTCTTTTGTACAAGCTACACTCGTATCTACATAGCTTTAATTAATTAAAAATCATATTTCTAACTTTAGTCGGAATTCTATACAAATTGGTTTTATTATTCAATTTTTATTATTTATAATAAATAATTAATCTTTTTGAATAAAAGTAATTTTTTCTTTTGAAGTTTCAAATCGCTTGAACCTATATTTAAAGAAATTAAAATTAATTTAGTATTATTGTTATACATATTGCTTTAATTAGTAAAGTAATTGATTAATTTTTATTTACTGATCGACGAATTACATTGATTGTTTTTCAAATTTATTTTTCCTTGTTGATTTTTGTTTCATAAGCAGTCGTATGTCAATAATCAGTCGTACGTCCTTTTATTTCAGTAAGTGATGTTCTGTTATAGAGCTCACATCCGCTATCAAAATTTAATTAAAAAATATATCTGTTTATAATACGTCCAAAACTATTAAAAATTAAATAAACGTATGATTAGCGCCAATAGATTTCAGTTATAAACAAAATGATTGAATTGATTTGTGATAATCAGCTCTCAGTCTCTTCAAAGTCGTTTAATGCAACAAACATTTTGAATTAACTTTAAAAAACTGTCTTTATTTAAAAATATTATACAATTAGATTTCATTACATCTTCACTACGTGCGTATATCGATAATCATGGTAAACGAAAAAAACGTAACATGGTAAATGAAAAAAATTACAATTGGGAAAGTGGGATATTTTGTATTTACCCTATTTATAGACTTTTAAAGTACTCCGTACTTCAAAAGGAAAAACAAATCCTTTATAATACCGCTCATGCATTTGTCATAGCCGTTTTTTTCTCAGAAACTGCTTGCTGTAGAAACTTGAAATTTAGCACGGTAATGAGACATATTCACCGGCATATGTCTCGATAGTTAACGCCGAAAGTCATTCGTATTGAAATTTTAGAGGAAAAATGAAGTAGCCAAAAAATTTAAATTCTTCGTATATGGTGGTTTGAAAGGGTTAATTGATAAGAATACCAAAATTTTTTTTTCTTGCTTATAAAATAGAACATTTCTAAAAATATTAATGATGACATACGTGTCCCTTCTATCTAATTACACTAGGCAATAGGAAAGATTTATTGTGCTGGAAGGTCTACACTAATGATAACTTACAATGATAACTTTAAAGTTTTTACGTCAACGGAAATGTAAGTACAACAGCGTTACGCTGATATCTTCATAGTGGTAAATTCTTGATGGAAAATCAAAAGTTACGTAATTCCTACTTTAAAGTCAGATTATAAAGTTCAGAATATTTTCATGTAAAAAATTAATATCTTTTCTAAATTATGTAAACAAAAAGCTGAACAAAAAAAATTGGAACTTCGCGGAAGGGAACTTTTAATATCAAAGAAATAGGGCTTCGCGGAGGGAAATTTCTAATACCGTCAAGCCCCTTCATTAAAACTTAAAAAGAAAAGTCATTACAAACTTTACGAAGTATAATAGAAAATTAAAATAGTCCTTGAGTGCCGTCCGTAAAATAACAACTAGATAGTTGGCTCAAGACACAAAGAGGAAGCCTAACGATTTATAAGAGGTTTAATTAAAAACTTAACGTCGAGAAAAAATATTTTCACACAAAAATAAAAATTTTCCGGCCAGAAATTATGTTATTTACTTTAAATTTTCTTTACATCAAAGTGAATATTATGTATATTATATTATACAACACATACATATCTTTCTGAAAAATTATGTTAACTTTCACAATATTTCTTCGTGACCTGTAATTACCGTATTATAATAATCGAAATGAGACAATCCAATACCAAAAGAATCGATATAAATGAAACATTTATATTCACTTCTCAGGACCATTTAATATGGAAATTAGAAACTCAAAATATTTATATTCTTTTCATCATGAATTTGTGTCACCCAATATAATCTTAATAGATCTAAAAATATCACAATAGCGCAAAAAGTACAAAATTTGCAATCAGCGCTTTAATTTTGTGGTAAAAAATAATTAGAATTTTAGTAAAGTTATTTAATTTAGGTGGCATACACCTAAAAAAGGGGTCTTTTTTTTTACTATCCTAAAATATTTATATGGAATATTTGGTGGGGCCAGTAAAATTATAGATTTTATTTTTTTGTATTTTCAGTATTAGGTGGGATATTAATAGAAAAGAAAATTATAAGGCTTCCAAAGCATTTTTTAACACTTTATTTAATTTTTTCTATAGATATGAAATCACAAAAACACAGTATTACTAGAAGTTTGCCTAAAACTCACCTGGAAACAATAGAGATTATTTAAAAAAATTTTCACGCCCGCTAATGTATTAGATAACATATTTAAGTGGTGAAAAATAATACTAATATTTGTAAATAAATGAATAGGAAACCCCATAGCGCTAGTTTTACCCGTGTTCATAGGTTTATTTTCATAATTTTGACTCTAGCAATTTTAGAAATAGGGGGCGTCTCTGGAATAATTTTATGTAAGATACTGAAACAAGTTATTTTCAATTTATTAGTTCAAATTATTGTGAATGTGTAAAATTAGAAATTCTCTTCCTTTAATTTACATACTCCATCTAAAGAAGCCATACGACGGTTAATATATTTATCGCGATAATAAACTTGAATTTTCTGTCACATGGTTTTAGAGAAAAACGGCAGTGACCGACGGATACGTCAGTAATTCTTTCAAAAGATTTCCGTTTTTTTAAATACGAAATACTAAGAACTAAAAAAATTAAGAATGAGACTTGTAAAATTATTTTCTCATTTGTGAAACCTCTATTTTCGCAAAATTCACTGGAAAAGCTCCATCACATACTTAACAAAATTTAATATCAAAATTTAATTACGGTTTATAATCCATAATCCTTGACTACAATCTTCCAGAAAACAACAAGTTAATTGAATCATGTTATAACAAAGACGAAAATTCTTCTAAGTAATTTTATTACTAACTGGACCATCTGAAAAGAGATTTTCCTTAATGACAATTTCATTTCCCAGTCCACAATCAACACTCAACAATATTCTTTGAACGAAATAAAATATCTAAAGGGATACTGGTCTAAAAGTTTTCAAAAATAAAGTAAAAATATCAGACATTATCCGGTGTGTAATTATGAAAGAAAATTTTAAAAAATTACTACTACTTTAAACTACCTTCCTACTGTAATTTAAATGATAATTAATTAATTTTTTTGGCGAAATATAATTCATGTTTAAAAATTACACCTTGCACCCAACTAATTTGTAAACCATAATTTTAAATTATTTTGAAAATTGTAAAAGGACAATACTTTCAGCAAATACACCGTTAGTGCACTTTCGCTAATTCAGATAATATAAAAAAAATTATTTCATTACGTACCTGATAACAAATAAGAAACTTTTTGAAATGCGTGCTACTTTTACTTATGACACATATGGTAAATTATTTTCTTCAAATATCTTTCTATTTCATAAAAATGATTTCTGACTTTTTCAATAACTAATTAGGAAAATTTTTCCAATCAACATAAAACAGAATGGCAATAATTATTTACCAGACACGTTTACGTGTCT
The DNA here is from genome assembly GCA_039881145.1 of Druceiella hillmani. NCBI lineage: Eukaryota > Metazoa > Arthropoda > Insecta > Lepidoptera > Hepialidae > Druceiella > Druceiella hillmani. Next base: position 1,441,144 of record JAYKKI010000042.1, read on the forward strand.
CGATCTTGGTGTACGCATATATCCTGAACGCAATTGGGTTTATTATTAAAATCGTTTCCAGGACAAGCCCAGAAAGGTTTCAAACCCTCTCATTATGGTACGTTATTATTTTGTATTTTTGCCACACTGCGAATATACTATAGTTTCACGACCATTTCAACCGATTCAGTATATATTCGATATTTTTGGCACAGTAATGCTGAAGGAATAAATTGGGGCAGTATTTTTGGAAGTTTTCATTTCATATTTGGAGTATATTATACATTATTTATTCATAATCTCGTATAGATACGATTTTAGCATGTGACATTTCAACTGTTACAAAACCCTAAACGAGTCATCGTTTAGACAAGAACTTGACAATTTTTTTTTCCAAGAAGATACTTTCGCAATTTTATTTTTTGTAGAGTAACTGCGTTCGTCGGTCATAAAATTTAAGATGTTTTAAAGCTACCGAAAAATATCAACGGAAGATTATTAAAATAAAAATTTAGTGCATACTAGATCTGCATAAAGATAGTTACAAGTTATAATGAGATGTCAAACATCTCCCAAATTGAGTATTCAGCTGAAATAAATTGATTCAAGCAATATAATGAAACGATAAAATAAAGTATTTTGCAGAATTTTGTTTATATCGTTTAGAAATCCAGCACCTTTAAGAGATAATAGCGTGTTATGAAATTTCTAAGTTGCCGACATAATTTCCAAGTTTCAAGTTTTAATAACAGTTCATATTTAATTGGTGTATTATAAACGTATTTCATTTTTTGTTTTAATTGGAAATTAAATTATATTTCACATGTAAGGCAGAAATTCGACATAGTGATAAAGCATATTAATCCAAATGTATTCAATAGTTAATATTTAAAAATGTTTTCATAGGTTGATTAAAAGAGCAAATTGAAAACTAGAATTTTTTTGTTTTTGCATTGTGTGGAATTTATTGGTATTTTACCTCTAGAAGTTTTTTGGCAAAAGATAATTTTTTACAATACTTACAAGTGTGTCAAAAAATAGTTTGGGAAATTTTCCTAAGAAACTACTAATATAATCGCAAACCCAAGAAAATCCATCGGGCTGCCATGCCCTGCCTATGCCAAAAATTTAGCTGTTTTATCAATTTGTGACTAATTGAAAATCTCTTAGGTGCGCAAATAGCTTTTCTATTGTGCCACAATGTAATTGGTATTGAGAACGGAAAGTTCTAGTTCCATCATAACACACTGGCCATTATTGGTGAATAAAGTACTTTTAAAGACAGGACAAATATGTTTAAACACGGCCTCAAATTTTTCAAAGGAACCTGTCACCCTCGTCTGATGAAGATTTCTCCGGGATATCTCTGTTTTTCCTAATTAGTACATTACTATATTTATATGGAACCATTTTAAAAAGGTGTCCCACCATTAAAAAAAATTATCAAATCAGTCTGCCCAGTAATAGATTCGCAAGATTTTTTTTTTGAGATCGGGATGTACTTTATATTTCATATTTTGCTAGATATTAATTTTTTTAAATATTTTACTACGCTTCCAAACCTTTATTTACGTAGATATAAAACTCTAAAAAATGCACGGATGTGCCAGAAAGGGACGGACGGACATGACGAAACTATAAGTTTTCCGCTTTGACTACTTTACTGCGGAGCCTTAATAGGACGACTAATTCTATGTAACATTTATAAATACGACACTTTTAGATTATATTATCGAAACGAAAATTAAATTTTTAAAAAGAACATAACTCCGTGAATGCAAACTGACAAAAGGGCCTTCCCAGCAATCCAAAATATAGAAATACCAAATAATATATTGTGGCCCAAAAATAACTTCTGACAAAGAGTAATCACATGTTAATATTATAATTTTATGGAACCATCCCAGGGAAAATTCAGCACCACGAAGCTTCCATAAACACATAAAAACTACACATAAGGAAGCTATTATTTTAGGAAGACATTGTATATCTCTTAAAAAAATTACAATTATTAATATTATTTCAATCAAAAATTATGAGACTTAGTACGAGACTTAAAACCATTGCCCATTTTTTTCTATAAATTTTTATGTATGTGTTAATAGAACTATTTACCATAAAATCCTAAAAATAATTTGTAATCCCTAAAACCTACCTTTTCAATCGATACTCCACCTAGCATATGAACGAAAAAAATTATTTTTTCGTTTATCCCATCTAAAATTTTATTAATTAATTATTTTTATTTTTATATATTGAAATACATGATGATTAATATGCTTTACATTCATAAATTAGGTTAAAGGATCGACAATTGTTAAAAAGATTTTTGTTAAAAAGAATATGATTTTCTAAATGTAAACTGAAAGATTCTTCTCAGAAATCTAAAATACAGAATTACCGAATAATAAGTGAAACAAAATAGCACTTCTGACACAAAATAATCACATATTAATATTAGATTTTATGGGTTCAACCCAGGGGAAAACTATTAGTACATAAAAACCATTTAAGTACTTTTAGAACTCGTATCACGAGGGTTCTATAAAGACTTAAGCATTATTAAATATATTTAGTTTTCTTTTAAAAGAGTTACAAGAATTATTTTTGTAAAAAATTATGAGATTTAGAACAATTACCATATTTTTTCAGGACTTTTAAGTAAACATTACTAGTAGTTTACTTAAAAGATCTGAAAGTTCTGATATTTTTATATCTTCGGCTTTTCCATTTTTGTCGTTAGAAGGTAGCTATTTTTTAATTTAATTTTCAACCATGCTAAGATACTATTTCACGTAAAATTCTAAAACATATTTTGCAATCCTTGAAAATTACTTTCCCAATACATGAAATGAAAAAAAGTGATTTTTTTATTTGTCCCATTTAAAATTTCAATACTTTTTTATTGTCAAGTATTGAAATACAGGTGATTAATATGCTTTATCGTTATATTAAATTTCAAGCTCCTATAAGGAGAACTCTTCTGACAGATGGACAGGCTGACTGATATTTGGGTGTTGTTAAAAGAATTCTTTTTTCCTGAGCAACTGAACCGCGAATACTGCGGAGAAACATAAAATCGTGTATTTAGAGATAAATTTGTTCAAATTATTTATATGAGTTAATAATATAATGAACATAAGATATAATATAGTGAACAAAAGATCAAAGGGGATAGTCGTAATTCAAAGTTCATTGTTTATTTCCAAATCATTATCTCAGTTCATGATTTGATGCTTTTTAAAGGCGATCATTAACACCACAATTGAATAGCAACATAGTAGACGAGTAAAAAATATATGAAAGGATTTTTTTAAATTAAAAAATATATTAATAAATGTATTAATGTATGTTGGAACCCGAGTTGGATTCCCGGCTGCTCGTCGAGACGGGCTGGACTGGATTCTGGTTGCTTGGAAGAGATTTCTCTCATAGAAATAATCCACCATATGTATCGATTTCACACAATAAAGTTCATAATAAATAAATAAACCATTGATACTGCGAAAAATTTACACTAAAAATTGGGCATAATTTATTTCACTACTCATTTAAATGACAATTTCTTATTTTTCTACACGACGAATTCTGAATGAGAAATTTTCAAATAGAATTAAAGAAATTTGTATCTTATGTTAAAATGTCAAATTACGCACTGATTTACACCTAAATTGTGTTTAAATCTACGTCAAATCGTTTGAAGGGGCTGATAATAAAGACCACAAAAATACCTTTTTCACAATTGTTGGTGTCTTTAGAGATGTACTGAAAAATATGCAAAAATAATGCTACCCCCAATTTCTGAAACTACTCAATCTTAAATAATGAAAAAATAAAGTTTTTTAAAAGTCCACGCAAAGATTAGATCTTATAAGTTTTGAAATATGCACCTAATTTTTCCGCCTGTGAATATATAGTTGGCAATATATGTACGTTGTAAAGAATTTATATTTATAACATTAAAATAGATTAAATTTCATAATAGATTAAATTATAAATTAATAATAGATTAAATTATTAATAAATAGATTAAATTTTTAGCATTAAAATAGATTAAATTAAATTTTTATTATTGTCTAAATGTGTACGGAACCATCGTAGTGCTGATTCTACTCATGCCTTGTGCCTGACAGGTTTTTAATAAAGTACCATTTCCCTTATTCTTCTGAGTATTAATTTATACCATTACGACTTTCATCATCGGACAAAGACTATTTATTTCTAACTTTATAGATATTTCTCGAAACTCTTCACAAAAAAACGAAACATTTAGACGTTTGAAGAGAATATACTTATTTTGAATTACACATTTATAATAATTACCAATATGTTTTAAATTACACCGCAAGCAGATTTATTTCAACACAAAAACAATTTTAATTTCCATATATGCAAACTCAACATTTATGTATAAATATATTACCAGATAGTCCATAAAAAATAAAGAAAATTGTTTTTAATTTGTAATGTTAAAATATATTATTAACATTGCAATCCATTTAAAACTGTATAATAAAAAAAGTGATTAACAAAATTATAATTCATTTAGAAAATGTACATAATTTTTTCTTCTTGTTATTTGTTTTTCTACTTAAAATATAATTTTTAGCCTTTATATAATTATTCGAAAATATGTTTTTATATTACTAACAGAATGCTCGGGTACGTTACAAAGGAAGTCACGTAGGAAGAAATCATGTTCATTTAGTATTTTTGTAGACATTATATTTAAAATAAGATCTATTTGATCGTCACATTTTAAAAATTGTTGCTCCTATGGTTTAGGAATTAACTTACATTCAATAATATAATTAATTACAATTATATTATATATAAATATATATATATATATATATATATATATATATATATATATATATATATATATATAAGTTAATACTGGTATCTGAATATGAACACTTACAATATCTTCTTCAGAAATGGAAATGTTAAAACTATTGCAATTTTCATTAACATTGTATTCGTAACAATTACTGTTCTCTAATATTACTATACGACTAAGGTTAGTTACATTAACACCAAATTTATCAAATGTATCAGATGATGTGTGTTAATGGTATTAACGATTTAATTCTAACTTCTTACTCTATCTCAAATACTCGCCGTAGTGAAACTATATACTGTGATCTAGTCATATTCCTATATTTAGCAAAACGATCTTCTAAGCCATCAGTCTGAATTCTATCGGGTAATATAAAATTTAATTCATTGTAACAGTAATCAATTAATTGTAGAAGTTCTTACGTAGACTAAATGCTAAATATGTTAGTTTCGTTAATTGAATATCACTATTTTTAAAATTTTCCCAATTATCTAACCATGCTAAACATTGAGTGAAAAATTATAATTATCTTTATTAGGTGCAAGTCGCTTCATTAAAGGATTTAATAATGTCTTATCCTTTAACATTGTTTTTATATTAACAATATTCTTCCATTTTAAGATAATATTGACGAATTTTGCAGTATTTTCATAATTTTATAATTTATGTTGCCTACCGATTACTAATAAACCATAGTGAACATGCTTATTAAATCCATTTAATAATACTTTTACATTCTGATGTTCAAGTTACTAGGATTGAAAGACATAAGATTTAAAGTGTAAACAAATTTAACTAAATTGCCATTATCTAAGTCATATAAAGATTTGATGTTAGCAAACGAGGTAATGTTATTTCATGCATGAAGTAAATTTTCAAACTTTGGATAAAGAAATGTCTGATTCTTTTGGTTAAGCCAATTATTGCGTATGCATTTTAAAATACGTACGGTATCAAAAATACAAAATAATGGTTTAATTTTAAAAGCAGCATTTTGATATACTATATCAAATTCAGGTGGTGAATTGAAATGTACATAAGCTTTCTTATTAACAGAATTATTGTTACTAACTACAAATACAATATTATAACCTATAGCATATAAGCCTGTTATGACGTTATTAATATATAGATATAAATCTGCACCATTAATATAGTCTATTGAGCTACTTTAAAGAAGTTGTCTATAATTTACAGGTAAAATATAGACAACTTCTTTAAAGTAGCTCAATAGACTTTGTATCATAAAGATGTGCGCTTTAGTTGGTTGGTTAGTATTATCCATGACTGTAATAATATCACAGGCATAGCTAATACCTGCTTTATAACCAAAGTATAACTTTAAATAAATTTTATCGATCATTAAAGTAACAATATAATCTTATTAAAAGGCTGGTTTAAAAGGCTGAACTTTTGCTTAAAAGGCTGAACTTTTGCTTATTATATCTAAGAAAATTGATCTTTTGAATTGCAGTTACATTTCGAAAAAATGTTTTGAGGAGTTTTAAGTGTAAGATAGCACTACTGCGAAAGTAACGATAAATAGGGAGGGTGGGGGTTTAAAATAGAATATAATATACTTAAATAAATTTAAAAAGTTTGTAGATTATCTAAGTCTTTCTTTTTCGTGGTTAATAAAGCTATCTGTTCACACTAAAAATAATTTTTTTTTACAGTTGACGTCATCACCTAAGTTTAAACAGCACACTTTAACGTATCAACAATATTAAAATAAGTGTCATGAAAAGATTGTTTGCTAGTATTTTGATTTTTAAAGCTTTCTAGTACTGAGAAAAAATGTTTAAAATTACAAATTTTTATTGTAAAGATTTCACTGAGAAATTTCTTTGATTCACTATGATTTTGAAACAATTTTGATTCTATATTATCATGAAAGGTTGCTGAAACTTATATTTAAAGGGCTTTCAACAAAGAAATTATAAAAAATATTACAACATCAACAATCTAATCCCCACTCTACTTTTCTAACTTGTAGGTAGAAAAGTATGCTGGAAATTCACTAAAGCATTTAAAAATATATATTTTTCACATCCATTTTGTGACTGGATACTTTTACTAAGAACTAATTCTACTGTTTTATTTTCAGTACGTAAAATTGTTCTGAATGTTCTGGAGCACTTACTAGGACAGTATGGAAACACTGAAAGCACAGCACTGTCAAACAAACGAGCTTTTTAAAGACACATCTATCTTCTTCGCAGTTTTCTCTTCGAACATTTCTGCGATATGGCGGATGTCCTTGACTGCAAACTGTAGCTCGCATATATATAATAAAAGCAGACCATGTCATATTTATGTGATACGCTTAAAACTACCATTAAATCAATTTGAACATAGGCAAATGTTCGAGTACTCACCCTGGAATATTTGCTAGGTGGGAAATGTTGTCGATGAATTGCGTGAGTCCATTTCTTCTTCAATTTTTCTTTTTTTGGGAGTGAGAAAACTGCGTGTGTATCGTCGCTGACAAGATTTGTTTTACAATTCGGTACACAGCACTTATTAACCATTTTAAAACTTTTAAGTGAACTCAAGTATTAAAAGCAGGGAAAAGAAACATCCACAAAAAAGATGCTATTTTGCCATTTGTGAGTAGTTTTAAAATTAACCATTCGCAGCGCTGGTGTCTTAATATATGAACGGCCTCATTTGCGTGCCTCGCTTTTGGAGACGTAAGCATTCCAGCTTTCTCTAGAACTAGTTGTTGGTGTGAGCGGGCTAATGCGGATAGCCGGGTCGCGTAGATTCGTTGACTTAGTTTTGTTCAATAATAAACTGGTAGGTGTCATTAGTGACTCTATTTTTATATTACGTTAAAAAAACACAATTTGTGTAGGTGATTGTAAGCACATAGGTCTTAAGTTTTTTTTTCAATAGAAATGTTTAAACTGTAAAATCATCTAAAGTAGTCATACCTAAAAAAAACAAATCTTTTTAGAAGACGATCGTATTCGTCAGACGGTGTTGCGATATCAGGAAACGTACTTATCTAGACAGCAGCGTCCAGAAAACGATCGTATTCAATATTCAATCTTGTGAAATATAGAATCGAACAATTATAGAAAGTAGCGATAGGAAGGAGATCAGCGTAATTACCAAAGTGAACGAAAAGTTTAAAGCCAAAACAACATAACATCCGTATTCCAATACAATGTGATCGATATTATGTATTGCAAAGACAAAAACCGACAGCTTTGCACAAAACCGTGAAAACGCGAGTTTTGTACGTCAACTGGATTCAAAGGAAGGAACGAAAAAGGCATTTGGTAACTGGCAGCCAAACGGGAAGTGCCAAGCAGGATATTAAAAAAGCGCGAATAGACAACGACCACTGAATAAAAACCAAATAAGGAGAACCAACAGACGTAATATAGTAGGCGAGACAAATATGATAATGTGTTTAATTACGATTCCCAAATTAATTTTTCTGCAGCGGTAGAGATAGACTCTATGAATATGACTTGCAATAACTACAGAACTTTGAGGTGAAAAGGAGAGATAATAAGTTTATTTCATAAAAATAGCATATGTTCGTCCCTGTCCATTTTTCACAAAAGATTAAACTACTTTTCATGGTGTTTTCATAAAAATATATTTTGTCAGCGCTTTATTTCAAGAAAAGAGAAATTTCAACATTGAACAAATTTACTTTTCTTTTTTAAAATTCTAAGCCAAAAATTCCAAGTCAAAAAATGACAGCTAGTTTTAAATAAAAAATAAAGTTCAAATAAATAGAAACTAAGTTGTTTTCTTAAAATCATCGTTAATAGAATATTTATTTATATTCAATATGCTCCTTCAACATATAATCGCTATAATTCATTTTAGCACGTAATTCGAAGGAACGTGGATACGAAGTTAAAGATTTTCGATATAAGATTTAATATTTTGCTATAAATTATTGCAAAGTATATTTAAATAAGAGACACTTCTATGTAATAAAATAAAAAAAGACCTAGGTAGTTTTTGGGACTGCCGACAAAAGTGAAAACTTATAACTATGAAAAAATAGTGGTTTTAAAAATTTTTAATTTTCAAATCTGTTACGAAAACATTATCGAACAATTAGAAATTTTGTTTTACTAGGCTAGTACTAATATATATAATAACTCCTAAGTCAACATGCAATACTCATTGCATGATGTATTCCAGATGTCAAATTTAAAAAAAATAAAGATATAAAATTTTTAAACGCAAATATTGATACGAATATTGGATATATTTGCATATAAATGCTTTGTCTTTGTTATCCGTCTTTATGCATAAAAATATTAACGTATTTAGTACTCATTGTTGTAATGCACAGTGATCTTAAAATGAAATAATTAAAATAATAATCAAAGTGAAATACAATATAAACAATGCTCAAATACACTCACACTGAACTTTCCACGTAGTCAATTTAACTTTACTTGTGCAGCACTAATGTTGCATAAATACCCAGCACTCATGTTGCACAATATATCATCTTTATAGCTACAGATATAATGCTATTACAGCATGTTGGTGATGCGAACTCACAAGATTTTATCCATCTAAAAAGCGACTACATACAGCCGAATAAATAGGATGTGTTGGTGTATATATGTGTATAGAAATATTATGGGTGTATATGTATATATATATATATATATATATATATATATATATATATATATATATATATGCTGTGCTTGACCAGCAGTAAATATACGCTTTCACTGCTGGTCAAGCGTAACATGCCTTATTTATAGCTAAAGATATAGTGTTAACGTTACGCAATATTAACGCTACGCAAATCCATAAGAATTTCCCTTACCATAAATCGCTCAACGCGTCGAAAGAAGTTTTCACTTCAATAATTAAAAATGCAAATGTTCACGTGTAATCATTTTTAATGAAATTTTGTCTTATACTTACAAAACTCTTTCAACGTATCTTATATGCTTACATTAAAACTGTAATTCTTTTGTGTAAATTGAATCTCGAATATTGAAACCGAATCTATATATGGACATAAAATTAGAAATCTTTGGTGTGGTAGGTAAAGTTTCATAGTAAATTATTGTACAATTATTTTAATTAAGAGATACCTGTGGTATAATTAAATACGATTAAGTTGTTAACGTAAATATTTAAGTGAAATCATTGAGAACGAAATATTTTCTTGTAATCATCACACTCCTTCATATGTCATATATACTGATTTCATTACTGTAATTAATTTTTATTATATGTTTGATAGCCAGCTTTACACATGGATACAACATTAGAAATTCTAGATATAGGAAATGTTTCAATCTAAATTACCACATGATTATTTTAATGAGAGATACCTATTTCATCATATCTTGTATACTGATATGATAAATGTAATTCATTTTCCTTTTGTATATTTTGCAGCCAGCCGTCAAGGTTGAAATAAATATAAGAAAATTTTTATTTTTAAGTTAATGTTTCAGTCTAAATTACTACACGAATATTTGAAAGTATATTCATTAATCATTATTAATGAAATATTTGCTTTCAATGATTACGTTTCTTGTACTTATTCTATATTAATTTGTCGTTTTTGTTTATTCAATAATTTTTAGGAAGCCTAAATCATGAACAAATATATGCAATACTATATACAAAAAGTTAGAGCACGAATAAACTCGACATGTAAGAAAAAAAAATTAGGACTCATGATATGGATTATGGGTAAACATGATGACAAAAAAGATTCTTATAAAAAAACATACTAAATATTAACAATCAATAAACGTAAACTTTTCTCGCAATAATTACTACAAGATTGGGAAGAAATTTTTTATTAAATTTTACGAATCATTTTATCAAAAAATACAAATTATCAACTGAATTATTGACAAAATGGACAAATAAATTTTTAATAATAAAAATGTGAAAACGCTCAACGCATCATAAAGATAAATTAACTAATTGATCCTGCAGATGATTCGTGATATAAACAAGTGTAATAATGATGAAGATACTGTAACAAAGGGCAAGAAAAAATATCAATGACATTAAATAGATAAAAGTATAATGGCCAACGTTTTTTAGGTAATGGCATATAATGATTATACTTAAATATTTGGCTATTTTGCATCAAATTCTATACATTATTTTGATATTAGTTCTTATTAAACATTCAAACAAGACTTATGTTGTTTAAGTGTCTAGTACCGCTTAAATAATATTTTCGACAAGAGAAAAACAAACATGCAGGCATATTGTAAAAAATACTACTGTATTAAACCTCCGAAGTTCGAAGGACAACACTTGCTTCAATTACTGTTCATAAAAAAATGTTGAGGGACAATTTATTCTTGGTAAAAAATTGCTTACACATTTTTATTTAGGAAAAACTTCACTAAAAAAAATGATAGTTAAATAGCGATAGAAATAAATACTTTTCCGAGGAACTCGCGAAAAATTTAATATATAAACTGTTGCCTAAAAAACCATCTTAAACTTTGCCAAAACATAACAAGTTATTTATATAATAATGTCGAGAAAATGTTCGTACCATAACTTCAGTAAACTTGTTACGCTTTATTTTCTATCTTTAAGTATTATTAAGGGACCGTTTTCCAAGAAACAAACTTTTACAAAGTAATAAGTTTCGTCGACGATTTTGTAAGCACAGATTTTTATGTTTACACCTCAGGTATCTGAAATAAGTGAATGGCTACCAAATAGTCGTAAATATCAAATTTAAAATAAATTGGGTCTCAGTTACGATCATTCAAAAGGAAAAATAGAACATATAAATATTAGTATTTTTTGAGTTTTTTTTTGTAAATGATTAATATAAGAAACAAATCACTTGCACATTACCGAAGGACATTACCATATAAGTCTACGTAAAGTGCCCAATGCTCAAAAATAAAGAAATTTCGGTATGTTTTATTTATACTATACATTTTAAAATGTATGGCATGAAAAAAACTTATCAATGGCATTAATTAACCTTTTTTGTATACCTCATTTCTCAATTTAAAATGAAAGTTTTTTATCAAAATGGTCTACTTTTGAGCATCAGACGCTTTATGTGCACCACACATTTTGAAAATTATGCTTTTTATGGGCGTTAGGCACTTTATGCGCAGTGGTAATGTAACTGTAGAGTATGATTAAAGTATAAACAACTGTGGCGTATGTTTAAAGTGATATTTTTATATTCGATTATTGAGTAGGCAACTCCGGCGCAGACTAGATACCCTTGATGGAATTTGTTAGGGCTACTTACAGAACTGTAAAAACTGAACGAAGTGATGACATAATATCATGACATAATCAGCAAATTCAGACAGTCCTAAAATTGAAATCATCTATTGCATATTCCAAGAATTTAACAAAATAAATAAATAAGCTAATTCTACCAACATCAAGTAATTTAATACCATTAATTCTAACACGTATTTTGAAATGGAATGTAGAATATCATAACTTTCGGCGATAGTTAAAATATTTTTTGAAACTCAATATTTATTATTTCGTTATATACTGATATTAGCATGATATTCACACTTCAAGTGAACGATTTACTAGAGGCCACAAAAAATAATAATAATAAATTTGTTAAATCGTATGAAAAACGTCTTTAAATGAACCATAGTCTATAGTCCGGTGCTTTTTACGTCCGTAGCATTTTAGACCCATAGCTCTATGCCGTAAATCGTAGACTCCGTCCCGCCTCATTTAACGCGGTCATTGCGTAATAAAGTGAAATCGCTCTGAGGTTAAATTTTAAATGGGAGCTATGGCCTATGTCAGGATTCGCTTATTGTTTGTAAGGATAACAAGTTTCAATGATTTTTAGGGAAAATGAAGTTTAATAAAATGCTTGTGACTACATGTTCAAAAATATGTGCATTTAATAAAACTTCTGGTCATTAAATTAGCGTCCCGTTAAAAATTTAACTAAAAGCATATTTAAGAACAATTTTTTTGTATTTTGTTATATTATTTTGTATTACGTTCTGTTATTTTCGATTCAAATGACTTCTTTAGAAAAATTTAAATCAATATTTTGAGGAACTTGAATAAAATTATAATTATAACGAATACGTACAATGCGTTGATTGAATTTGCTCGTGTCTTATTTACTAATGTAATTACGAAATCATAACGTATCCAATTTGAAAGTGAAGACTACATTTTGTTTTTAGTTTTATTTTGAATTAATTATGGGTCAACGGTTACGTACCTGTGATTGTTTAGATGTTAGAAATGATTACAAATATTTGTAATACGAAGCGTGCAAAAATAAAAATCGGTCGGTCGGGGTTGCGCATAAGAGCAGGTAGATACATCTTTTGCAAAATTGTCTGTAGACACTTACAACTTTATCTTATCAATATTTTTGCAAAGATATACTACCTAAAATTAAGAAAAAAATTGCTTTCGGACCCTTGTTACTAACCCTTTCAGATGAGGTTATGGAATTTAAAATATATTTTTAATGCTTAATTTTTGCCCACTCTTACTCCCTTCCTCAAAGTTTACATATCGTTTTGTCATCTTGCTATTGAGATCTGTGAAAGTTGATATGTTCTGTTATAATACTAAATTTCTAATTTTTAAGTAAATTTTCAAGGTTTTTGAGTCTAGTTTCTAGTAGAAACGGCCATAACAAATGGACATTCACATATTAGATTCCATTTTTCCTTTAAATACAGATAAATATTTGTTATTTATGTATGAATTTAAGACTGTTTCTATTAGTAAAATGTGGATTGTTTTAACATATTTCTTTGAACATATTTTTAACACTTCGTTAAATAATTTAAGGGATATTAGGACAATATTATTTGTTACTTTAACTTTTATTTGATAAATCATGAGAGGCACGGTAGAAAGATATTAAAATATCTTTTCCTTTCATCACTTGTGTGTTGGTTTTATTTTAGGTACAAATGTTAATTATCCTCTGTTCATAAATTTAAATGATATTATTTAACAATTTTATCGATTTTTAGGTGTATAGTCACTATTTGCGTGTACTGTGATCCACCTTATTTTCAGTAACATGTGTCTATAATTTTATTCTCTATCTAATAATTAAATTAATACTATTCTACTCAGCATAAATACGTTTTTGATTTCATTAAAAAAATCACTTTTTGGCATGTGGAATTACTTTTAAAAACATTTTGATTTCCCAATTCGTTTTAAGATATCTAAATTTTAGATCTTATGCGTAGATTTATTTCTAAATATTTTCAAATATTTACCACGAATAACTCACGATATGTATCACAGAGATACATGTCTATATATACGTCCTATAATGTAAGATACAACTTACTTCTTCGCTGTAAAATTGCAGATTAAATTCGTTGCATAAGCAGCTTAGTTTGCAACAGACCAAATTTTTAGAGATCTGCAGAATGTCTCAAAACAAAATATTTACTTTTGTACATAAAAGAGCTACTTTATGATACATGTAAAATTTACTTTCTGTCAAGAAGAAAAATATTAATAATCTATCCTATCAAACCATCGCGAGACCAATTATTTATCATAATATACAGTACTACAAATTTATTTAACATTCTTGTTTAAGAGTATATACTTCAACAATATTTACTTGCTTAGTCTAGAGTTGGGTATTTACACCACCTTTGTAAATACTTGTACAATACTTATCAGCTTACCTACTATTATAATCTCCAATAGTTTATGTCTTTGCATTTGATTTGTACCTACTCAACTATTTTGTTACTTTCTTGCTTATGTCGAGACAAGTTGAACGAGTCCAAACTCGATGGGTTTATTCATCACTATTGAGGGGTTCTATCACCACCTTCTAGTTCCATCATCAGACACTGGCTGTTACTAGTGAATAAAGTACTTTTAAAGCGAGACAAATAAGTTCAAATATGGTCTCAAATTTTCCAAAGGGCCTTAGAATTCTCATCTGTTGAAAAGGTGTCCAGGATATCTCCTTATTTCGTCGTAAGTTCCTTACTATATTTAGATGGGACCACCAGGGAAAGATGTTTTACATTTTAAAAAATAATTATCAATAACAGCCTATGTATTAATAAATTTACATCTATTTTTCTGAATATTTTACTACATATTAATTTTTTAAAGTATTTTGCTTCAATTTCAAAATTTCATTTACTAGATCTAAAAGTGTAAAAAATGCAAGAATATGACAGACAGGAACGGACGAACGTGACGAAACTGTAAGGTTTTCGCTTTTACTACTTCTCAGCAAATCAAAATACAGAATTACCGAATAATAACTTGTGGCCCAAAATATCACTCCCATCCTACCACTTCTGACAAAGAATAATCACATGTTAATATTATTTTTATTTTATTAATCATTTTTATGGAACCAGCTCAAGGGAAAACTAGCAGTAAATAAAAAACCACCCAAGTCCTTCTAAAACTCTAACCACGAAGGTTTCATAAACACTTAAGCATTATTCCATATGATTTAGTACGTCGCATTTCTTTTAAAAAAATTACCAATATTAATATAGTGTTTATAAAAAATTATGAGAATTAAAACCATTGCTAAATTTTTATTGACTTTTAAGTAAATTTCTAGTAATTCTGTTATTTTTATAATTTGAGCTTTTGCGTTTTTGTCAATAGAAAGTGGATACAGTTTAATTTTATTTTCAAATAAATTAATAGAACTATCTCAAATAAGATCCTAAAAAACGTTTTGCAATTTTGAAATCATACTTTTTCAATTGATATCTGTTATTATTATAGTTTAAGCTTTCGCGTTTTTATCGATAGAAAGTGGACACAGTTTAATTTTATTTTTAAATAAATTATTAGAACTATCTCACATAAAATTCTAAAAAACCTTTTGCAATTTTTAAAACATACTTTCTCAATTGATACATGAAATGAAAAAAGTGATTTTTTCATTAGTCTCATCTAAAATTTCAATACAATTTTTTTATTGTGAAGTATTGAAACACATGCTGGTTAAAATACTTTTTCGTTATATTACATTTGTATTAAATTTCAAATATTTGTATAAGAAAAACTTCTCTGAGGCTGACTTACACGTGACTGATGTTAAAGGATTTTTTCCTCTTGAGCTACAGAACACCAGGTATAACTGAGAAACACAAAGTACTATATTTAAAAATAAATTTGTTAAAATTATTTATGTGACTAAAGGATATACAATGACAGAATGTTAGATCAAATGGGACAGTGGTAATTCAAAGTTTATTGTTTATTTCTAAATCATTATCTCACTTCATAATATGGCACTTTATAAAGGCGATCGTTAACACGATAATTGAATACCAATATAGTAAAGTTACTTTGGTTCTATTATTAATAAACTTTTGAATTTGTAAAATTCCTTTCATGTATAAAAAATAAATGAAAGGAATTTTCCAAATCCAAAAGTTTATTATTGATAGGATCAAAATAATTAAAATAAAAATAATTAAGAGCTTGTAGTGAACGCTATAAAAGGCTTAAATAAGAGACAATCTTGTTAGTGTATCAGAATATTTAAAAAAGTAAGAAAATTAAACTTAAAGCAACGTCTTAATTCAAAATATACGACTCTAATTCAAAATATACAGTTTGGTTTAGACATTTACTCCAAATATTCCACTTTGAACCAGTTTCGTATTCTAACGTAAACATGATCTTGCCAACGTTCCAACGCGCTTTGTCGGCAAATTCCAATTATCTTCCAAAGCGGGAGGCGTCTGCTGCAAGTAGTTGCATCCGTTTGTGGCGAAATGCTTGTTAATTATATTATCACGTCAACCTCGCTGTAGCACTTGGTAGCAGGTGCAAAGATTAGAATGGAATGCAAATTTTGTGGTAAAGTTATTTATCTTATGTTTATTTTGTGATCACTTATTGATATATTTTTAGGGTTTTCTGTATTTAGATGGTACTTAAAGAAATAATTTTTAAACACTTTGTTGTATATGCATAATAATTCTAAATTTATAAACGCATTAAAAAAAACTGCCAAGAACCAGTTAAAGTCATAATATAATGTTTTCGTACATATTTAAACATTTAGAGGTAGAGTATTTCTATTAAACTATTTACAAATATTACTTTTTTCACAATCTAAGCATATTGTCTATCATGTCTTCCATAAGCGTAAAACATGGTGCATTTTTCAAAAAATGGTAACATTTAAGATATCTGCTATAGATTCCCTGTAATGTCCTGGTCAGATTTTAGTTCTGTTTTTTTCATGATTTTTAACTCGGTAGTTTCGTCAATTGGGGGAGGGCGGGGGGTCGGTGCTTTGTTATATTTTTATATCTGTTTTTATCATGATTTTTAACTCGGTAGTTTCGTCAATTGGGGGGATGTCGGTGCTTTGCTGTATTTTGATATCTTTGGAAGTGTCTACTTAAATATGTAATTTAAACTGTCAATGAAATATTTTTTCTTTCTTATAGCAAGTCTTCCAACCCTCCATTAGGGGAGACTTGAAATTTGGCGTAGTAATATATACTGCTAACTTACGCAATCAACTTTTGACAGATATTCATATGTGAATGAAGTGGGGGAGGGGAGGGAGGGGAAGGTGGTGTTTTGATTCGTAAATGCATGTCTGTAAAAAGTTAACGGCGTCAGTTAATAATATATATTAATATTCCAAATTTCAAGCCTCTACATTACAAGATTTCTGAGAAAATCGGCTGTAAATATAGAAATATATAAATATATTTAATATTATACTTTTTGTACCCGTAAAATAATGGTGCTTAGGTAAAAATTATGGACGTCCAAAATAATCATTATAGTTCTCTTACAATCTTCGAGTGGGCTTCTAAAAATCTATATATTCTTTATAATTATACTAGAGTAATTTCGGAAATAAGAGGGGAACATACTTTTCCAGTGTAATTATTAATATGATATACAAAAACTTACGAAAACTGTTTGGTGTGTTATCTCATAATAAATATTTTGAGAACCTTATAACCGATGTTAAAATAATAAACCACACTATACACGAGACAAAAGATGTAGTATTATTAAATAATACATATCACCAATAACTTTCCTAAACGAATAATATGTTAAAATTGTATCTGAGAAAAATGGCTGTGACAGACGTGTGGATACGCAAATCAGTGATTTTAGAGGGACTCTCTTTTCTCTTTTAAAGTACGAAACCCTGAAAAATATTAACTCTCGAATCAGACATAGAACAGTTATGCATAAAAAAAATTATCGCGGTAACAACAAACAATTTCTAACTGTTAGACTCTAAGGAAATAAAGTGGGATTAATGAGTGCGGGATAAAATATTTAATTCCGAAACTATAGAATTATTATTATGATTCTTGGTCTCAAAGTAAAAAAAGGTAAAAAAAAAATGCCCGTGTAAAGCATTTCCAACGGGTATTTGACCTTCTGATCTGACGATTTAACCCAGTCTGGGAATAATCCGCCCCTTCATGTCGTCAGCCAGCGAAGAGGCGGCAAAAACCCAGTCCCTCGCTTGGCCCAACAGGCGGCACCGAGTCCGCCCGCCCAACCACAGCCTAGTTAGGCCCGGCCTAAGGCCCTACAGAGAACAATTTACTTTTGAACAAGAAGTAGTAACAACTTACTTTTGCAGAATGTAGCTCTAGAAATATGATTAAAAATTATTATAAAAAACACGCCGACTTCTTTTCTATCTCCGAGAATACTTAAATGTGAGTGAAAAAGTTTACCTAAATTAGTGAGTGAAAAAATTTTCTAAATTTATTGCGATAATTCTAGACCTCATAATTTTCAGGAAAATAATATTTTTCTTTAAAATTATGAAAGATGTACTGTACAGTATACTTACATAGCAAAAATAATAAATAAAATTGATCGTAAATAGTTTGTAAATACTATGTAACCTCACATATTTAAAATTTACTATGTACCTGAAGCTATTTATAATTTTTGTGGAACAAGTTTTAATAATACTTAACTGATTTTTAATATTTTATGATTGTTATAGTCCTCTAAAAATGCAAATTCAGTCATTATATTCATCATATTCATCAAAAAGTTGTCTAAGTAGCCTCGTCCTTAAACATATTGCTAATAAATGTTTCTTTCATAATACTTATTTTATACTTAGGCTAATAGTATTTCTAATTATCATTTTACATTATGGTTTGCATTGGAGAAAACATAAATATTTTATGTGCGGGAATAATTTGGAGCAAGCATTTTCAGTAAAATATATTTAAGAAACTTTTTTAAATTAACCAGGAAAGAAAATCTTCAAAATCACTAACTAACAATTTATATTATCAAATACGAAGACTGTACAAAATAATATTTTAATTTCCTTAAGAACGAATTTTTTAATTTACTTTTAAGTTATTTTAATTTCGTAATTTTATACGTTTTTATCTGATGTCAAAAGTAAGTCAGTTTAAAAGACGATGTGCAAATTTGTGATTTTATTCAAGCTCTAATTAAAAACTAAAGCTGGAGAACAGTTTCTTGGATTAGTAATCCCATTTTCCAGCCAAATATAAATTCACAGTGTTACATTTATGTAAAAGAAACTATCCTCGTAAAATTTTGCGTAATATATCTCGCTGCATAAAATGTTTCATGTTGAAAATAACAAATTATAGTCAAAGTAATTAAATTATGTTTCTACGAAGGAAAGCCAGTAAAGTGCACGCAGTGTTAGGCCCAGGTATTACAAAAATAAGCATCACCATGTTATATGGGGAAAGTCAAGAAATAAGCCCCTTAAAATTGTTTTCACTTGTCTATTGGACAAGCAAGAAATTGTTTTGTTCTTTATGAAAAGTCAGCTTTTTTTTTTATAAAATTTATAAGTGCTATTTCTAATGAAGCGTTTAAACCAGAATGATAAAACAAAGTGCAAATTGTGTCCGCTGTATCCCACATACACAAAAGTGTAACCCGTTAATCTAGGAAATTTGCAAGTCTGATAGGGTCGTCGGGAAAAGCGACGTCAAAATAGAAAAGAGCGAAAATTCGAAAAGGGCAGTCATTTTGGTAACACAAAAAGTATGTTGATGTCAGTTAACGGTTTATTTTTAGTTCATTTATGTATTGGCAACGCATTAAAAAAACAATCGATATTGCTTTTTTTGTCGTAATCGTTTCTGAAAAGTTATTATGTTCTTCGTTAAATGTTTGTCGTTATTTTTATTTTTTATGAGCAATCCTTGACATATTAAATTTACAATATATGCGGGTTTATGACAATATGTTTTTTGTCTATTTTGTTTTTTGGTGTACTTTGAGAAGAGATGATTTTTTCTATATTTATTGTAAAATTTAACTTCTTAAAATGTTGAATTATTCCTTTATTGCATAAATATTTAAGATCTGTTATGTTTACGTGGTATAGTGTGTGCGGCGGTGTATGCGTATATATGGTGTCCCTCTAGACGTAGTGAATGCGGAAGCGAGTACTTCGCTTACTTCTTACAGAAAATACGTATTTAATAAAAAGCTTTTTTCTAAAATCATGCTAGACTTATTGTAATCCATTTATAAATGTTCTAGAATTATCTTCTAATTGAAAATTATATGTTTTTTTAATTACTTTACCTAAACCTATTTAAAAAAAAAGTATTACATTTTTTGAAGTCAGTACGGTTATGGATATTTACTTATAATAAAAAAATTAAATTAGGCAAAGGATTGTGCAATGGAGTGTTGTTAAATTTCGTCACTTTAATAATTCACAATGAAAATTTAACAGAAGATATAATCATATTATTGTATTAGATTTTTGTTTTGAGTGATTAAAGTGACAATATATAAATATATCCACAAAATTTGACGTAGGAATTTACCATTTTAATTAAATACCTATTTTCTTAGATTTTATTCTACACATTTGGAAAATTTATTAGATTGCAACAATTAAAACCCGAATTGAACATCAATAATTATATAGTGAAAGAATTTTAGATGGTCAGAGGTTTGTTAAGATTTTTAGGTATTTTACGTAACTTTAATAAATAAAAAAAATTGCGTTATGTTACAGTCCCTTTCTATATAGGGTACTCTACCAACTATTTAAATTATTAAACGGGGAATATTTTTGTGCGCCCCTACAATCAGACTCTTTATTGACCCCACTAAATGGCTAATGGAGTAACGATATGCGTAAAGATTTATACAAGCTTTTGTTTATTTAGATTATTAATACCTGTAAATTTACAAATTACAATTTTTTGATATTAGTAATTTTCGCGTGGAGCAAAAATTTAAGCCTTTATTTTTCTTCAACTCGCAGCAATTTTTCTCGGAATTCGCTTGACATAAGAACTTTAAATTTAGCATAATAATAGAGCACAGAATAACAAATAAAATCGAAATTATATGTTCGGAGAACGCTATGAAAACACAGGTCACCAATTTGAAAGAAATTAATTTTGAGCGCAACAATTACGTTATAACGTACGCTCTCACACCTATTCAAAATCATCATGGAGGTGTTAAATGATTTCTTCTTTCCGTATGTTCGAATCACGTCTACTTATTTCTCTCTCAACAAATCATATAAAATTTTATTGTTGTTTCAATTTTGGGCTTGAATTCCAGATTTAGTTAATGGACATAACTAGAAATACAAGAAACGTTTTATTTTCTGTCAGACAGTCACCACTTAAACCAGCGCCTACGTCTGTGTAGCAATGAAAATATTGTCCCTTCCGACCGACGCAAAGTCACATTACCATTTTATCAATAACTTTTCAGTGTAAACATTTTCCACTAGACTAATTTATATAAAAAATCAAGGTATATAAAGTTTTCTTTAGAAAACCTACCAACATATATTTCAATGAGATAACCCGGTTAGGTTTAGACTTGATATAAATGTAAAAGTAATAAACGTTCACAATTTAAAAGTTCAACCATTTCTTAAATTGCCAAGAGTCCTAAAAAAGTTGTTCACCTAAATGTACGAATGTGTATAAAATTATTTAATTATTTTGAACAGAAATTTTATTATTAGCCGTAAATATTATTTAAACAATGTATATTTTAGACTTTGTCATTAATTTGTTTATTTATTTTTGAAATCTATTCTATCAAATGAAAGAAAAACCAATCACCCTTATTTCCATATCATTATTTTGTTGCATAATTATCATGTATAGTCAACTGCTTTAAAATGTGAAACGTTCACATTATTAAGATGATAATCCTCATACATGTGCACGCTATCAATACTTATGTGATAATGACGTTAAGTGTCCTGCACTAGTCACGCAAGCCTGTGCAATGATGTCTTATATAACATTTTCATTTAAAATCCAACAATATGTATTCAAATTAACTTATCCATAATAGATAATTCCGTAATTGACAATGTTCTTTTGTGGGCTTTTATTTTTGTAAGTATTTATGGCAAAAAAATACATTTTTGGGACCTAGTGGTTAATAAACTACGGAGCTTATTGTTTCGAATTCGTTCTGCGACCAAATCATATATTATTGTGCAAATAACACATACATCTTCTTCTTCTTGAGCACTACAACCTATTACAGGCCAAGGTTGTCTCTCCAAGCCTTCTCTATTTGACCCTATCCGGCGCAGCAGCCCTTCATCAGTTTATTCCCAAGAGCTTTAAGTGTCTCTCAACCCCGTTCAGCCATCTAGTGGTTGGTCTTTCTCTTCATCGTTCTCCTTCTTTCTTTGAAAAAGCAGTTTTCTTTGTTAGGTATGTATCATCATATCTAAATATATGACTAAACCCTCTAATCCGGGATGCTATGGGGTTTTGATCATATCGGGTTCATCATATTTCTTATAGATATCAAAGTTATATGTTTATAATTATTCTCTAGGAGCATCAAGCGGCTACAAGTATCGAGTGAGATTTTTATAAGGCTTTATTAAATTACTTTCAAAATTAAAAACTTTATCATGGGACAATGTTTACAATATAGAAATACATAAATATATTATTAGACATAAGCTAACGATTATTAAAGATAAGCTAACGACTCTAACCAAGCTGTTAATTTTTTATATATCTTAATAAGTGATATTTTAACCGACTGTATTTCTAATAAAGAGCGGATCATTATTGGACTTAGTTTAACACTAATCTTATCCACAAAATCCTATTAATATAAACTATTTAAAAAGTATATTATCAGTTATAATTGTGAAATGCTTAGGTTTTGGAGAAAAACAAGTAAAATGTCACATGAGAGCCTTGCATAGTCCGTACCTTCGGAATGTTGAAGTTAACATTAATTTTGACCCAAAAATATTTTGAACGTATGTGAAATGTAGGATCTCGGTTAGGCAGCTTCCCGCAACCATAATACAAAATGTTGTCTTGTACTCAAGTGAAGTCGCTTTCGAACGTCTTTGCTAAGTATTTTAATTCAGTCTTTTTGTTTATTGTTATTAAGCTAGTTAGAAATAAAGTTATTGAATTCAAACCAGTAAATAAAAGGAATATAAGCTACGCGTTAAAGGTAAATGCAAAATATATCAATTATATGTGCCCAGGCCCCACTGAAGGTAAAAATTATGAGGAGAAGGCTCAATCTTGATAGGATCTATAATGGCTGCCACTTTAACGATATTAGACTCATAATGGGCAATTTTAATGCAAAAATCAGCAGATATGTTAACTTCAATTTGTTCACCGGAATACAAAGCCTACGTGAAGAGTTTAGTAATAACCTTGTGAGACTTGTGGATTTTGTTATCTCAACTAATATGGTGATTCTAAGTACAACTTTTAATCACAAAGACATACATAAAGTCACCTGGATATCTCCTGATGTAATAACTCAAAACCAAATCGATAATATAATAACGGATTTAAGACACAGAAGCAGTATCCGAGTAGGCACTCAGATCGTTTTCTGATAATTTTAAAACTGCGTCATAAGATCAATAGATCTTCATTAGAAGAAAGAGTAGAAAACTGAAAGACAAAACCAATGGTTTCATGAGGAATATCGTGTGGCAACAAAGAGGAAGAACGAGGAATATAAATGTATGATTCAGGAACACATATATCGCTAGTTATGTTTTATACTATGTATAATAACGCATATTAATCTAAATATGTCTCAATAACAATGCCCAAAAATATTTATATGGTAACTCTAAGGACAGGGCGGAAGAGGTCTAATAAAATATTGAAAATAAATTTATTCCATGTACGTTGGAAAAAGATAGTCTTGAGGGCTTCAACAATTTTTACTCATAATTTGTGATAGTATGCTTTCAGAGATATATTGAAATACATGCAAAAAGTTAGTCGCGCGCCTGTATTTACGAAAACACTGAACCTAAAATTATGGACGAAACAGGATTTTTAAAGTCTATACGATTACAAAAGAAAACTATAGCAACGATTTTCGATGTCATAGGTTTTCAGATATTCGACAAAAAAAAAGAATGTATATATATATATATATATATATATATATGTGTGTATATATACGCGTTAATATATTTTCTCTCTTTAAGACAACAAGGCATTATTAAATACTTATTGACCTAACTAACCCATGTTAGTGACGATTGATGATAAATAAAGTAATTTTACTTTAAATGAAGTACGAAAACCTCTATGCGTGAATTAGACTGACTCGCATGTTTGACAGGTTTCATGTCGAAATATTTCAAAAGCCTGAAAATATAATATAATTAATTGATCTATTTTCGAAATGTCCTTTCATTTCGTAGGTAAAAACATTCTCACTAAAACTATTTTTCTTGTCTCGATACTTGAAATTATTTAGCTATGGTGAGAACTATATTAATTCTTATAATCATTAATTAGGATTTTAAATTATTTGTTAGTAATATGATATTCCATTAGGTAATTTTACTTATACTATTATTAATTTTATTATTAAAGACATCCGTAAAAATATAAGAAATACATATTAGTAGACAAATTTTTGTGTAAGGTGAATACAAAATTTATGTCATTAAATTTATGTCATAATTTATGTTTTAAAATTTATTTCATTAAATACCTCCATAATAGTAATAAATCTATTTTCCTTAATTCTATTTGCGAGCCAGATTTTGCCTTATAGTATTATGGAAATTATTTTGCCCTTATATAATTAAAAGGACAGTTAAAATAATAATTATTTAATTACTTTATTTATTTTCGGACTTCATTACATTGACAAATCTTGCAAACTTATTGCTATGTATACTTACATATCTTGTTATCACTTTGTGTCAACTAAAACTCCACAAGTTGAAAACGTAATTTTTTTGGGAGAAACAATAGACAGACGGTGAAACGGTACAAAGCCTATTTATTAGCGAATAACAATAATAATAAATAATATGAGTGTATAATAGATATTCACCTAATAGTAACTAAATAATTGATGTGTTAATATGAATAGAGAAAAGGGTCGGAGAGAAGAAGGGACCAGTTTTGAAGAAGGGAAATTTGAAGAATTTTCAGGGGATTTTTAGAAACAAAAATCAAGTTTATTTCAGAATTTCTTAAAGTTTTGGTAGAGTACGTACAGTTTACTTAAATTAAAATTGTAGCGATTGTATTAGACCTTACGAAGTCAACGCAAAAGTTGCAGGGATTGTGTTAGATCTTACGAAGTTCACGCAAAGGTTGTAGCGATTGTGTTGGATCTTACAAGTTATGAAATATGCACCGTATTTTTACTTTTAATGTGCAAAAAATTATATTTCTAACATTGAAATATAAATCGTATGCACCCTTAAATTTTTATTATTGTCAAAATGTGTACGGAACCGTCGTAGTACGGATTCTACTCGTACCTCGTGCCCGACAGGTTTTTATTAAAGTTCCGTTCTCCTTATTCTTCTAAGTACTAATTTATGTCATCACAAAAAGATCATAAAAACATTAATAGAAAATAGGGCCCCTTAAATTCCTTTCTACACCCCTCTCCTACCTCAGAAACTGTTATAGTAAATTTTAGAAAAAAAGCTGGAAATTAGCATACAGTTTACCGAAAAACTGTAAAATGGATTCTAAATATCAGCTAATCTAAATATCAGCTTTTGGAAATTTACCTTAATTTTACGTCTGTGGATACTAGACAAAGTATCTCATTGCCGAAAAATTATAATAGCAATTTTGGTTATTTTCATACAGATAGTGCTTAGTCCCTTAAATGTTTGTTTATAATTAAAGGTGTACGGAACCCTTGTACTTCGATTTTCACTCATAGGTACTTTACAAAATTAACGGTTAATTAATATCTATAGCATCAACAATCATTACAGTAGCTGTCTTTTGTATAAGCTACATTCGTGTCTATATGGCTTTAATTTATTAAAAAATCATATTTCTAACTTTACTCGGAATTATATACAAATTGTTTTTATTATTGCTAATATAGAATAATTTTTTTTTAATAAAATCAATTATTTCTCTACAAGTTTCAAATCCCTTAAACCTGTATTTAAAGAAATTAAAATTGATTTATTATTATTTTTTATTTGCTTTAAATAGTCATTAAAATTTTTAATTTTTATTTCCTGACCGACGAATTATATTGATTCTTTTCAAAACTCATTTTTACGCGTTAATTTTTGTTTCGGTTCATATATAATAAGCAGTCGTGCGTCCTTATATTTAAATACGTCATGTTCTATTACAGAACCTACATCGGCTATAAGTATTTAATTAAAATTTATCTATTTATAATACGGTCTTGTGCATAAAATGTTACCTCATATACATTCTTAGACGGAATTGAATTTGATATTAGCCCAAAACCATTGAAAATTAAATAAACACATGATTAGCAGCAATACATTTCAGTTATATACAAAGCGTAGATTTGAGATATTCTCCATAGTTTAATAAATCCACATGTCAAAAATATTTAGCCTTCTAATTATTTCTAAACATCACATATCTTTTATATATATAATCAGAATCCTCGGACTTGAAAAGGTCATCCAGATCTTTTCTTGTACATCCCATTATGTGTTTCTTTAAACTCGACGAAGGACCCACTTAAAGATGTCATACAACGAAACTTAGGTCATGGCAAATAATATAAATAAAGTAGAAATAATACTACATCAAGTAGTTTCGTTTAGTTGGGAAAAAATAAAATAAAATGAATTTCTGCAAAATTAACATCAAAAATAGTTAAAAAAATGATTGCTTCGTAATCGTTTCTAGAAATAATTTTTTGCGTTTCGTTAGATTTCTATTATTATTTTTAATCATTTTTAACTTATCTTAATTTAATAAAAAATATTTTTAAGCGTTTATGAAGATACTTTTCTGTTTTTTATTGTAATTACAAATGATGTTTTATTTTTTGGTCTTTCCGAATTGTTGACGGTTAAGTTGTTTGCTTTTTTTTAATTATAATAATACCAGATTTTTAAAAATTATTTTTTTTTTAAGCACATACCCATTTTATTGGTTTCCTTCTAAACAATGAACTTCAATTTGCCTATGAATAGTTGGATATATTATGGGAAAAAGTTTGGGGTAATCCACCGTCGTACTTTTAATCACAACTCAATTGGAATTTTTTGCTTTTCAGAACTTCCTAGTTTGTTCATTACAGTTTTGGTACCTACATATACCCAAAGCCTTTCGTTAATTTATTAGTTGGGCTACAAGTTTTAGCTCTAATATATTTATCACTTTATCAGTAGAGTTAAGCTAATGAATATTTATTATTGTTTTAAACGAATTCATTACCTGCGTAAATCATTGAAATTATATTTATTCAATTAAGCTATATAAATATCTTCTTTTATTATTTAAGGTATTGAATAGATATGTTGTTTTAAAAATTACATTTCATAAACATACCAATGTAACATACCACACCAATGTTTTTCCTAAACATACCATACCAATGTTTTTCCCAATGGTACATGTAAAGATAACGTCAACATCACTTCCTAAAATCGATTATTTTTTGAAGTATTATGTCTGCAATTGCAGTGTTTTTACTAAATAATTTTACAAACTGTTTAAAAACACTGAAGCTATTTGACTATATCCATAATTGACCAATATTTAATTTTCATTTAGTGGATAAGACAATTTTAACTAAAATTGCCTATCTCCCTAAGAACTGGTAAGTACTATCAGTTAACGCATTGATTATCAAAAGAAATCTATCTCTTCGGATTCGCTTGTTCTAACAACAATTGTATTTACACTTAAAAAAAGCAGTTCGCCTTTATTTAAAAACATTTTACAATAAGATTTCATTAGATCTTCACTACATGCATATATCGATAATTATGTAAAGGAGCAATCATTTTAAATATGCGGTGTGCCTTAACATGGTAAACGAAAAAAACTGTAACTATGAAAGTGGGATATTTTTTATTTATCCTGCTTATAGGCGTTTCAGTTTTTCTTACTTCTAAGGGAAAAACGAAGCCTTTATATGTACACCGGCATATGTCTCGGTAGTTAACACCAAAAGTTATTCGTATTGAAATTTTAGGGAGAAAATTAAGTACACAAAAAATTTTAAATTGTTATATATAGTGGGGTATCATTTGAAAGGTCTAGTTGACAAATTTACATTAATAATAACAATGTGCTGGAAAGTCTGCATTAATAATAACGTATGATGAATTATTTAATGTAACTTCCAACGAGGTACGAATCACTACGACGAACCAGACTCGCTTTTGCGGCTTTTGTTTTCCACTCCAATATATACTATTTTTAGCACTTTTTTTGTATTAATTTTTTTACAATAACGTAAATGTAAGTGCTACAATGTTACGTTCATATCTCCATAGTGGTAAATTCAAAATGGAAATTCAAAAGTTACGTAATTCCTACTTTAAAGTCAGATTATAAAGTAAGTTTCATTTCAGAAAATTTAATGTAAAAAATTATTATCTTTTTAAAATTATGTAAACAAAAAGCTGAAAGAAAGAAATAGGGCTTCGCGGAACGAAATTTCTAATATCTTCAAGCCCCGTTATTAAAACTTAAAAAAGAAAAGTCATTACAAACTTTACGAAGCATAATAGGAAATTAAAATAGTCCTTGACTGCCGTCCGTAAAATAACAACTAGATAGTTGGTCCGAGACACAAAGAGGAAGCCTAACGATTTATAAGAGTTTTAATTAAAAACTTAACATCGAGAAGAAATATTTTCACACAAAAATTAAAATTTTCCAGCCAACAAATTATGTTATTTAATTTAAATTTTCTTTACAGCAAAGTGAATATTATGTATATTTTATTATACAACGAATACACATCTTTCTGAAAAAATATATTAACTTTTACAATATTATATCGTGACCTGTAATTACCGTATTATAATAACCGAAATGAGACAATCCAACATCAAAAGAAATGGAAAGTTTATACCGTAACATTATCGAATTTACTAATGCTAATGTATCAAACTATAAATATATTTCATTTTAAAAAATAATGCCTTCGATGAGCACATAGTTTGGAATATGATATGGTTGATCACAAGTATTGGACTAATTTGATATAAAATAAAATTGACCATAATATTTTGTGGTCAATATATTTTTTTGAAAAAAAAAAATAAAAACAACCACAAAATGAAAAGCGTGCTGTTAAGTATAAAATAATGAAAATACGAGGGCTTAGTTGGCATTTTAGCGATACATCGTTTCCGAACATAAATTAATTTATGAAGTACTGCCCCTGCTAAAGATTTTTAGAATCAGTGCCCACACAGATGAGTACTATATTTCATATAGCTCCAAACACTCGAGTTAACTCTTCATCAGAGAAATTTTTACCAAAATATATAATACCATTAGGCCTACATCATTCAAAATTCTTCACATATGCTGTTAAGTGATGAGACATAAAGATAGATTTAATAATTACTTACTCCATATTACACTACTATTAATTTAATATTGTTAATATTGTACGAGTAGTATGTAAAGTTTAATATTGTACGAGTATTATGATATTTAAACTTTTTTAATGTTTAATTTCTTCATGCTACATACCGAATTTTTGCACTGCATATAAACATTTTAAACAACAAAATACTTATATAAGCAATTGTCAGATATCATTTGACATAGAAAGGAGAAGATTAGCATATTGAAAGTAATGACAGTGATTATTTGTTACGTGCAAAAAGTGAATTACAATTTTCGATACAAATGGAAAAACGAGACGCGTTTATAAAACATTGGTTAAGAAAATTGATGTATTTACTTCGATAAATATGTACACAAAATAATAGATATCGACTTTTTTTGTGCTGCGTATATAAAAATGAAATATTTATATAATCAGTTCTTAAGCCTATTTGATATAGAAAGTAGAAATTCAGTGTAGTTCTAAAAAGAAGTACCCCAAATAAAGACGTTATGTGTAAAAAGTTGCACATTAATTTTAAAGATAGGTGTGCTTTTTAAAATACAAGTTACGAAAATTTAGTATTTTATATACTTTTACAAATTTATCATTTTCTCATTATTGAAGATATTTTTCAGTTTTTTTTGTTTATATTTTCGTTATTGACTTGAAAACGTCTATTTGCTCTTAAAGTAAAACCATAGCTAATCGAACTTCCTAATATTATAAAATACTGTTAGATTTCAATCTTTAATAACTACGATAATAATAATGACTCAAAATAGTTGAGCCATCAACAAATAGGACATATCTATTACGTGTTTGTCGTGTAGCATTTGGTTTGTCTATAACCTCGTCACACTATTGTGAGTGCATGCAGGTGATTGTTGCAAATTAGCGTCGTGGAAAGTTATAAATTAATGTAGCGTGAAAACCCGTTTATCTAGGATTTTGATTTGACTCTGAAGATCTTATAGAGCACTACGTGGACTCGAAATGGGCTATAAAAATATTTCCCAGAATATAAGTTAAAATTGGTATTGAATCAAAAATTACGAAAAATTAAAGATATCGTCTCGAATTAATCGTAAATATACTTGGAATTATAGAAAACTTAAATCAAAGGTAAGGTCGCGTCAAAAGGAATTCAGGAGACCTAAAAACTGATTAAATGCGAAATCGTCGAAAAGAAAATGAAAAAACGACGCAAGTTGATTAATGCATAGCTGTAATATAAATAAATAAAATTCGTCCATCGTGAAACTTCAACATTTACGAATGCTCAACATTTTGTAAATTATATCAAAAATTTTAAGAACATAAAGATTTGCATAAATCATGAATATATTTTAAACTGTTCCCCAACAAAACAATTCCAAGATATTTATATTCTTTTCATCATAAATCTGTGTCGCCCATTATATTCTTAATAGATCAAAAAATATCGCGATAGCACATAAAGAACAAAATGTGCAACCAGTGCTTTAATTTTGCGGTAATCAATAATTAAAACTTAAGTAAAGTTATTTTACTTAAGTTCCGTGCTCGTAAAGAAAGGAACGGAACACTTACTACTCTAAAATATTCATATGAAATATTTGGCGGGGTCAGTAACTAAGATTTTCTTTTTTTTATTTTCAGTATAAGGTGGGATATAAATGGATAAGAAAATTATAAGGCTTCCATTGCATTTTTAACACTTTATTTAAATTTTCCTATATATGTATATATATATATATATATATATATATATATATATAAACATATATATATATATATGTAGATATATATATATATATATATATATATATTAAATCATGAAAACACAATATTACTGGAAGTTTGTCTAAAATTCATCTGGAAACAATAGAGATTATTTAAATTTTTTACGCCTGGGAAAGTTGTATTTGATAACATATTTACTTGGTGAAAAATAATACAAATAATTGTAAGTATATGAATAGGAAACCCCATAGCGCGAATTTTACCCGTGTTCATAGGTTTATTTCTATAATTTTGACTCTAGCAATTTTAGAGATTGAGGAATTCTCTGGAATTATTTTATGTAAGGTACTGAAACAAGTTATTTTCAATCCTTATAATTTATTAGTTGAAATTATTGTGAATGTGTAAAACTAAAAAATATCTTCGTTTAATTTACATACTCCGTCTAAAATTTCCACATGCATATTTTTGCGTTGTCTTTTAAGCCATACGACGGTTAATATATTTGTAACGATAATAAACTTGAATTTTCTATGTCATATGGTTTTAGAGAAAAATGGCTGTGACCGACGGATACGTCAGTAATTATTTCAAAAGATTTCCGTTTTTTTAAGTACGAAATACTAAGAACTAAAAAAAATTAAGAGAGAGACTTGCAAAATTATGTTCTCATTTATGAAACCTTTATTTTCACAAAATTCACTGGAAAAGCTTCATCAGATACTTAACAAAATTTAATATCGAAATTTAATTACGAATTATAATCCATAATCCTTAACAACAATCTTCGAAACAACAACAAGGTAATTGAATCATGTTATAACAAAGTTCTTCTAAGTAATTTGATTACTAACTGGACCATCTGGAAAGAGATTTTCCTTAAGATGGCAATTTAATTTTTCAGTCCACAATCAAACCTCAACAATATTCTTTGAACGAAATAAAATATCTAAAGGTCTACTGGTGAAGGAAGAGATATGTATCGACTAGATACAATAAAGTTCATAATAAATAAATAAATGAACCATTGATACTACGAAAAATTTACAATAAAAATTGTGCGTAGTTTATTACACTACTTATTTAAATGGCAATTTCTTATTTTTCTATCCGACGAATTCTGAACGAGAAATTTTCAAATGGAATCAAATTTGTATCCAATGTTCAAATATCAAATTAAGCACTGATTTATATCAAAATTGTCTTTAAATCTACGTTAAGTCGTTTAAAGGGACTGATAATAAGGACCACAAAAATACTTTTTCACAATTTATGGGTGGCACATCTTTAGAAATATATTGAAAAGTACGCAAAAATTATGCCCGCTCCAATTTCCGAAGCTAATCAATCTTAAATAATGAAAAAATATGGTTTTTTGTAAGTCCACGCAAAGGTTGTAGCGATTGTGTTAGATCTTACGAAGTCTACGCAAAGGTTGTAGCGATTATGTTAGATCTTACGAAGTCCACGCAAAAATTGTAGTGATTGTGTTAGATCTTACGAAGTCCACGCAAAGGTTGTAGCGATTGTGTTGGATCTTACAAGTTTTGAAATATGCACCGTATTTTTACGCCTGTGAAAACAATTATATTTTTAACATTAAAATATGAATCGTATGCATAAATTGTTATTATTGTCAAAATGTGTACGGAAGCATCGTAGTGCAGATTCTACTCGTGCCTCGTGCCTGACAGGTTTTTATTAAAGTACCGGTCCTTATTTTTCTAAGTACTAATATATGTCATCACAAAAACATCATAAAAACATTAGTAGAAAATAGGGCCACTTAAATTACATCCTTAAAATAAAAAAAATACCAGATATTTAAAAATTATTTTCTTTTTCTTTAAGCACAGACCCATTTTATTGGTTTCCTTCCAAACAATGAACTTCAATTTGCTTGTGAATAGTAGGATATATTATAGGAAAAAGTTTGGGGTAATCCACTGTGATTAATCACAAATCAATTGCATTTTTTTTTGGCTTTTCAGAACTTCCTATTTTGTTCATTACAGTTTTGGTACCTACATATATTCAAAACCTTTCGTTAATTTATTAGTTGGGCTACAAGTTTTAGTTCTAATATATTTACTAGTTTATCAGTAGAAGTAAGCTAATGAACACTTATTATTGTTTTAAACAAATTCATTACCTGCGTAAATCATTGAAATTATATTTATTAATTTAAGCATCTCCTTTTATTATTTAAAGTATTGAATAGATATGTTGTTTTAAAAATTCCATTTCAAAACCAAACTAATGTAATTTTTCCCAACGGTACATCTAAACATAACGTCAACATCACTTCCTAAAATCGATTACTTTTTTGAACTATTATTTCTGCAATTGCAGTGTTTTTACTAAACAATTTTCCGAAATGTTTAGAAACACTGAAGCTTTTTGATGATATCCGACCCATATTAAAACCCACATTTAATTTTCATTTAATGGATAAGACAATTTTAACTAAAATTGCATATCTCCGTAAGAACTCGTAAGTACTATCAGTTAACGCATTGATTATCAAAAGAAATCTATTTCTTCGGAGTCGTTTGTTGTAACAACAATTGTATTTACACTTTAAAGAACCACCTTTATTTAAAAATATTTTACAAATATTGAATATATTTGGTGTTAATTTTGTAGAAATTCATTATTCACAATTAAATGAAACTACGTGACGCAGTTTTATTTCTACTTCTTTTTAGTTCTTTTCCACAACTTAGGTTTCGTTATATTACAACATCTTCAGGTGACCAATTAGCAAAGATGCTTATAGCCCACCTGAAGATGGTGTAATACAACGGAACCTAGGTCGTGGTAAAGAACTTAAAGAAAGTATAAATAATACTACATCACGTAGTTTCATTTAATTATGAATATTTTACAACTTGATTTCATTAGATCTTCACTACGTGCATATATCGATAATTATGTAATGGGGCAATAATTTTCAATATGCGGAGTGCCTTAACATGGTAAACGAAAAAAATTATAAGTGAAAGAAAGAAAAAAGTGAAAGTCGGATATTTTATATTTACCCTATTTTTCTTGGTTTTAAAAAAGTACATTTTTACAAAATATTCATGATGACATACGTGTCCCTTCTACTTAATTACACTAGGCAATATGAAATATTCATTGCGCTGGAAAGTCTGCACTAATGAAAACTTACGATGAATTATTTCATTTCACTTCAGACGAGATAGGAAATACTCTACAATCTAGTCAGACTCGCTTTTGCGGCTTTTGTTTTCCATTTCAGTATATACTACTTCTAGTGGTTTTTTTCGTTTTAAAGTTTTTACATCAACGGATATTTAAGTGCAACAATTTTACGCTGACATCTTCATAGTCGTAAATTCTTAATGGAAAATCAAAAGTTACGTAATTCCTACTTTAAAGTCAGATAATAAAGTGAGTTTCGTTTCAGAAAATTTTCATGTAAAAAATTAATAACTTTTTCAATTATGTAAACAAAAAGCAGAACGGCTTCACAGAAGGAAATTTCTAATATCTTCAGGCCCAGGCCCCGTTATTAAAACTTAAAAAAGAAAAGTCATTACAAACTTTACGAAGCATTATAGGAAATTAAAATAGTCCTTGACTGCCCTCCGTAAAATAACAACTAGATAGTTGGGCCGAGACACAAAGAGAAAGCCTAACGGTTTATAAGAGTTTTAATTAAAAACTTAACGTGGAGAAGAAATATTTTCACACAAAAATTAAAATTTTCCAGTCAATAAATTACGTTATTAAATTTAAATTTTCTTTACAGAAAAGTGAATATTATGAATATACTATTATACAATGAAGACATATCTTTCTGAAAAATTACGTTAACTTTTACAATATTACATCGTGACCTGTAATTACCGTATTATAATAAAAGAAATGAGACAATCCAACAACAAAAGAAATGGAAAGTTTATACCGTAACATTATCGAATTTACTAATGCTAATATGTCAAACTGTCGGAAATTGGAACATAATTTTTGTGCCTATGTGTAAAGTAAGCTCAAAGATAATCAACAATATTATGGGAGAAAATCTAAAAGTAACGAAAATAATTTCATTTCACTTAAAAAAAAATGCCTTCGATGATTATATAGTTTGGAATATGATATGATTGATTACAAGTATTAAACTAGTTTGACATAAAATAAAATTGACCATAATATTTTATGATCACTTTATTTTTTTGAAAAAAATTTAAACAATCAACAGAATGAGAAGCGCACTGTTAAGTATAAAATAATAAACACGAGGGCTTAGTTGAAATATTGGCGATACAACATCGTTTCCGAACACAAATAAATTTACAAAATGCTGCCGCTGCCAAAGATTTTTATAATCAGTTCCCACACAGATGAGTAATATATTTCATCTGGCTCCAAACTCATCGAGTTAAATCTTCGTGATTGAAGTTTTAACCAAAATAAATAATATCATTAGACCTACACCATTCAAAATTATTTGCGGCACTCATGCTGTAAAGTAGTGAGACATAAAGATAAATTTTAAAATTGAATAATTACTTACTTGATATAACACTGATATTAATTAGTTTGAATAAAGTTGGAATATCACAATATTCGTACAATACGAATATTGTGATATTCCAACTTTTTTAATTTTTAATTTCATGCTAATGGATACCAAATTGTTTGTGCTACAGCATTTGGTTTGTCTATAACCTCATCAGACATGTGTGGGTGCATGCAGGTGATTGTTGCAAATTAGTGTCGTAGAAAGTTATAAGTTAATATAGCGTGAAAACCTGTTTATCTAGGATGTTGATTTGACTCTAAAAAGAACATGGACCAGAAATGGACAATAAAAATATTCCCCAGAATATAAGTTAAATTTAGTATTAAATCGGAAATTACAAAAAAATTAAAGATATCGTCTCGAATTAATCGTAAACATACTTAGAATTATAGAAAACTTAAATTAAAAGAAAGCTCGCATCAAAAGGAATCCAAGAGATGTAAAAAGTTCAGGGCTGATCAAATGCGAAATCATCAAAAAGAAAATGAAAAAACGACGCAAATTGATTAATACATAGCTGTAATACAATTAAATGAAATTCGTCCATCGTGAAACTTAAATATTTTCGAATGCTCAACATTTTAGAAATTATATCAAAAATTTTAAGAACATAAAGATTTACATAAATCTTGAGTATATTTTAAACTGTTCTCCAACATAACAATTTCAATATATTTATATTCTTTTCATCATAAATCTGTGTTGCCCATTATATTCTTAACAGATCTAAAAATATCGCGATAGCACAAAAAGAACAAAATGTGCAACCAGTGCTTTAATTTTGCGATAATCAATAATTAAAACTTTAGTAAAGTTGTTTTACTTAGGTTCCGTGCTCGTAAAGAAAGGAACGGAACCCATACTACTCTAAAATATTCATATAGAATATTTGGCGGGGTCAGTAAAATCTAAGATTTTCTTTTTTTTATTTTCAGTATAAGGTGGGATATAAATGGATAAGAAAATTACAAGGCTTCCAAGGTATTTTTAATACTTTATTGAAATTTTCCTATATATATATTAAATCATGAAAACACAGTATTACTGGAAGTTTGCCTAGAATTCAACAAACAGAGATTATTTAATTTTTTTACGCCTGGGAAAGTTGTATTTGATAACATATTTACTTGGTGAAACATAATACAAATATTTATAAGTATATGAATAGAAAACCCCATAGCGCGAATTTTGAACCCGTGTTCATAGGTTTATTTCCATAATTTTAACTCTAGCGATTTTAGAGATTGAGGAATCCTCTGGAATTATTTTATGTAAGGTACTGAAACAAGTTATTTTCAATCCTTATAATTTATTAGTTGAAATTATTGTGAATGTGTAAAACTAAAAAATATCTTCGTTTAATTTACATACTCCGTCTAAAATTTCCACATGCATATTTTTGCATTGTATATTAAGCCATACTACGGTTAATATATTTGTAACGATAATAAACTTGAATTTTCTATGTCATATAGTTTTAGAGAAAAATGACTGTGACCGACGGATATGTCAGTAATTATTTCAAAAGATTTCCGTTTTTTTAAGTACGAAATACTAAGAACTAAAAAAAATTAAGAGAGAGACTTGTAAAATTAAGTTCTCATTTATGAAACCTTTATTTCCATAAAATTCACTGGAAAAGCTCCATCAGATACTTAACAAAATGTAATATCGAAATTGAATTACGGATTATAATCCATAATCCTTGACTACAATCTTCGAGACAACAACAAGGTAATTGAATCATGTTATAACAAAGTTGAAAATTATTCTAAGTAATTTGATTACTAACTGGACCATCTGGACCCTTAAGTTGGCAATTTCATTTTCCAGTCCACAATCAACCCTCAACAATATTCTTTGAACGAAATAAAATATCTAAAGGGATACTGGTCTAAAAGTTTCCAAAAATAAAGTAAAACATCTTCGTCGACATTACCCGGTGTGTAATTATGAAAGAAAAATTTTAAAAACTATGACTACCTTACAAAATTATAAATTATTTGGAAAATTGTAAAAGGGCAATACTTTCAGCAAATATTATTACAGTTAGTGTACTTTCGCTAATTCAGATAATATAAAAGAAATATATTTCATTACGTACCTGATAACAAATAAGAAACTCTTTGGCATGCGTGCTACTTTTACGTACGATACTATTTACTTGAAGATTTTAGCAAAATATTTTCTTCACATATCTTTCTATGTCATAAAAATGATTTCTGACCTTTTCAATATCTAATTAGGAAATTTTTTCCAATCGACATAAAACAGAATGGAGATAATTATTTACCAGATGCGTTTACGTACCTCGATCTTAGTGCATGCATATATCCTGAACACAATTGGGTTTATTATTATTTTTTTTCTAGAATAAGTCCGAAAAGGTTTCAAATCCCCTAATCATGTTATGTTACTATTTTTTATTTTCTTCACACTGCGGAAATACTATAGTTTCACGACCACTCCGACTGATTCACTATATATTTGATATTTTTGGCACAGTAATGCTGAAGGAATAAATTCGGACAATATCTTTGGAAGTTTTCATTTCATATTTGGAGGTTATAATAAATTATTTATTCATAATTCCGTATGGATAACATTCAGCATGTGACATTTAAACTGTTATAAAACCTTACATGGACATGTATTAGACATGAACTTGACACTTTTTAGGGATATCTTGGAAGAGTCATAACAATCAGTAGGCTGTAAAGAGCATTGTGTTTTATAACTCAATAACTAAGTTTCAAAATTTAGTTTCTCAAATTGCTAACAGTTTGCTTTCCTTATTTGTATTTGAAAAGAGAATCTCGTAGTCCCATATTGACATAATAAAATTTCAAAAATATTAATATTTCAAACTCTCATAATAGTTCATATCCATTTTTTTTTCAGTTCACCACGAATACAAATTAAAACGTTAATTTAAAATACTATTTAAAAATAAGTTAAGTCTGGTAAAATATATTTTAATAAAACAAGTCGGGTTCATAGGGAACTAAATATAGATGATATTCTAGATATAATTACAAACACAGAACATTGGTTATTAAATAAATTCAATATCAAATACACGACGAAAAAGCTTAATGTTACGAAGAAGATACTTTCATATCTTTATTTTTTGTTGAGTAACTGCATACATCGGTCATGAAATTTAAGATATTTTAAAGTTTGTGAACGATATCAAAGGAAGATTAATAAAATAACAATTTCGTGTTTACTGGGTCTGTATAAAGATGCGTACAAGTTATCATGAGATTTCAAACATCTCCCAAATTGAGTATTCCGCTGAAAAAAATTTATTCAACCAATAAATGGCAACGATAAAATAAAGTTTCATGCAGAATTTTATGCACATCGTATGGAAATTCAGCACTATTAACGTGATATAAAATTTCTAAATTGTTGATATACTTTTTGAATTTCAACTTTTAATACCTATTTATATTTAATTAATGTATTCTAAACGTATTTAATTTTTTTTTTAATTCGAAATTCTATAATTATGTATACAGGGAATACGGAAATATAGTATACACGGAACATAACGGAACAAACATATGTTCTTGGTGACAGTTCTATTCGTACGTAAAATTTTTATTCTGTCTCTAATAACCAAAATTCCAGTTACATGGCTAAAATGTTTATTCCCTTTCTAGTGACCAATATTCCAATACTATGTAAAGTAACTTATATTTGTTTTCCAAAAAAAGTAATATGTATTTTATTAAGGCAGCTGTTAACTTCAGTATATATAAGAACGATTTGGTGAAGCTTTGTCTAATGTCTGTTGGCAATAACACAAAATTAAAATAAACCGCCAATAAATCACGAGCAGGATTTTGTTCGATTAGTGGTCCTCGTTGACCGACGCTTAGACAAATAATTCAGTAAAAGTGAGTTATGGCCAACCATATGTGCAGCGATAACATATCAAACGCAAAGGTGCGCATATAACGTATTTTTTATTTCTTTTTTAATTTCAATATCATAGCCGTTGTCATAACATATTGCGTTGACCATAGACTTAAGGTGACGGTGTACTGGCTACATGGATAAGTTAACCACTGGATAGCGCATAAGAACACATTTGTATAAAAACCAAGCTAGCCACTACTCATTAGAGTAAACGTACCACGTGACACCGTTAGCCAATCAGTGCTTTGTCTCTTGGGGTAGCATAAAGATGTAGTTTGCTCGATACTTACGTATTTTCGATATGTTTTAAAGTAAGGGTTTTAACAAATTAAAAACATCGTTATATAAAAAGAAGGTTTTTATTAAATTATAATCACTATATTAACTTAATAAACTGTTGCACGAAATAATGTTTTATACGTACATATTACTCCGTTATTTTGCTAATATGAATTGTGAAATTTACTGGACAAAAAAGGATAACATTTCTTGTCGATTATACAAATTTCAGAGAAATACACAATTTTAATAATAAATGCCAAATAAATCCATATTATATTATTAACGTGAATAGAAAAAAATATTTATAATACCTGAACTGCCAACATGTTTGTTTGCAAACATTCCCTTTCGGAATGGCATAGAGTATACAATAATAATATAATATGTATTATTAATTTATTTAATTTATTGTATACATGTTTACAAACATAAGGCGTATTTATAGCTACAGGAGTAAGCTCTTCCAATCGACAACAAATAAAATATAATTATTAACTAGCGAAAAAGTTGGTTGAAAATATGATAAGAATATATTAACAATAAAAGAGAACATCTTGATAAAAATGTTAAGTAATCGATAAAAAAAAACAAAATAAAATAAACAACTTTTTTTAAATAGCTATAAATACATCAAGCAAAAAAATAGTTAAAAGTATAAATTTTTTTCCAATCGTGGATAGGAATAATAATTGGTAGGAAACCTCAGTACTCAAAAAAAGTAGTTTATAAACTATTAAGTTGAATGAAATGAAAACTAACTTCATTGGTTTGCGTCTATTTAGAAAGGAAAAAAAATATTTATTTCAAACCTGGCACGTTTGTTTAGTTCATAAGTAAGGGGATGAAAAAATTATTAATTGTGATAGAAATTAAGAGCGTATTACTACTGCCCTTTGAATAGAATCAATTTATTAAATATTTGTCGTTTGGTAAATGTCGGGTCATAATTTTTCGTCAAAAAAGTTAATCTGGTATTTAAGTATTCATGAATTATCGCTTTGGTTAAATCTATTAAATGATTTGACAAGGGATCTGTATCAAATTGGTGAGTTAATAAATCTTCAAATAAAGTTGTGTCAATAAAAGATTTCAAAACTTGTGACGTTATGAAACAAGTAGTATATTTAGGTTTGATGTGCTTACCATCGCTACTTTGTAAGCATTTCTTCAGAACCAATTCACATCTACGGCAAATCTTAATAACATCTTTCGAAGGATACATAAGATTACCTTTATCTTTTATATTTATAAGACTGTTGGACAATGGTTGGGACGCTATAAGTGCACCAATACAGGTTTCACATTTTAT
Organism: Druceiella hillmani; assembly: GCA_039881145.1. Classification (NCBI taxonomy): domain Eukaryota; kingdom Metazoa; phylum Arthropoda; class Insecta; order Lepidoptera; family Hepialidae; genus Druceiella; species Druceiella hillmani. The sequence continues at coordinate 1,482,577 of JAYKKI010000042.1, forward strand.
GGTTTTTATTAAAGCATGGACTATGAAGCCAGAAACATACTCAATTATTTTTTTAGAAAATGTGGATAGTGTTAGATATTTGATATCAAGAAGTGAAACATTTTCAAAATTATCGCTAATATTTCCGTCTTCGTCAATAAATTTATATTTTTCGGACGTCATATTTATTCTTTGTACCGCCGATGAACAATTTAAAATATGAATATTTTTTAGTGGAACGCAATTTCCACGATCAGTGTTGGATAGCTGAGTATGTGTTAAATTTTTTTATAAATAGTTTGGAACTGCCTATCCGTTGGATTATTATTACCACCTCCATGGCATCTTATATTAGAAAAAAAATAGCTCGATGTGGTCTTGACTAACCTTATGCATAGGGAAATACGTTAATATAGCATCTTGGTTGTCAACTAAATTTTCAAATAAAAATTTTGCACTTTCTATGCAGACGCAAAATCCTATGTATCCAGTCTTTCAATTGGTCTCTATTAGTTTAATACTTTTTATGTTTTGACGCTCACAGATTCGTGTTGTAATTGTTTTCAAGTAAAAACTAGCGGATTCAAGAAGAGTCAAACAATCAGACTTATTTTCCTTGTTCATGGCTCGTTTATATCCGTATTGGTGAACTTTTGAATTTAATACATCGAAAACGTCATTTATAATGTTTAAAAAATTTACCGTTCCCGAAACAGATTCAAATTCATTTAATTTTAAATGGGAGTCGCAAAAAATAAGAGCTTCTGAGACGCTTTTACTAAATAATTGCGACGCCAGTTTCACTTTCATTATTTTGTTCTTGAAATGTGAACTCTTTTCTTAATTTATTTGCCATAAGAAATTTTCTGATTCCTGTAACCTATTTAATTCTTCCAAAAAACGCCATTCAATCTTACTTCCCGTGTTATCATAAAATTCCCGATAGGCTTCAAAGGAGTTGCGAATTAATTTAAGCATGTAGCATTAATCCAAAAAAATTGCAATTGGTCTTCCAGTTGAAGGATTAATGAAATTGGTCTTCAAATTATCTGGATCCAATGAACAGCCTAAGATTTTTACCATAGATAAATTAGACGGGCATCCGTCAAAAGTCAAAGCTACTATTTCTATTCCTATTTCACTAACAGTTTCAATGCATTTTAAAACAAGTGAAGCTCTTTGGTTACCGCTTACACCATTCACCAAAAAATATCCAACAGGCACTTTTCCACTTGCGTTAATTGCTACTAATAAAAAAACTAATGCTTCTTTAGCAACATCCATGCAATCACTTTCAACACCAGTTCTCAAATCTACATGCCCACAAAAACGTTTCCCGTTAGGAATCCATTCAATCTTTTGTCTCAGAGCCATCTCATCTATTACAAGTGTACATAATAATTTTGTTTTGGATTGTTCAGCTTTCAGTTTGATAGAAATGAGAGCTTCATTTGTGAATCCTGGTTTTCCTTCAATACTGCGGTACCATTTATTTAAAGTGCGTGGTGACGTTAAACAAGTATTAAAAGTTTTACGTACATAGTCATACGCTTTGGCTGAATAAAAGTTCAGAGTCAAAGCAAATGATCTTAGGGCTGGGGAATATTTTACTTTTGGGATATATCCTTTACTTGACTTAAGTAACTGTCGCTTCATTAAATCCGCAGGCTGTACATCGACGCTACTAAGAATTGACTTATTTTCCTCAGTTATGAATGATTTCGATGTTAAATTTTTCAGCAACTTCTCCAAGTTAGAAATTTTTTTCTTAAACTTACGTGTTTCATATTGCAGTCGTTTAATTTTTTTAGTCTTTGCTCTGATGTAATCTTCAACTTCTGGATCGTTTCTGCCATTTTCTTTTTCCGAGGTGTATGAATTTGAGTATTGGTTGCAGGTAAAGGATTTTCCGTATTTAATAATGTCGATTCTAATTGCTGGCCAGATGTTGATGGTATAGCAACCTTCAGAGAATGAAAAATCATTTAAGAATAAGACTAAGAATTATACTTGTAAAAAGATGACTTCACAATGTAAACAATTGTCGTTAATAAATAAAGAATTCAAAAAAATCTAACATGTGCCGGTAGATATAGGGTTGGTACGGCAGACTTCAATAAATGCCTTCTCTTGTTTTGGCTTGTTGCTACTAAATGAGTGGCAAAATGTTTGGAACAAATGGTGCTTGATTTTGTTGGAAACCATGACTCGCATTGCCCAGCCACCTGTATCCATTTTTCTTTTCGGTGCGGGCAGTTCGGGAACCTAAAATAATAAGTTATATATAAGTATATAGTAACAAAAGTATCGATTTGGTTATCGATAACGGCGCGACACATCTCTAGTGGCGAAAAATTCAACAATATGGCGGAATCACTGCCGGCGAAATGACTGTAACATACGAATATATACTTGCTTAAATAATAGTTAACAGTGTACTTACTTGTGAAAGGTAATTCCGTTTTTGTGAAGTGATGACGTAGTGCTTCTGTTTTGGCAATATTTTATAGCACAAGAAGGCATGGTTTATTTAATTTTGATTTAAAATTACGAGAAACTTTCGCTGTGACGTTCGTTTTCTTACTGAAGGCGCGTAATCGCTTTGCCCACTAATTATGCCACCCCGCGGCTAGAAATTTTGTGTTGATGCGTTATCCAGTGGTTAACTTATCCATACAAGACAAGACAAAATAATCAATTAAAAATAGACCTAAATATTTAAAATCTTATCTAGCACATCTTCGGCGGAGATTAGGATAACCTGCGATAAACTAAGGAGGATGACGATAAATTAATTTAAAATAACATCCAGTAATGACCTACAAAAACCTAGGTGTTTGCATTGAAGTCAGCGCAAAGCATTGCTAGCTAACGATAGACAGCCATAGATTAGGACAGACAGTGATATGTGCAAATATAAAGCGCGAAGTCTTCTTTTTTATTAATAAGCAATTCAATGGGCACTGCCAGTTCTACTTCGTGCGCGAAAGAAAGTGAACGCATATCGATGTCGCGCAAAATATTTTTATTAAATATTTAATTGGCAGATAACGAATTCAAGCGGCATTGCCCGATACATCGTACAGCGCGATTCATATCCTACTATTGCGATGTATTTCTTTGACGGATGTGCTAAAGCGAAATTTAAATTGTCAGCTGGTCTTGCCTTGCCTATCCCAAATGGTGGAAAGTCAAATTTATACACTTTGAGAATGAGAATTTTTGGAAATCTCATGTGTGTTTCCTCAGATTAGGGCAAGCGACCGAGTAAATCAACTTCTCTGCTTTATATACTAGTATAAATATACAGCCTAATTATTAATTCCCGTTAGTATTTATGTTTAACTGAAAACACATTGAATGGATTTTTAATTTTATTTACTTAAAAAAATAACCAATTGATTAAAAACCCTCTTTTAAACTAAGGAAAATGTAAAGCCATCCATGAAGAAATCATATAGCCAAAAGTCTCTCACAAAGTATGCAAGAATAATGTCCGTTATAAAATAGTCAATAATAATGTAATTAAAACGAATTTCAATTTCAATCCTTAAATAATCTAATGGAATCTAATGTAACTAAACATGCCATGGAAACTCCATGAAATGTCGTTTCAAAGGCACGTTTAGTAGAAAAGAAAAAAACATATTTTCATCGATGTAAGTATCTCAGAAATCTGTTCTAAACTCTTTCAACCATAGAAAATAATTAGCTTTTCGAAGTCTCTATAAGATATGGCATGACTACATTTTGCTTATTAATTTATTGTGAAATAACAAATACAACACAACGGGTTAAGTTCACGTGAAATATGCCGAACTAGTTCTATATTATTTCAAATATAATACGTATAACTTAAATATAAGATAATTTAATGTCATTTATGAAAAGATAATGTAGCCATCGGCGTTAAATTAAGCAAGAATAATTTAATTAACCATATAATAATGTACCTTGTTGTTTAATAAATGCTTTCAATAGTTTAATTTAACTATCAAATGTTTATCTCATAATCACTACACGATTTTACCAAATCGACTTTTTTCTAACTGACGATTGTAATGTACAACTATAATATCTAGTCTAAACTGTGGATTTAAAACTTGATACTTTCTAATTGCGAATCAATTATAAGGAAATTTAACACTTTACCAACGTTATACGCATATTTTGCGGGTTGTTTACACGTATTCAGTTCAAAACAAATTCTCAAAGTTTCTTGTTTTAATCGATTTTTTGTCCTAATTTTGCGAAGTTCCTAGGTAATTTTTTAAGAATATATTCTGCATATCTGTTTATTGTTTTGAAGGAATTTTGAGTTGAAAGTTTGTTATTAAAATAGATTATTATTTTCCCATAAAACTGTGTAATTTCAATCAGTCTTTAGGAAGGCATCTGCACGCTATTTCATATAAACGTATTTAGTGAACTCCTGAATATAGCTATACCTATGAATAATATGTAAATTCATGTTAGGTAGAGGACAACCATTGGCTATTATAAACAACGATCACCGTACATTGCACATATGCTTGTGATAATACCATTCACTATAAACAATACGCTTTTGTTTCTTTCTAATAATAAGCAACAGGTCCTGTGAGCCGCGTTAGCCGCTCATTACATGGACATTGTTTCGTAGCAGTTAATTGCACCACGTTTTTATATTTTAAAGAGATCAGTTGTAAGCCGTATTAAATTTTTGTAAGTACAGTTAAGCTTATAAATAGATTTCCCTTTTTGTTAAAAATTAATGATAACATTTCCTTTCTATTTATTTTCATTAATTATTAATTTTAATTTTGTGTCGCTTATTATATGATTGCTTTTATTTTTTGATCGAAGTTGGTATTTCGTGAACGATTTAATTTTATTCTAGTATATATATCACAAGGTACAAAACAGTATAGTAAAAATTGATGTCTGACTGTTCCTGAATCTACAGAAGCGACGCCATTCGTAACCGTAACGGGCCATGTAATAAAATTAACATGATATATCTCTGAATATTAATACTATACTTACATAGAATATTATTTTCATGATCGCAAAGATATTAATAATGAAGAAAGTAGAAGTGAAATCTCAAAGTGACAATAATCGAAATTAATATAGAAACGATTAGCGAAGGTTTATTTTCTCATAAGATGTTCGAGCCTTATCGGTTTCGAAGTTTCAGATACAAAAATTTTCATCTCTTCGGTAAGCGTTATCACAGGCGATCTCGTTTAAAATATTTCAGAGCATTTTAAAAACCTCATTGAGAGAAATGATTTTGTTTTAATTGCAATTCAGACATTCCATTGCCATTTTATTTACTTCAAAATTCAGTCAGGTAACAAGTAAATTAGATTAAAAACAAATACGCGGGAAGGGTATTAGTATTTCACATAATTTTAATACCACAAATTATATTCTTAACATTAAAGCAAAATTAGACGATGCGTAAATATGTTTAAAAACAGAAAAACCCACCAAGTGCAAAACTGACTAGCGTATCTGGGGTTCAGGGCTTAGTTTGAAGTAAAATTACTTTATTTATCATAAATCACACTAGTATGGACTTCTTCACTCAGAAGACATTTAGTAATTCTTAGTATAAATAATTAAGAGGGGGGCGGATATCCACCGCACACCGTTTTACCATCAATGGATCGAAAACAACAATATATGGAATTTTTGTTACATTTTTCATTAAATTTTTACGTAGTATTGTGTAAATTCCGTTTTTTAATAATTTGTGAAAATAAAGTAGAAGTAACATATTTTGTTTTTAAATCTTTCTAAACAAAATTTCTCACTACATATGAAATTAAAAAAAAAATTAATTGAACAATTAGTTTGTTAACTCCTAAATTACCTAGAATATAATTATTTTTAAGTTTTAATGATTGGAATATGTGCAAGTTAATATGATTTTCTTACCATGATAAATTTAAAATTTCTGTGTCAAAATACTATGACGAAGTATTTTGACGAAAGGACAGACGGAGATGTAAATGAAATTTTCAAAGTTTTGTTTTCCATTTTGAGGTAGGAAACCCTAAACAATGTAGATGATTTAATACTGGGCTCCCATTAGATTAAGATAGCTTCTACTAAAAATTAATATGATAGATTAAAACTATATATAAATAAAACAGAAAAATAAACCTTTCAAGTACGATGATAATTCGCAGACCAAAAGTGTATACATATATATATAAATATATTTATATGTATATGTATATATATATATATATATATACATATATATATATATATATATATATATATATATATAAATATATATATATATATGTACATATAGGCACTTATCAATCAATATTTAGATGTATGTAATATCCCTATTAAATTGGAAATAAAACACTGATTTTAAAAATATATTGCTTAGCATATTTTTCGCAAGAGTAGAAATATGGCAAATTTAATACGTTACTGATGTTGAGAACGGAAATGTCAATGGTAACTTCAAAGGATTTTCTTGGGTTTGTAATTATATTAATAAGTTCTTACTTTCTTTTAGTCAGGGGGTTTAAAAAAAAATATTGAATCGTGTTTCAGTTACAGCGACTAGAGACGTCGTGGGTTTTTCAAAAATTTTTAATTTTGTTTGAATAAATAGCCAGGGAAGAGACAAATCATAAGCTTTATAATATTAGAGTTGCCCCAAAAAAATTACTTGTACCGCAATCATCATTTTTTTTCTTGGCAAACAAAGTTTTGTTTGTAATATAAACTTTCAATTGATGTATATTAGTTTGGAGGTACCTTGTTTGAAGTAATATTTGAAGCAATGCATGAAAATTCGGGAAATACTTGAACATAGATTTAAACATAAAAACGAATACAATCTATATTAAATATTTAATTTTTTAATATGGGCACAGACTAATTTTTTAAGTATTTTGATACTTATTTCTCAATTGCTCTTCCATTATTGAGGACTGTCACCCGTAACGATTGTTTGACGCCAGTTCTTGCAAGCATACGCTAATATTACATCCAGTTGGATAGTCATTTACGTTTGTGCTCTGGTCGGTCCGACAACTCTTCCCAGTAGGATACTTCGCTCAAGGTTTTCATGTTTTTGTCCGATAGTATGATCGAGGTATCTCGAGACTCGGTTGTCAACTAAAGATGACAGCCTATCGTAGATACCGACTTCTTGGATAATGCACTCCTTTTCCAATATACAGTCCAAGACAGCAAGAGTATATATCGTGAGTACAATATCTCGAAGGCGTCAATGCGTTTTTTACAGTTCAGGTTTCGATCGTAGAAAAATATAGAATGTACCAAAATTTGTACAAGTATAATTTTCGTTTCCTATTGTTTATTGCCATATTTTTGCTGTTAGCAACATAACATTTTTACAGTCATAATGCGGCGACTAATATATTATTCGAAAATCCCATTTATAGTTCTCAGGTATACCAAATAATTGACAGGAGGGGGTTGGGAGGGGGAAGAGGTGGGGTAGAACAAAGGATTGGATGGAGGAGGGGGAAGTGGAGGGGGAGGGGTAGTGATAACTTCTTTAGGCGCGTTAGAAAAAAGAATATGATTCCATAAACGTTGACTAAAAAAGGGCCTTCTCAGCAATCCAGAATTACCGAATAATAACTTGTGGCCCAAAACTCACTTCTGACAAAGAATAATCATATGTTAATATTATGTTTTTATGGCACCCAGGTGAAAATCCGCAGTAAATAAAAACCACTGAAGTACTAGTAGAACTCACACCGCGAGGGTTCCATAAACACTTGAGCATTATGCTATACATTTACGAAGATGTTGTATTTGTTATAAAAAAATTACCATTGTTAATATTATTTCGATCAAAAATTATGAAACTTAGAACTATTGCTATATTTTTTCATTAACTTTTAAGTAACCATCTCTTTATTCTGTTATTTTTATCATTTTACCCTTCCCATTAGTATGGAGATATTTTTTGTTTTCATTTTCAATTATATCAATAGAGCTATTTAACACAAAACCCTAAAAATAATTTGAAACCCTTAAAATCTACTTTTTCAATCGATACTCCACCCAACATATGATATGAAAAAAAATATTTTTGCTTCAGTCCCATCTAAAATTCCTTTACTTAATTTTGTATTTTCAAATATTGAAATGCATACTGATTAATATGCCGTACATTCATAAATTATGTTAGCGGATCGAAAATTGTTTGTAAAAAAGAATATGATTTCGTAAACGTAAACAGAAAAAGAGCCTTCTCAGCAAACCAAAATACAGAATTACTGAATAATAAGTGATCCAAAATATCACTTCCGCCCTACTTCTGACACAAAATAATCACATGTTAATATTAGGTTTTTATGGAGCCAACCCAGGGGAAATTAGCAGTTAATAAAAATCACTTAAGTACTTTTAGAACTCGCACCACGAGGGTTCCATAAAGACTTAAGCATTAACTATATATATTTAGTAGAAAATTACAAGCAATATTTTATTAAAATTTATGAGACTTAGAACAATTACTATATTTTTTCAGGACTTTTAAGTAAACTTTACCAGAAATTTATTTAAAAATTCTGAAAGTTCCGATATTTTTATAATTTTGGCCTTTCTATTTCTGCCGTTAGGAGTTAGATATTTTTTAATTTCATTTTCAACCATATTAATAAAACTATATCACACAAAAATCCAAAAAATTTTCTTCAATCCTTAAAAATTATTTTTCGATTGATACTCTACCCAAAAAGTGATATTTTCATTACTCATTTTTTTATTGGCAAATATTGAAATACATGAAAATTAATATGCTTTTTTGTTATATTAAATTTTAAGTTCTTATACTGGGAACTCTTCTGATAGACGGACAGGCTGACTAATACTTGAGTGATGTTAATGGTATTTTTTTTCTTCCTACGATACCGAACCGTGAATACTAGGGAGGAATACAAAATACTATATTTAGAGATAAATATATCCGAATTATTTCAATGAATTAATAATATAATGAACATAGAGTGAACATGAGAACAAATGGGATGGTCGTAATTCACATTTTAGTATTTATAATAACGAAGGTATAAAAGGATTTTTTTAAAATGAAAATTTTATTAAAATAAGTAGCAGAATAACTAACAGATAATAGTGAAACTTCCTTCTACTAGACTTATTATTCTGACAGAATATTAAAAAAAAGAGTAACAAAACTAAACAAAAAATTTAGTATTATTTCAATATATACAACTATAAAAATTTAGTTTAGACATTATTCTGACGCAAACATGATCGTGCTAACGTTTCAAAGCGCTTTGTCGACAAATTCCAATTATCTTCCAAAGCCGGTGGCGTCTGCTGCAAATAGTTGCATCCGTCTGTGACAACATGTTCATTAATTATCACATCACCCTCGACTAGCACTCGGTAGTAGGTGCCAAGATTAGAATGGAATGCAAACCTTGTAGTAAAGTTATTTATCTTATGTTGATTTCGTGATCACTTGTTGATTTATTTTTTGGATCTTCTGTATTTTTAATGGAGAAATAATTTGTACTCAGAGAAATGATTTGTAAACCCATTTATATGTGAATAATTATTAATCTATATTTATAAACCTAATGAAAAAAAATTCCCAACAACAAGTAAGAGTGTGACATTCCCGTACAAGTTTAGACACTTAGAGATATATAGTATGTCTATTAAATTAATTACAAATATTAATTTTTGACAATGTAAATATATGCTTATCATGTCCTGCCATAAATTCCCTGTAATTTGCTGCTCAGGTTTTATTAACGCTGTTTTTCCATTATTTTTAGCTTTGCAGTTTCGGTAGTCGGGTCGGGCGTGGGTGGGGGGAGCGATGGTATGTTTTACATATATTTTGGATTACCTATTTAAATGTGCCATTTTAACTTTTAATAAAATATTGTTTATAGTAGTAAGTCCTCATCTCCCCACCTAGGGGAGACTTGAAATGTAGCGTAGCAATATATGTTGCTAACCAACACAGTTCACATTTTAAAGATAGTCATACGTAAATTAAGGAGGTGGGGGGCGGAGGGCTTTAACTCATATATAAATATATTTAACAAGTTAACTAAGTAGATTAACAATAGGTATTACTATGCCCAATTTCTAGTCTTTACGTCGCACTGTTCCTGAAATCTAAATATAAAAAAAATAAATATTTTGACTAATGTACTTTTCGTATTGGTAAAATCATGGTGATAAGCACCTGGATTTTACGAAAATTATGAACTCCCAGAATAATCACTACAGTCTTCTTCCAATCTTTGAGTGAGTTTCTAAAATTGTAGATATTTTTCATAACTTTATATTGAGCGATTTCGGAGATAAGAGGGCTAACACATTTTTTTTCTTCTTTCCCTTATACAATACCAAGAAATATAAGAAATATTTATAAGACTCATATAACTGACAATAAAATGTTATACCTGACCAAAATTATACATGAAAACGAAAAGAAAATTGTATTACTGCTTAATATGCCCCCTCTAACATTTCTGAACAAATATTTTAGAGTTTCTACGTTAAAGTGGTTTTTGATAAAAATTGCTGTGACGGACGGACGCAAAAGCTCATGAACGTTATTAGAGGTGTTACATTTTTTTTCTTTTAAGGTACGAAACCCTAAGAAATAGTGACTAGTGACTCAGGTATAAAGCAGTAAGTTATATATAAAAGAAAAAATTATAGCGGTAGATATAAAAAAATTCTAGCTGGTAGAAACAAAATGAAAAACGAATAGCGGGTGCGAGTGTAGGAAAGTTTGATTCCGGAATTTGAGAATGATTATTATGGTACTCTGCCTCAAAGTGAAAAAGGTATTTTTGCAGAATTTTGCGTAAAGTAGTTCTAGAGTTATGATTGAAAATGTGTATGGAAAACACGCTGACTTTCTTTCCATTTCTAAGAATACTTGAAATAATCTAATAGAGGTGTTGGAAATTTACCTAAATTTACAGGAGGGTCATAGTGATGAGTCTAGACCTCTTTGTTTTGAAGAAAACTTTTATTAGCCCTGTGAAAAATGTACTAAGCAGCATGTATACTTATATAGTAAATAGTTTAAGAAACGTACTAAGCGTCCTCAAATATTCAAATGTTAATATGGTACTCGTACTCGTACTAAATTTTAGTGGTAATTAACTGATCTTTATTATTTTATGACGATCATTTAAAAAATTCTTTCATTAATGCATATTTGCCACTTTTCAATTGCTAATAAATGTTCTTTCATTAATGCATATTTGCCACTTTTCAATTGCTAATAAATGTTCTTTCATTAATGCATATTTGCCACTTTTCAATTGCTAATAAATGTTCTTTCATTAATGCATATTTGCCACTTTTCAATTGCTCATAAATGTTCTTTCATTAATGCATATTTGCCACTTTTCAATTGCTAATAAATGTTCTTTCATTAATGCATATTTGCCACCTACGATATTATATTGGTGGACCATATTAGGCTTTTTCATTTACTATTTTGCATTAAGGTTTGCGTATTACTTTTAAAGACACTGATATTAAAAGAACACTGACATTTTATTCACGGAAATAATTTGTAGCAACAAATTTTTAGTTAAATTCATTTCAGAAATTTCTTTAATTTAATCACGAAAAAAACCAGGGATGAGAATCTTCAAAATATTTAACAAAAAATTTTAATTAATTAATAATGACACCGTTGAAATGACATTTTAGTATCTTTGCGTACGAATTTTTGAAAATTACTTGTAAGAGTTTTTATTAACCTAATGTAACTTTACTTAATACGTAATTATCTGATTACAAAGCATTGTCTGTTTGAAAAGCGATGAGCAATCTTGTAACCTTTTAAATGGTTTAATTAAACACTTATGCTGGAAAATAATTCTTGAGATTTATAGTCTAATCTTCCAGAACAACAAGAAATTCACAAAGTTAATATTATTTAAAACGGGACTGTTTTTGTAAAATACTGTCTAATATATTTCAATTTATAAAAAGTGTTGTATTGAAAGTCGGATTTTATACTCAACGTAAATACATTATGTGTATTTAAAAGGATACCTGGGAAAGTTCACACAATTTTAGGTCTACGTATTAGAAGAATAGAAATTACACCCTCTAATAGGTAAAAAATCAAGAAAGAAGACCCTAAAAACTTTTATTTAAGTTGTCAATCAGGCAAACAAGAAATTTTTTGTTTCTTATGAAAAGTGATATTTTTTCCTCTTAGCTCGTCAATGCTGTTTCATTCGTAAAAAAACGTTTAAACCAAAATTATGAAAAAAAAGTGTCGATGTGATATATTTCCTCACACAAATATAACCGAATAATCCCAGAAATTTGCAAATGTGACAGGTCGGGAAAAGCCACGAAAGAAATGAAAGGCAATCATTTTGGTAACATAAACGAATCTGGATGTTACTTAGTTTATTTTTAATTAATTTATGCATTGGTTATACACTAAAAAACAGTAGATATTAATCATTTTTCGTTATAATCTCTGAACATTTGTAAGATTTTTGTCTTTATTCGTTTTAGGTGCAATCCTTGATAAATTAAAAATACAATACACATGCGTTTACGAATATATTTATTGATTCTATTTCATTTTTGCGCCTCCATGATCGTAAAAAGTTTAACTGTTTCTTTTTTTATGTTCGAGAAAATCTATTTTTTTAAATAATATCCTATTCTTGTAAAGCCAGATCCATTTTTACTCCACTACAGGAGAAGAAGAATTCCACGGAATTTCACGGGCTATGTGCATATGTATATATGTATGTAAGACAGTTTGTTCCCTCGTATAGTATAAACTACTAAAATAATTTCAACAAATGAGGTGTCCCTAGATGCATTTTGATCCAGAGAATGTTCTACAGTATTTAAAGTTACATGAAATACAGTGGTATGTTTTGTAAGCATATGAGAAAACTTGTTGCCTCATACAGTCTAAACAACTAAAATGTTTACAACAAATGAGGTGTCCCTAGATTCGTTTTGATCCAGAGAGCGTTCCAGGGTATTTAACGTTACATGAAATACGTTGCTATGTTTATAAGTATGTGAGTAAATTTGTTCCCTCGTACAGACTAAACTACCAAAGTAATTTTAACAAATGAGGGACCTAGAGGGTGTCCCAGCATATATAATGTTGCGAACATCACAGACTACGTGTACTTGTATGTAAGTGAATAAATTTGTTCCCTCGTGTAGACTAAACTTCTAAAGTGATTTCAATAAATAAGGTGTACATAGATTCGTCTTGATCCAGATAATATTTCAGGATAAACAAAGCTAGGAATACTACAGATTATGCATTCGTGTGAGTAAGTTTGTTCCCCCTTACAGACTAAAGTACTAGTGATTTCAACAAATAAGGTGTCTTTATATACATTTTGATTCAAAGAAGATCCTAGGATATACAACGTTACATGAAATTCATTACTACGAAGTCGTTCAAATATTCCTTATTCTTAGAAAAGTAAATGATTAAAATATTAAAATAAAATGACTGAATTATTGGTTAAAACATGATAAGTGTAAAATGTAAAGGTTGTTGATATTTCCACTAACCATAAAACGTATAGCAAAACCTTTAATTCCTTGAACATACATACATTTGTGTATGTGTGTATGCAATTTGCTATATACCCAGACTAGCATCTTCTTAACGACCAATATTAGTGTTTTTAATGTTGTTTGATATGTAATAATCATATCTCGTAATATGTTTTAAACAATATTGGTCCACTTCTATTACCTTTGCCGTGGCGAGGCAATAAGATTCGAAAACAATTGATTCCGTTAAAAAGATTTTGTTGTGAAAATTTAAGAGGTAAAATTTAATTTATGAATGCGTATCCCGTTCTTACGAAACATATTTTTGGTAAAACGTAAATATCGCGGTAACGACGAGATATTTGTAATTAAAAATATTTTTACAGAAAATGTTAGAAGGTATTATTTTAATCGTCCGAATTTTTGTAGAAAACTCGTTAGTTCACGAGGAAATGAAAAAAAGAAACCCATTTTTTTAATTTCGAACGTCCCTTAAGTTTGTCACTTTGAAACAGCAAACTATGTGCAAAAAAATTTTAAAATGTAATAGACAACTTTAAGACCTAAAATTTTGATTTGTTGAGATTTCATCAAAAACATTGTATTATTTAGAAAATTGCTTAAATATACTTTCATCCTCTTTTCACGTAAGAAAATGAAGTCGGTCTGACTTTACTGCTCATTATTTATTTAAGTTTATTTAAATGCGAGGCAAGAGTAATTTTTCTTCACATCACTAATGTAAATTTAGCTTTTTAACTGAAAAATAAATAATGTTTTCTTATTTCATTGAATCGTTCATTGTAACTTTCAATTAATCTTCTATTTATTGTGCTATCTTTTCACAATAAAATTACTGCATTTTATAAAATTTATTTCAGTGACCAAATTGTATCCATAATTACTTCTTTCTTACATAAATATTAAAGATCGATTGTGTTCTCTTCGTAATTTGATACGGGATATCCGCAATAAGGCATTCGTGTAACAGGAACACTCTCAATTGAAATTTTCAATTGCGAAATGTCTCTAGGAAACCTTTTCCCCAAAATCTCCCTGCGACTGGAATGTAATTGCGTTTCGTAGAATGTAATATGCGGCGTGGTGAATGCAGCAGTATGTCATGTCATTTTTTTGTTTTCCTTCAGTGAAGTCTATTCACTTTTGAATGTCGATCATAACATTAATAAAAACCATGTTCTAAGTTATTACATAAAACATGAATCGGGATTTCTATGTAAACCCCCGCATGCTTCGCTACGCCACCGTAGGCATGCAAGCATATCGCATAGTGACGATATAGAAGTTTCTGGAAGTCCTAAAACTTTCCAAAAGAATAGTAATAAAATTTTTTGAAGTACAACTATATACATTTACAAGAATGTAACTATGTAAAGGATTGTTAAATGGAGCCTCTGCAAAATGTTATGCAGTGACATTTATTAGATTTTTATGAGAAATGGATAAAAGGGCAAAAGGAGGACATGTAAACAAAAAAAATTACGAATGTATTTATCCATAGAAATTGAAATAGTAATATCTATTTTCTTATATATTATTATAATCCTTCGAAAAAAATTATGGATTGTCCATTAATAACTGATTACGAAAGAGTTTTGAAAGCAGGAATATTTATAAACATTTGTTGGTAAATAGGAATTTTATTTAACTTTGATAAACACAAATTATTATATAATTGACAGTTCTTTTCTCCCTAAGATACTCTACCACTGTATAAATTATTAAAGAGGAGAAATTATTTTTGAATGTACCTAAAATCAGATTCGTAATTAACTCCACTAAGTGGCTAATGACATCCGTATCGATTATGTTTTGTTTATTTCATGATTAATATTTATTCCGTGCATAGAAAAAAAAATTATAAATATATATATATATATATATATATATATATATATATATATATTCACAATAGGTGTCTTCACTAAATAACACCACTTCAATCACTTGTGTAATTAATCATGTGTATTTTGGCAAAATGTTATTTTCTTGAGTCGGTCGCCTAGTTTATAAAACAATTAATATTTAAATTAAGTATGAAGTAATAATTATATATAAATTAGCACCTGTGTAAATAAAATGGCACCAAATGTCAGTTTAGCAACATCTAATATATTTCAAATGGTTAAAAATTAGGTGGATAAATCCATTCACTCGAGAATGTATTAGTTAAAAAAAAAATCAAACATTCTGATTGCTTGTAGACATTTGTGAGTCTAGCTATATTCAATAATGATTACATCACGAAAATTTATTTTGAAATCGTAATTAAAATTATTGGATCTTTAATTTTTAAGGAAATAAATATTTAACCACGAGTAAAGAGCATTGCCCGGGAGTTGGAAAATAAAGTAGCTTGGTGGAAAAAAACCTTTCCTCGTTTTACGTTCAGGCAGATTTTGAATTTTGTATTAAACTTCAAAATAGTTCGAATACAAAATTTAAAAGTTATATGTGAAAAATGCCTTTAAAATACAGAAGATTTTTAATTTACCTAATATAATTATAGTACCATTTCCCTCCTTATTCTTCTAAGTACCAAGTTATATCATTACGACTCTTATCATTATACACAGATTATTTATCTCTAATTTTATATTATATTTCCATAAATGTTATAGAAAACCTTAATAAAAAATAGGGCCCCGCAAATTCCCTTCTAACATACTCTCCCTCACCTCAGAAACTGGTAGGGTGAATTTCATAAAAAATACAGCTAGAAATTAACATATAGTTTACCGAAAAAATTTAACTTTGCTTCTAAACTTCATAGTTTTTGAAAAATTTCCTTTATACACGCTAATGGATACTTGACAACATGTTTCATAGCGAAAAATGATAGTGGTAAATTTGGACATATTAGTATTAATACAGATTGTACTTAATCCCGCAAATATTTATTTGTGATAAAGGTTGTAGTTCGACTCGTACTTTAGATAATTAACGATTAATTAATATTAAGTTTTATTCGTACTTTAGATAATTAACGGTTAATTAATATTAAGTTTTATTCGTACTTTAGATAATTAACGGTTAATTAATATTTATAGCATTGGCAATAATCATTGTAGCCGTAATTTAAATAAGCTTCATCAGTATCTATACGATTTTAATTTACCAACAAATATATTTCTAATTTTAGCCGTAATATCATACAAAATGTCTTTTTTATTATTCAATTTTTTTTCTTTTTAATACACAATAATTTTTTTTAAATAACAATAATCATTTCTCCACATATCTCTCATCGATTGACCCTATATTTAAAAATATTAATATGCGTTTATTATTATTTTTTATTTTCCTTAAATTTTAATTTAAATTAATACTTTTTAAGTACTGACGACGAATTATATTAATTGCTTTTAAAACTTATTTTTCCACATAAATTTTTATTTCGTTTGAATATAATAAACAGTCGCGTGCCCTTATATAACATTTAAATTCGTTTGATTGATTCACTTCAAACGATCTACGGAACATTCTAAGAACGAGCCAGACTCGCATTTTAGAACGTACATGTGAATATTACAATACTACATTTTCGACATTAATATTACAATACTACTTATACAACTACGTTGACACATTTATAGTGATAAATTCATAATTAAAAATAAAAAACTACGTAATTCCTACCTTAAATTCAAATAATAAAGTCAGAGTTACATATTAGAAAATGTTCATATTGAAACTGAATATTTTTTTTTATAATTATGTCAATAAAAAGCTGACCGAAAAAAAATGTACTTGGCAAAAGGGAACTTCTAATATCTTCAAGCACCGTTATTAAAACTTTAAAAGAAAAGTCATTACAAACTTTGCCAAGTATAATAAGAAATTAAAATAGTCCTTGACTGCTGTCCGCAGAATAACAACTAGATAGTTGGCCCGGAATACAAAGAAGAAGCCTAATGATATATAAGAGGTTTAATTAAAAACTTAACGTCCAGAACAAATTTTTTCACACAGGCGTTAAGATTTTTCCGCCAGTAACATGTGTCCTTTAATTTAATATTTTCGTTACAGGAAAGTGAATATTATGTATATTATATTATAGAACATATACAGCCCTCAGAGCGAGCCGTATATACCTTAGTTTAATAATTAAAATGAGACATTCGAACACCAAAAGAAATAGAAAGTTGATACCGCAACAGTATAAAGTTAAGTAATGCTAGTGTATAGAAAGAATAGTTATAATTTGAATTTCTCCAACGAATATGTAGACTAGTAATAGATGCCGAGGTGTTTAATGCTGCATACGGAAATGAAAACAACGGAACGTTTATATGTATAAACGTTTCTCAGATATCATTTGACACAGAAAGTAGAAATTTAGCACGGTTGTAAAACAAAGTGACAAAATGAGTTTAAATTACAGTTTTTGTAATCTTCAGTATTATGTGGGATATTAATAAAAAAGAAAATTATGAGGCTTCTGAAATAGTTTTATCACTTTATTTAAAATATTTCTATAGATATAAAAAATTAAAATAAAAACGGCTGGACTGGAAGTTTGCCTAAAGTTCCCTGGAAAACTATAGCGGTTATTTAAAATTTCATGGTATTTGTGAATTAAACTATTTTTTACACTTGATACATTTCCATGGCGAAAAATAATAAATATTTGTAAATAGTTGAATGGTAACCCTTGTAGCGTGAGTTCCACTTGTGTTCACAGGTTTATTTTCATAATTTTTACCCTAGCATTTTGGAGATAAAAGAAGACTGTGGAATTATTTTACTTAAAGTTTCAAAAAAAGTTATTTTCAGTCCATATAACTTATTGGTTCAATTTGTCAAAAGCAAATAAGTTATTTTCGTATTTTTACCTTTTACAGAAATTTATTCTGCCATACGTTGGTCATAAAATCTGAGATGTTTTAAAGAATGCGAAAGATATCAAAGCAAGATTATTAAAATATGAATTCACTGCTTCCCGTGTCTGCGCAAAGATATGTGCAAGGTATATATATATATATATATATATATATATATATATATATATATATATATATATATATATATATGTCTTTCGGAAATCTAAAAGATAACCTTTTGTAAAATTTCTAAGTTGTCACATTTAATTTATGTGAAAACAAAAAGTTAATTACTTATAAGTAATTAACTTTTTGTTTTAATTGCAAATTAAATTGTTGTGTTAAATCATATATGACATGCAAGCTGGAAATTATACATAGTGATAAACATATTAATCGACATACATACAATAACTAATATTTAAAAACGTTTTCGTGGAGATATTAGAAAGGCAAAAAGAGATTTTTTTTATGAATTATATTTGATTTCGTTTAAAAGAGCTAGTTGCCAAGATTAAAAATAATTTTAAAACTCACCAAAAGCCGACACACACAGACGCACTCGCGCAAACATACAAACAAGCACAAAAACTTACACAGCAAGCATAAGCATCTGCACACTTTTTCGCACACATATACGCATTCACACGTATATGTATTTTTTCTTATTTTTATAAAGATTATCCAGAAATTAGCACACAAACGGTGCACCGATTGCCAAACAACGCGTATAAACTGTAAAATATGTCCTCGACGCTTTATACGGCACTTTTCAATTTCGTCGTGTCAGTCTGCCTGTTCATATATCACAAGTTGATAGATCTAAAAATTTTACAGAAAGACGTAGTTGAATTACGTAAACGTACCGAAATTTAAAAAAAAAACACATTTCCGTATATTGAACTAGAACGTGAAAATATTATTGCTCCAGGATGTTATTCAATGAGTTATTTTTGAATTTTAATTAAAATTGTTTAGTACCAGGATAGTAGTAAAGTGAACCAAGTCAAAAATTTTTTTTCAAAATTGCAAGAGAGGGATGTTTAAAAATTATTTCAAAGTAAAATTAATTTAGTAAAAATATCAAATATCTGTAATAAATTAATATACACTATATTCCGTTAAATATCTAAACATTTATACTTACTAATTGTGCATGGAACATGAGACGAACGGAACACGGGAACGTAATACACGCAACATGACGGAACAAACAAAAGTTTGTAATGATAGTTGTATGCATACATAAAATGTTTACTTTGTCTCTAGTAACCAATGTTCCAGTTACATGAATATATAGGTCTTCCTTCTTAATGAGTTGCAACGCATAGAGCAATTTCAATTTATTTTGCACAAGTCATTCGTCACTTTACTAATGCAGCTATTAATTTCAGTATTAATTAATAGCGATTTAATGAAACTTTGTCTAATGTATTTGGGCATTAAAACAAAATTATGATAAACCGCCTGTCATTTACGAGCAGGGCTTTATGCGATTAGTGGTCCTCGCTAAATAACTTAGTAAAAGGTGTCTAATGGCCGGTAACTGTCTCGGTTTTGACAACATAATAAATGCAGGGGTGACGCATTTTATGTACGTTTTACTTGTTATTAAATTTTAATATTATAAGCACGTATTGGATGCATTCGGTGGATCACAGGTTAAAATGGCGGTCTACCAGGTAAGATGAACAAGACAGGACATGACAAGAAATTAAAATTGTGTGTGAATTTTTCAATTCTCGCCTAGCGCATCTTTGGTGAGCATTGAATTATCTATTAGAATTGTAAATTAATGTAAAGTGACATTCAGCAATGGATATCAAAACTTTGGACTTTGTATCGATCTCTAATGCAATGTGTCGCAATTTATTTACAGATATCGATAGATTACGATAGACAGTGACGTAAAGCACGCGAAGTGGCGGTTTAAACTAATAAGTTTTTGATAGGCACTGGAAGTTCCACTTTGAGCGCATAAGAAAATCTTTTGCGTCGTGCAAAAGATTTCCTTTGACACGTGTTTTATCAATATAGCGCAAAGAATTTTATTAAATATTTCATTGGAAGATAATGAATTTGGATGGCCTAGCTCAAGATGTACTCGTAGTAAATCCATATCAATCCAACGATGTCTTGCACGGAATTGCTCAATATGGCGCTATCCTGCCCTTTATTTCAGGTTATTTTCTTGCAATGTACCATATAAACGTTTAAACTACATTCGCCAAATAAATACGGTCTTCGGGGTCATGAGCATATGGACAGATATAATCGGGACGATTCGATAATAAATAATCTGATCTCTACCTCGCGTCGTCTAATTTTCCTGGCTTCTGTTACTCGACATAATGTCGTTACTCGTTACTCGACATAACTCGAAATACTGCGAATTTTTATTTAAATTCCGAAAATATTTTTAACTTTTATTTCATGTTATCGATCAATAAAAAATGAGTCGTCTCCTGGTTTTGATTTTATTCCTAAATATATATTCAAATAAACAAAAGGTTGAAAATCTGCGTGTGTTATTTTTGGTATTAAGAGGAGCCGTTAAGAAATTTAAAAAAATAATTTTTGTAAAAGAAAATCCGAAGTCGTGACGGT
The DNA here is from genome assembly GCA_039881145.1 of Druceiella hillmani. NCBI lineage: Eukaryota > Metazoa > Arthropoda > Insecta > Lepidoptera > Hepialidae > Druceiella > Druceiella hillmani. The sequence goes on from JAYKKI010000042.1 coordinate 1,503,564, forward strand.
TATGTGGTGTATGTTAATAAATCATCAATAATTACTACTATGAGCTTCGTTAGGGATATGGTTTTCCATGCGGTTCCAAAGATAAACGGATTTTTTAAGCCCGTCCCATACAAAAAATTACAAGTCATACATTCCCTAGTTTGTTCCATGAAAATTAATTTGCGCAATATATTTGAGCATAGTAATGAAAAAAGAAACTGCATCCAGCAAAAAACCATCCTTCAAATTTAAAATTCCTAAGTCGATGAAAGTCAATTTTCAGTCCACCGTATAAAAATACGATGTTGCTTAAAGTATATTACAGGCGATATTCCAGCAACTTACTCGAAACTCGTTAAATAACGTAATTTAATGCCATTTTGTAAGAGATAATATGGCCATCGGTGATAAATTAAATAAGAATAATTTAATTAAACATGGATTATAATAAATTGCTTTGAAACTTAATAAATATTTTCAAAAGTTTATTATAATAATCAAATATTAATCTTATAAACACTACCACAATACACACTTACCAAACCGAATTCTATTCCAACTTTAGATGTACTAGTGTTTTAATCGCTAGACTAAATTGTGGGTTTAAAGTTAAATATGTTTTAACTGAGAATTTAAGAATATTTAACACTTTGCCAACACTCTGATGCTTATTTTGAGGGTCGTTTAGGCGTATTTGGTCCAAATCAATATAAAACAAAATCTCAAATTTTTCGTTTCAATAGATTGTTTATCGTGATTTTGTGAAGTTTCATAAAATGTACGATTTCAAGACGAGTTTTTATAAATTATTTACATGTTTGAAGGAGTTGTGAGTGGAAATGTTTATGTTAAAAAGACTAATTATTTTACAATAAAACTGGGTAATTTTAAGCAGTCTTTAGGAAGTCATCTGCAAACAAGTTTAGTAGATACCTAAATATTGCTTGACTTGTGAAAAATTTGTACAATCACGTTAGGTAGGAGAAAAACATTATATTCGCCGATCAGCGCAAGTAACTCATATGATTGTAATAATACAATTCAATATAAATACTACGTTTTTGTTTTTACCTAATAAAAACAACAGATGTTGTGCGTTGCCTTATGACACTTATTACATGGTCGTTGTTTCGCAGTGATTACTTGCTCCATGTTTTTATTTTAAGTAAATCTATGTTAGCTGTGATACATTTCAGGAGTTACAGTTAAGTTTTCAAGGTGATTTTTAGTTAAACATTAATGAAAAGGAAAAAATATTTAGGTGTCACCATAGGGTGACCGAGCACGTGAAAGACATAAATTCTCTCCTTTTCCAGTTATTTGTTTTTGAGGCATAATGACTTCATAACGTTTATTTAGAACATGACTGAATTTTTTGACGCGATGCTTTGCATTATTGCAATTAAAGTCTATTTTCAGCTTAAATCAGATTTTATGGGAAAAAATGTCACAATCGTAAGTTTACGAGATATATTTCGAATAGTTTTAAGTGCACAAATCGCTTCTGTGAACGAGGGTGACCATTAATGTGATACAAGAATATCAGTTATTCGAAAAGGATATTATTTTTTCTTATTTAAGAAATCGAAAAATAATTTGTCCTAATCGTTGGTTTTAAAATATTTGTGCATTAATTTTTTTTAATATTTTATAATCAAATTGATAAGATACCTTAAGTATTACGAAAAAGAGTCACTCTTATTTACCCGAGAATTTTAATAGCATTCTTAAATTTCGTCATATTTTTCTAATGTGTAGTGCCACAATTTAAGATATTTACTCAGCGAAGACTTGCATTTTAGATATTTTGCTAATCATGTTTCAAACAATATTATCTAAAGACCAAATATAGAAAAATTTCTCGTTATAGTTAAACATTAATGAAAATGTTTATTTTTAATACATTTTCATTATTTTTAAATTAAATTTTTTGTCATTTATTTCTTATTTTACTAACAATATCATTTCTTTTAATTTTTTGTAAAGAAAGTGATATTTTCTAAATGGTATAATTTGTTTCTAGCAAAAAATTCTTTAATAGATAACTATTAGAAATGTTTTTACTAGAAACAAATTACACCATTTAGAAAATATCGGTTTCCCTGCAAAAATTAATATTATTAATAGATAACTAAACAAAACAGGTTCTTTTGGCAATCTGATATGCTATAAATTGATGTCTGATTGTTCCCGAATCCACAAGAACGACTCCGTGTGTATCCGTGTGTGTAACACGCCATTTTATAAAAATGTCAAAGCATGTCTCTGTATGTTGATACTCCACTAATGTAAAATATTATTTTTATAATTGCAAAAATACTAATAGTGAAAAAATTAGAAGCGAAACTTTAATAAGAGAATATTCGAAACGAAAACCAGGCAAAGGGAATAAAAAAGGAATTAACTTTTTGTATTTATTTTTCCATCTGGTAAGGAATATACCGAACGTGGTATTTGATATTATGTTCTTTGTTCATATAATATTTGGACGACGTTGAGTGAATTTATAATCTCATATGAGATATCTGGGTATCGGTTCCAAAGCTTCAGATATGGAATTTTCATCTCTCCGGTAAGTCTCGTCCTGGACAAAATCCTTTGGAAATTTTCGAAAAATTTTAAGTTTTTTTGAAACAACTAATTTTGTTCTGATTGATCGATTTGATGAATTGCAATTTTAATTAATTCATAATTCAGTCAGTTGACTATGAAACTAAATTAGAAGTCCATGAGAACTCATATTAGTATTTTACATAAATTTATTACCACAAATTACAGTTACAACACTACAGCAATATATGTGATGCTTAAATTATAGGTCTAAGTAAAAACAGAAAAACTTATCAAGAGCAAATGTAACTCGTACATTTATAGTCCAAGACCTAGTTTGAAGTGAAATTATTTTATTTGTCGTAAGTCATCACTATAATATAAACTTCTTAACTCAGTAAACATTTAATAATAGAGAATATAATTAATTAAGAAGGGTACTAAGATGCATGATATCTTATCGTGAATAGTTCATAAGCAATGATATATAGAATTTTTGTTACATTTATCAAACTTTGTGTAGGATTAAATAAATCCTGTTCTTTAATGATTTTAAGTTCAGTATTTGTGAAAATAAAGTATATAGGGAAATAAAGGGATAACATATTTTGTATCAAAACATTTTTAAACAAAATTCACTATATTTGCACTCTACATGGAATTAAAATGAAAAATTAATTTGTCCACCCCAAAATTACAATGTAATTATTTTTAAGTTTTCACCCTTGAAATATGTTCAAGTTAATATGCTTTTCTTTATTATGTTAAATTTCCAGTTTCTGTATCAAGTGACTTTGGAAAAAGCTTCTACGGGACAGACGGACATGTCAATCAAGTTTTAAGGATTCCGTTGGCCTTTTTAAGTTAAGAAATCTTGCCTACTAAAAAAAAATATATATATATATATATATATATATATATATATATATATATATATATATGTATATATACACATATACATACATACACACATATATATATGTATATCTACATAATATCTCTATTAATTTGCAAATAAGAATATAATTTTAAATATATAGCATTTCACAGGCGTAAAAATATCGCGAATTTCCCGAAAATCTATAAGATTTGGAATGATCGCTATTTTTCCTTATAAATTTATAAAAACCTCTAACGACGATATTTCTAAAAATTTTGGAGATATATTCTTCGGAACAATTTTGTACAATACATCTAGAAGTATATTACTTAAAATTCCAAAAAAAATAGTGTGGGAACTTTAATATGTATCACGATATTTAAACTGGTATCCTCCAGAACACAAGAGATTAAAAAAAAATAATAATTTGTCTACACCCTCTAATACTTATATGTAAAAATATTGTAAATATACTTATATGTAACATGTTGCAAATTGTAGGTTAATATGCTTTACCATTATACAAAATTTGAAGTATCTACATGAAACAGTTTCCGAGAAGAATGTCGTGAATTGACATACGTGAGTAATTTTACAAGTTTTAATTTTTTTCTCTTTTTGACATACCGAACCCTAATTTCTACCAAGAACATAATAACGAAATGAAAAAACACTAATTACCACCAAGAACATAATAACAACCAAATGAAAAAAAAACCACTGTAGCAGGATTTTCATTACCGCGACCACTTTGGTACTTCAAATATCAAACGGTCGATGTTCGAACAACTTAAGCAAAACTCGTCAAACAAGTTCCCTAATGAAGAAGTTTTGACGGCCAATGAAGAAATTCTCTTCGATCTTGCAAATACTGAGATGAAATATTAGGAAGTCCAACATTATTACGTAACCTTGGTAGATTACGCATCCTCGCGGCTTTTATTCTCTACGCTTTAGGCAAATAAATGTCTGAAACAGATGACTTGTTGAGTAATGTGTGGCCCTGGAGAGTAGACTTTAATGATCAGTTATAATATGAAAATTCTTCTTTTGTGATTCACATCATAATTTTCTCTGCCACTGGGTCCATTATTATTTATCATAGTAATTGTTTAATAAATAACCAGTGAAAAGGTAAATGGCGAGATTTTTATTATTTATTGCTTTTCCGAAAAAACCTAATTGTCTCGAAATCCTATTTTTTTTGTTTTGCCAAACAGAGTTTTGTTTGCAATATATCTGACTGGAAATTGATATACATTGGCGTGAAAGTGCCTACGTTAATGCTATTTTTGAAACGAAGCAAACATTTCGAAAAAGTCTTGAACATTAATTTAAAATGAAATCGAATAAAATTTGCATCAAATATTTTATTTTCCATACTTATATATATATATATATATATATATATATATATATATATATATATATATATATATATATATATATATATATATATATATATATATATATAAATATATACATATATATATATATATATATATATATATATATATATATATACATATATATATATATATATATTTCGATACTTATTCCTTAATTGCTCTTCCATTACTTATAACTCTGACCTGTAACCATTTTTTGACGCCAGTTCTTGCGATCTTGCACTGATCTTGGGGTCTGTTAGATGACCATTGGTAGAGTGCTTGTAACCTGATGATCTGACGAGCCAGCTTTCGGCCACGAGATTTTCTTCCGTCAACCCTTCCTAGTATGATGCTTTGTTCACAATTAAATAAAACTACGTGATGTAGTATTATTTCTACTTTCAATCACGTAGTTTAATTTAATTGTGTATAATAAATTTCTACAAAATTAACTCCAAATATATTCAATCAATGATGCTTTCTTTCAGGTTTTCAGGTTTTTTTATTATAATGTGACCGCGGTATCTAAAGACTCGACGATCAACTGTAGAACAGCCTATCGTGGGTACCGATTTCTTTTATCACAGACTCGTTACTCTTTATCAAAATGTATGCATGTGTACAATTATTTCATTCTTTTGAACAAAATATTTATAATTATCCTTGCATATTGTTCAAACAGGGTATACTTTAGACTTTTATCTCTAATAAATTTATTTATTTTGTTAATCTGTCCTATCAAAGGAATGAAAAACCAATCACCCTTTTATCTTCATGCCATTATTATATCATTAAGGAAATTCAACTGCACTCTTCAGAAGCCGGAAAATATGATCTAATTGCTTGGTTTATTTTCAACATGTCCTTTCATTCTACTTTCATTTCGTAGGTAAAACCTTACTCACTAAAATGTATATTCCTGTCTGGATACTTGAAATTATTTAGCTATGATGAAAACTATATTACGTCTTAAAATTATCAGTCATGATTTTAAATTATTTGTTAGCAATGTTATATTCTATTAGGTTATTTAATTTATTAATGTATTAATTTTATTATTAAATGTATCATTAAAATTATAAGAAATAAAATTAACAGACAATTTTTTTGTATGTACTTTAAAACCTATGTGTTTAAATACCTCCGTAATAGTAATAAATCTATTTATCCTTAATTCTATTTGCGAGCTAGTCTTTGCCTTAAAGCAGGGTTTCCCAAGCTTTTTTTTTGTTGAGGCTCCCCGGACTATAATTTATATTTTCATGCCCCCTCTTTACTTTTTCACGCCCCCTTTTGATTTAGTAAATTAAATAAAAATGGTAACTGAAGTTTGTAAATACACAAACTTACCTTTTAATAGTGAGATACAATAATTTTACACACTCACACTGATTTCTCAACAAAAAATGTACACCAAAACGTCAAATGTTTGGCAAGTTTGTGGTAATAATAGTGAATATGATATTTAATTTTAATATATATGATATGATATTCATTTCTTCTACTGAATAACAATAAATAATATGAATGTATTATGGAAATTAATCTAATAGTAAATATATATGCAAATAATTTATGTGTCAATTTGAATAGCTGAAAGGATTGGAGAGTAGAAGAAGGGACGGAGTAAAGTTGAGGGATTTTTAAAAATAAAAACCGACGATGCAATATAATATTGGAATCCAGTTTATTTCAGAGTTCGTAAAGTTTTGGTAAATTAAAAATCGTATGTCTTGTAAAGGCACCTTTTACGTTTTTGCACACAAAACTCTAAAATTTTGTGAATAAACTTATCACGAAATTTAATTCGAAATTTAAGTGCATAACCTCTGTTCAAACGAGCGCAAGTAAATAGTTGGTCCTAAGTTCCGGTTACAAACTTGTGAGTTAACAAGTAGTTTAATCATAAATTTAAATCTGAGGAAAGTTTTTCCACCAAGCTATTTCATTTTCCGACGTTTGACTAACGCTCTTTACTCGAAGTTAAATTTTTATTTCAACAGAAATGGAAGATCCAAGTAAATTCAAGCTGGGAATTTTGCATAATATTTAATAATATTATCATTCTGTTGCTGAGGACGTGCTGAAAAGAAGTTGAATATTCTTTATGTTTGTTACTCAATGTATAGAGTAAAACTTAGAAAATATTTGGTAATATTTATATTAATTAGTTTGTAGCAAAAGTTTCTATGTATATTGATGACATTTCATTGATTAAATGCTGTTCTGAATAATTTAAATTTATCTTCTAGTTTCCAAAATTAATCCTAAAAATTATAAAAATTTAATTCACTATTCAAACAATTCAATAACATATTTTGTAGTACGATGAAGAATTAAGAAATATTTTGGAAAAGACTAAGGAAATGAGAAAACTACTTTGTATATATATATTATTTGAAGAAATTATTTTGTAATACTTGCTGTATCTCATAAACGTTATAATGGTATGTTGAATTGATCGCAAGCCATACGACCTTCGGCGGAGCCCCGTCGGAACCCGAGTTCTATTCCCGGCCGCACGTCGAGAAGGGCTGGATTGGTTTCTGGCTTCTTGTAAGAGATCTCTCTTACAGCAATAAGCCACCACATGTATCGATTAGATACAGTAAACTTCATAATCAATAAATAAAGAAACCATTGATACTATGAAAGGTGTACAATAAAAATTGTACATAGTTTATTTCACTACTTATTTAAATGAACATTTTTTACTTTTACATCCGACGAATTCAGAATGAGAAATTTTCAAATGTAATCAAACTTTTGCATCAAAATTGCCTTTAAATCGACATAAAGTCGTTTTAAAGGGCTAATAATAAGGGCCACGAAAATATCTTTTTCACAATTTTTGGGTGTCATGTCTTTATAGATATATTGAAAAGCATGCCAAAACTATTCCCCCCCCCCCAATTTCCGAAACTGCTCAATCTAAAATAATAAAAAAATAAGGTTTTTTTCGAAGTCCACTCAAAGGTTGTAGAGATTGTGTTAGATCTTAAAATTTTGAAATATACATCGTGTTTTTACGCCTGCGAAAAATGTGGTAGGCAATATTTGTACGTTGTAAAAAATTTATAGTTTTAACACTAAAATAGAAATCCTGTTTTTACGCCTGCGAAAAATGTGGTAGGCAATATTTGTACGTTGTAAAAAAATTATATTTTTAACACTAAAATAGAAATCCTGTTTTTACGCCTGCGAAAAATGTGGTAGGCAATATTTGTACGTTGTAAAAAATTTATATTTTTAACACTAAAATAGAAATCCTGTTTTTACGCCTGCGAAAAATGTGGTAGGCAATATTTGTACGTTGTAAAAAATTTATATTTTTAACACTAAAATAGAAATCCTGTTTTTACGCCTGCAAAAAATGTGGTAGGCAATATTTATACGTTGTAAAAAAATTATATTTTTAACACTAAAATAGAAATCCTGTTTTTACGCCTGTGAAAAATGTGATAGGCAATATTTGTATGTTGTAAAAAATTTATATTTATAACACTAAAATAGAAATCCTGTTTTTACGCCTGCGAAAAATGTGGTAGGCAATATTTGTACGTTGTAAAAAAATTATATTTTTAACACTAAAATAGAAATCCTGTTTTTACGCCTGCGAAAAATGTGGTAGGCAATATTTGTACGTTGTAAAAAATTTATATTTTTAACACTAAAATAGAAATCCTGTTTTTACGCCTGCGAAAAATGTGGTAGGCAATATTTGTACGTTGTAAAAAATTTATATTTTTAACACTAAAATAGAAATCCTGTTTTTACGCCTGCAAAAAATGTGGTAGGCAATGCTTAAGTCAAAGCCAATGAAAAAGTGGTAGCACGCTTAAATTTTTATAAGTGCCAAAATGTGTACGGAACCATCGAGTGCGGATTTTACTGACAGGATTTGGTTAAAGTACCTTTCTCCTTTTATTCTTCTAGGTACTAATTTATACCATCACGACTCTTATCATCAAATACTATTTATCCCTAACTTGAAACAGTAATAGAATTCTTCCATTTCACAAACTGCTAGAGCAAATTTTATAAAAATAAAGCTAGAAATTAACGTATGGTTTTACCGAAAAACTGTAGAATGGATTCTAAATTTCAGAGCTTTTGGAAAATTACCTTAACTTTACGCCTATGGATACTAGATAACATATTTCATTGCAAAAAAATGATAGTGGTCATTTTGAATGTTTTAATACAGATAGTTTATTTATAAGACCTTAAATATTTATTTATAATTAACGAAGTACGGAAACTATGTAGTACGAGTTTCACTAGTACTTTACTGAATTAATCGTTAATTAATATTAATAGCATTAACAATTATTGTAGTACCCGTTCTTTATATAAGCTACATTATTATCTATATGGCTTTAATGTTGTAAAAATTATATTTCTAACTTAAGTCATAATTCTATACAGATCGTTTTTGTTATTAATTTTTTTTATTTTTTAATACAGAATGAATATTTTTAAATAAAAATAATTATTTCTCTACATATTTCTCATCCCTTGTATTTAAAGGATTGAAGAAATTAAAATAAATTTACTGTTGCTTTTTATTTGCTTTAAATAGCAATTTGAATTATTAATTTTTATTTGCTGACTGACGAATTATATTGTTTGTTTTAAAAACTTATTTTTCCATGTTAATTTTTATTTTGAAATAACATAAGCAGTCGTGCTTCTTTATATTTAAATACATACGTGATGATCTATTACAGAGCCCACATCTGCTATGAAAATTTAATTAAAAAAATTGTCTGCTTAGAGTACGATGATATGCGTAAAATGTTACATCACATAAATTCTTGGTCAGAAGTGAATTTGACATTAGTCATTACCATCAAAAATTAAATAAAGGCATGATTAGCGGCAATAAATTTCAGTTATAAACAAAGCATTGATATGAGGTATTCTCCTAAATTTAATAAATCCATATTTCTGAACTATTCTGCCTTATAATTATTTCTAAACATACGTTTTGTATAAATAATCAGGATCATTGAACTTTAAAAGGTTATCCAGATCTTTTCTTTTACATTCCATTATTTGTTTCTTTGAACTCAACGAGAGACATCATTTTTAATTTTATTTTTTTGTAAATTTTATGATGATTTATGTTTCTTCTATTATTGAACCCTATATTGTTACACCTATATTGAACGCGTAGAATAAATTTTTAACATTTTGTGTAAAAATTATATAATAACCCCAAAGAAGTCATTCTTTTAGCAAACAAATGATAAAAAAACAGCTTATGCATCAACTTCAGCTACAAGGCGTGTAATAAGTATAACACGCTTGAAAATTTCTTCCAATTCGCTGTTATATAGGCCTTAGAACTAAGATACAATGGAAGCTAGTCAAAGTCCAAATAATGTTAGTCTCAAGTGTTACGAGACAAAAAATTCCATTCTTGAATAGAGAACATGGCAAAAAAAACAGTTACTTAAAAATGTTATACTTTGACTTTTTATTATGAAAAGGTGGGCTGTTTTTCATGTTATTTTTCTACGGGTTCTCTGAACCAGTAAGAAGAAACACAGTGTAGATTGTGTCTCGTTGTATCCTCTATAGATATAGACAAAGGATATCAATCCTTTGAACCCACGTACCTACCAGGGACTCGGAAAAAGCCAAGCAAAACTGGAAACGAGCCTGAAATAAATTAATTTTAATAATGGCGGAACGAATATTAAGTTTATTTAAAAATGTATTTTTAAATGATTTTGGCAATAGCTACCACTGAAATAATAATCAGGATTAATTTACTATTTACAAATAACAATCGGTATTAATCAATAAAATTAATTCTTTTTTTGTAACAGTTTTTAAAAAATTATTATGCATTTCGTAATATTTTTATTGGTATTTTTATTTCTTTTTAACAACTCTTGATCGAATAAAAATAATTTTTAAGAATTTATGAAGATTCTTTGCATGTTTTGTATTGTGATTACAAATGATGTTTTGTTTTTTGGTCTTTCCTAATTATTAACCGTTAAATTATTTGCTTTTTTTATCTTAAAAAATACAATGAAATTTTAAAAAATTACATTCTATTTCTGTAAGCCCAGGTCGATTTCGCTGATCTACTTTCAAATGATGAATATGAATTTCTTTCTGAAAAGTAGGATATGTTATGGTAGAAAGATTGAGAAAGTCAACTATTTGCATTTTTAATCACAAGTCAATTGCAACTTTCTTTTGCTTTTCACTGTTCCTTAATTTCTACATTAGTATTTTTTTACAAATATCTAATGGCTTACATTAATTTATTAGTTAAGCTACAAGTTTTACCCATAACTTATTTATTAATTGATCAATGCAAATAAGCTAATGAATATTAACGTATTAAACATAATCACGACTTGCATCAATCATGCAAACTTTATTTATTCTTTCAAGTTATATAAATATCCTCTTTCAATTGTTAATACAAGTAAATTATTTAAAATAACGAATGAGTAGGTAGTTTTCGTTTAATCCACACATGAAGGTAATTTTTTCTAATGATATTTCTAATCATAACATCAATATTGGTTCCTAAAATCAATTTGCCCTTCTGACCTTTGAATTCGGTAATCAAAGCGTTATTACCGAATAATTCTTCAATCAAATTATGTCAGAAACTCGGAAGTTAACTGTTTCGATAATATCCAAAATTGCCTTCTGTTTAATTCTTGTTTAGTGGATAAAACAATTTTAGCTTAGATTGTACATGTCTCTGTGAGAACTCGTTTGTACTGCGAGTTGAGGTATTGATTATAACAAGAATTCCCAGTATCTTCCAAATCATTTATTGCAACAAACATTGAATATTCACATTAATTAACACATTTTATTTAAAAATATTACACAATTCGATATCATTTGGTCTTTTGACGTACATGAATCAATAATTATACAATGGAGTAATAATTTTTATTTGCTACATATTTACGTATATCAATAATTATGTAATATCGCAATAATTTGCAATTAATTTGTATTTGCTTTAAGACGGTAAACGAAAAAATTATAAATGAATAAGTGAAATATTTTATATTTATCCTGTTTGCAGGCTTTTTAATGTGCCTTACTTTAAAATAAAAAACAAAGCCTTTATAAGATCACTCATGTGACCATTTGTGCATCTGTCACAGCGGTTTTTTCTCAGAAATTGTTAGAGAAACTGAAAATTTAGCATGATAATAAGACATATTCATCCGTATATATTAAAATAACTAACAGTCAAAAGCCGAAAAACTGATATTACTCAGTCTGAATAACTGACATTTATAGGGGAAACATCAAGTACAGAAAAAAAATTTAAATTCTTTATGCATAGTGGTGTGTCATTTTACATGGCTAATTGACAAGGATCTCAATAATATATTTTGTCTTCATTTTAAAATAGTACATTTGTTGATATATTCACGATGACATATATGTTCATTTTACTTAATGACCCTAGGCAATATGAAATATTGATTGTATTGGAAAATTTACATTAATGATAACTTAAGATAAATTATTTCATGTCACTTCAAACGAGGTACGGAACACTCCACGACCGAGCCAGACTCGCATATGCCGGTTTTGTTTTCTTCTCGAATATGTTAATTTTTTAGTTCTTTTTTGTATTAAAGTTTTCAACGTAAATGTAAATACTACAATATTATGTTGACGTCTTTATAGTGATACATTTATAATAAAATATCAACAACAACCTATTTAATACTTTAAATCAAATAATAAAATCTGAATAATATTTTATAAAATATTCATGTAGAAAAAATATTTTTTTTTTCAATTATGTAAATAAAAAGCTGAACTGGGCGAAAGAAACTTTTAATTTCATCAGACACCGATATTAAAACTTTAAAAAGAAAAGTCATTACAAACTTTACGAAGCATAAGAGGAAATTAAAATTGTTCTTGAGAGCTGTCCGTAAAATAACAACTAGATAGTTCGTCCCAGACACAAAGAGGAAGCCTGACGATTTATAAGAGTTTTAATTAAAAGCTTAATGTCGAGAAGAAATTTTTTCACACAAGCTTTAAAATTGTTTGGCCAGAAAATTATATTCTTTAATTTGATTTTTTCTTTACAGAAAAGTCAATATTATGTATATTATATTGTACAAGGTACACATCCTTCAGAGATATGGCTAGATATTCTGAAAAAATGTACAGTATGGAGACAAATGAAAATTGTCTCCATACTGTACAAACCAAAAGAAATGGAAATTTCCTACCACAAGAATATAGAGTTAAGTAATGGTAATGTACTGAACTATCAGAAATTGGGACATGATGCTTCTACTTATGCCCAAAGTGACAGCAGAAAATGATCAATAACATTATCTAAAAATATAATATAACAATTGTTAAGCAACGAGCCTAATTTCATTTTCCCTTTGAAATGTCCATGTTTATTCAATAGCATAAAGGCTTAAATATTAATTAATCAAAATACAATGCCCATACCGAGAATGTAGTTTGGAATATGGCATAGCTAATTGCAAGTATAAGGCTAGTTAAACTACATAATAAAATATTTTACAAGAAAAAATGAAACGACTTCAAATACCGAATGAGAAACACCCTGTTAAATATAAAATAAAGAAAATACATATACTTATTTTTGCGGTACACTACCGTTTCCGAACATAAATAAATTTTCAAAATACAGCTGCAGCTAGAGGAATCAACGCCCACATAGATGAGTACTATATTTCACGTGATTCCAAACTCAATTAGAAGACTTCTCATCAGTGACGTCTTCATCAATCATTAGAGATCATTTAATAAGGAAAGAAACACTTGGGCATAGTTATGGAAAGTAATAACAAAGATACATTTGTTATATTTTTAATGTACCAACTAGAATTGTATCCATGAGATAACCTTATTCTTTAAACTCGAACATAATATTACTAACGAATACTTTCAAAAGAGAATCATTAACTATTTTCATTCATAAGCAAATACTTTTTTCCTAGTTAGTAAATTTCCTAATGACTGATAAAGATATTACTATTTTCTTCAAAACCTAATTATTTCTTAATGTTATTTACTAGTGGAATACTTCTACGAAGTATTAACTTAAATAGTCAATAAATACATGCCATATCTTTGTTACACCTACCCTTCTTATTGATAAGTCATACTATAAAACTCAAACAACAATCTCATTAGGGCAGATTCAGAGTCACATACGCGTTGTCAAATTTACTACAGATAAACTATGTGATGTCAACACTAGTGAAACTACGTTACAACATCTTCAGAAGATGTTGTAATACAACGAAACCTAGGTTGTGGTAAATTACTTGAAGAAAGTAGAAATAATATTACATCACGTAGTTTCATTTAATTATAAATAATGAATATTCTACAAAATTAACGCCAAATATATTCAATATTGTAGATTCACTTTTAGCTGACATGTAACCTATTACAACTACTGTAAAACTGTATCCTTAAAACAGATTCAAAAATCAGAAACGAAGCTTTTATAAATTTTAATTTTAATTTTGGATACAGATGAAAAAATTAAAGGTGCTTATTGAGATATGAGTTAAGAATATTTATTTATTTACTTCAATAATTATATACATAATTAAAAGATAACGATTTTTCTTAGTAATGCGTACTGAGATTATATAAATAAAACATTTATATAATTTTTCTCAGGACCATTTGATACGGAAAGTTAAAATTTAGCACAATTCTAAGAATAACTGGTCAAGATAAAGACGTTATGAGCAAAAAGTTGCATTTAAATTTTAGAGCAAGATGAAAATATGGGAGATGCTTATTAAAATACTACTTAAGGATATGTATTATTATATTTACTTCTACGAATATAACACAAAGCACACAAAGTAATAGACATATGTAAGTAGCGAGGTTTTAGTGTTGCGTACTGAAGTCAGAAGAAACGAAATGTTTATGTAATAATTTCTCAGAGACCGCTTGACACAGAAATTAGAAATTTAGAACAGTTGCAAAAAGTGGCTAAGATATAGACGTTACCTCAAAAAAGTTGAATTTTAATTTTGGAGTTAGATGGAAAGATGAGACATGCTTATTTAAATACAATTTAAGTATATTTATTCGTTTCTATTGACGAATGTGTATTTAGCAAATAAAATGCTTTAAGAGCAATCTCCAGTTTACAAAATTAGAGTATATGTGCAATGTTACAAGACCAAGAGATAAAAATATAATAAAACATCAATTTTTGAAAAAGGGAAAACAAAAAGAGTCTAGATAATCTGTTTTCTCAGGAGGAGCTGCGGAATAGAATGGAGGAAAGCAGGATAAAAGAAGGAGGATTAAGAGAGAGCAATATGAAAATAAATGGAAAGTGGGGAGTAAAGTTAGGGCGGCCTAAATTTTTCAGAAACCTTTGAAAGCTAGACTGGATCGTAAATGTCTGGTTTAGGAACCGAATATATTCGATAGCTGAATGACATAAACAGTGATCGAATGCTCATAGAGAGAATTTTTATGTTTGGGAATAAGAAGATTCTCAGAATCTGAATCCAGGCAATAGTGAGATAGGAATAGTCTGTATCGGTTGTACCGATAAAAAATTATCATTTTCTCATTATTGGAGTTATTCTTGCATATTTTTGTTATCAACTTGAAAACGTTTATTCACTCGTTAAGTACAGTGATAACCGACAGAACTTTCTTGCGTTACACAATACTATCAGATTTCAATCGCTAATAAGTACGAGAATAATAATGCATTAAAAATAGTTAAGCTCACAAAAGACCGTACGACATCTACTGTCTTTTGTGGACTTAACGATTGTTACACGTGTTTGTTTTGCAGCATTTGTTTCGCATGTGATATTATCGGACTTACATTGTAGGTGATTATTGTCAATTAGGATGGTGTAGGTGTATGCAGGATATTGTTGCGAATTAGCCTCACGTAAAGTTATAAATTAATGTAGCTAGGATATCGATTTGAGTGTCACTTAAAAGGTTTGCAGAGGTTTGAGACTACTAGGACAATAAAAATATTCGTCAGAATATGAGTAGAAATCAATATAAAATGGGAAATTACAAAAAAAAATTAAAAATATTGTGAATTAATGAATCTTGAATATACTCGAAATTTTAGAAAATGCAAATCAAAGAAAAGCTCGCAGCGAAAGCAATCCAAGAAACCTTCAAATTCAGGTCTGAGCTAATGGGAAAGCCACGACAGTATCAAAAAAAATTTAAAAGGTATTTATATATATATATATATATATATATATATATACATATATATATATATATATATATATATATATATATATATATATTAAAATACAAATGTAAAATATTATTTAGCTATGAGTTATGAGTTATGCCTTATAAAATATATTTTAATAAATCAAGTCGAGTTTGTATAGAAATAAATTTGATCGTAGAAAGAACATTCGTCATTAAATAAAATTGATGTAAAATATTCGGCGCAAAAGTTTAGTGATAGAAATAAGATATTTCTATAAGTTTATTTTTTGCAGAGATTTACACGTTGGTCATAAAATCTGGGATGTTCCAAAGCTCATAAACGATATCAAAGGAAGATTATTAAAATAAAAAATCACTGCTTTCTGGGTCTGCGTAAAGATGCATATAAGTTATGAAGAGATTTCAAACATCTCCCAAGTTGAGTATTCCACTGAAGAAATTTGAGTCCAGCAATATCTCAAACAATAAAAAACAATAAGAAAATAAACTTTCACATAGAATTATTTATATGTATTCTGGAAATTAAGTACAATTAAGAGATATTAGCGTGTTGTGAAATTTCTAAGTTGTTGAAATAATTTCTAAGTTTCAAGCCTTAATACCTGTTCACATTCAATTGATATATTTTTATTAATTAACTTTTTGTTCGAATCGCAAATTAAAACACTGTGTGTTATTTTTATTATTAAGAGGAGCCGCTAAGGAATTTGAAATATTTTTTTTTAAATCCGCAGTCCTTACCTTTATATTGTGTATGCCAATAAATTATTATTAATTAGTACTATGATCTTGGGTGTAATATGACCTTTTTTCTTTCGGTTCCAGAGATAAATGGATTTTTCATATCAGCTCCATACAAATTTTTCCTAAAAAAATATGTCATCCATTTCCATACTAAATTAACTCCAGCGACATATTTGAGCTTAGTAATCGTAAACAAAAGCTGTATCTAGTAAAAACGACCCATAAAATTTAAAATTCCTAAGTCGATGAAAAGAAATTTTCAGCCCATCGTGTGACAATCCCAGAAATAAAAAGGAAGAGAAAAAAAACTATATAAATGTCTTAGAAACCTTTTTCAAAATTCTTTTAACTTTAGGAAATATTCTCCCTTTCCCCTCCTCTTTAAGATATAACATGAGTTTCTTTCTACAATTTATTTTGTTATTAAATAAAGGATTATAAACCAACATATTAAGATCACGTGAAATGTACCGAACTGATTGGATATTATTTAAAATATGGTACAGCCGACGTTCGAGCAACTGATGTGAACATAGCCAAATAATTATGATATAATACCATTTTTGAAGAGATAATGTAGTCAAAGGTACTAAATTAAGCAAGAGGAATTTAATTAAACACGGATTATAATAAAATATCTTACTATTTAATAAATGCTTTGAGCAGTTTAATATAACAATCAAATGTTTATCTCGTAATCTCTAATACAATACATGCTTTTACCAAACCGACTTTCTTTCTAACTTTTAATTATAATGTACAATCATGATCATTAGACCAAACTATGTGTATAAATTTAAATACTTTTTCGTTGAGAAACCAAATACATATTTACATTATAAACCAAATACGTACTTCGTACAAATGAATATAAAACAAAGTCTCAATATTTGTCCTTTTAATCGATTTTTTGTCGTAATATTGGGGAGTTTTTTAAAATGTACGAACTAAATGCGATTTTTTCAATCTGTTTGAAGGAGTTGTAATTTAAATGGTTGGTGCTACGTTTTAAGTAAAGACTAGGAAATCATATGCACGCTGTTTGATGTAAAGGTGTTTAGTAGACGCCTAAATATAATTTGGTATTGTACAATCGTGTTGGGTAGGAGACAAACATTGGCTTTTGTAAGCACCGATCACCGCGCGTTACTCATATGCTAGTAGTTAGACAATTCACTATAAATACTATGCTTTTGTTTCTATCTAATAATAAATAACAGATGTGCGCTGCGTACTGATACTCATTACTTGGTCATTGTTTCGTAGTGGTTACTTGCTCCATGTTTTTCTATTATGTGGACCAATGTTAGCTGTAATATATTTTTATAGTTATAGTTAAATTTTTAAGGTGATTTCCGTTTTTATTTCAAAATTAATAAAAATATTTAATTTTTATTTTTTTTTTCATTATGGATTTCAATTTCTTCTTGTTAATTTCTCATTTTTTTCATTATATTATCTATTGCTTTCGATTGTTCGATTGGAAACTGGTATTTTGTAAATTACTTATTCCATTTCTAGTATAAGAGAGCTATAATAAAGAAATATTATTAATTGATTCCTAAACACAACCAGTTCATTGGGCAATTCAGTATGCTAAAAATGTATGTCTGATTGTTCCCTAACATACAAAAGTGACACCCTACATAAACTTGTGCGTAAAACGTCGTGCAATGACAATTGCATGACATGTCCCTGAATGTTGCCGTTCAGCTTACATGACATATTATTATCATAACTGCAAAAATATTAATATTGAAAAAAATATAAGCCAAACCTTAAGTAGAACATAATGGAAAGCAAAGCCTTACAAAAGCCTTTATTTCTCTCTGCGGTTAAGTTAGGAACTATGTGAAGAACAAATAAAAAAAATACGAAAATTTTATAAAGAAAACTTGGAATACATTTGTTTCATGAATTTCGATCAGAGCTAAAAGCGAACCAACATTATACGCAAGAAGATGAGTGAAGGTTTTGTTTTCTTATGAGAATGAAGGTTTTGTTATGAGAATGAAGATGAGTGAAGGTTTTGTTTTTTCTTATGAGAATGAAGATGAGTGAAGGTTTTGTTTTCTTATGAGAAGATGAGTGAAGGTTTTGTTTTCTTATGAATTTCGATCAGAGCTAAAAGCGAACCAACATTATACGCAAGAAGATGAGTGAAGGTTTTATTTTCTTATGAGATATTCGAGCGTTATCGGTTTCGAAGCTTCAAATATGAAAATTCCCATTTCTTTGTTAAGCATTATTCTAGACGATCTCCTTTAAAAAATTAAAAAAATTAATTTCTCTGTTGGAAGAATTGATTTAGTTATCATTGCAATTCAAACGGTCATATCGTAACTCAATCAGCTGACTAGTGAATCAGATGACGAAAGCGCGAAGCGTCAAAAGCGAAAGTATGTTATTATTTTACATACAATTATTACCACAAATGTTAGTTATAACATTACAGTACTATGAAACCATGTTTTAAGTATGGGTTCCAATAAAAACAGAAAAACCCATAAAGTGCAAATCTGACTCGAACATCTTGAGTATAGGGCCTAGTTCGAAGTGAAATTATTTTATTTATCATAAGCCATCATTAATATCAACTTCCCGACTCAGTAAATGTTTATTAATACTGAATATAAATAATTAATAAGGGGCGAATATCTACGATGATATATATGCCATCTTATCGTGAATATCTCAAAAACACTGACAGAATCTTCTTTATATTTTCCTTCAAATTTTGTTTAGGAAAAACAAATGTTTTTTTTTAATGACTGAGTTTAGTAGTTGTGGAAATAAAATGGGGGTAACATATCTTTTTGAAGCCTTTTTAAACGAAATTTTACACTTTATACGGAATTTAAAAAAAGAGTAAGTAAACTGTTCGTCCCAAAATTACAATATAATTAATTTTAAGTATTAGCAATCAAGTTATGTGCAGGTTGATGTGCTTTAACATTATAATCAATTTAAAGATTGTGTATCAAATAATTTGGAATCAAAGCAGCTTTAACTGAAAAACAGGCGCACATGTGAGTGAACTTGAAAGTGTTCCGTTTTCCATTCTGTGGTAGGAAATCCTAAACACTGTCGATGTTTTAGAACTGAGGCTGTGAGATTGCGGTATATAAATGTAATATATAATCATCGTTCTCTCCAGGAATAATAAACAATCATAGAATAATAAACCATTAATTACGAGTATAATTCACACTGGAAAGGTTTCTTACATACTTAGACACTCATCAATATTTATAAGTATATATGTACATATATATATATATATATATATATATATATATATATATATATATATATAGATGTATATATATATATAATAACTATAAATTTTCAAATAAAGTTATAATTTTTAAACATACTGCTTCGTATATTTTTTCGCAATTTTTTCTGGTAA
Organism: Druceiella hillmani; assembly: GCA_039881145.1. Taxonomy (NCBI): domain Eukaryota; kingdom Metazoa; phylum Arthropoda; class Insecta; order Lepidoptera; family Hepialidae; genus Druceiella; species Druceiella hillmani. The sequence continues at coordinate 1,523,773 of JAYKKI010000042.1, forward strand.
ACCTTTAGTAAACTTTTAGTAACACTATTTTTTTACTGAAAAAAATATTGCAGAATCAGAATATATTTTTCTCACTACTTTTAAAGATATATCTAAAAAAAATTTAGGTTCTTTTCTTAAAAAAATGTAGTTTGGGAAATGTAATAAATATAGATATGCATCACGATCTTAGAACTGATATTCCACCCGACACCTAAGTTTAAAAAATATATGTAATTCATCTGGTACCTCTAAAATTTCGATGTGATTACTTTTAAATATTATTACATATACGATGGCTTAATATTCTTCTTCATTATACAGGATTTCAAGTTTCTACGTAAAACGGTTTGCGAGAAAATCTATGACCGACAGATAAACAGACGGACAAGTGAGTGACTTTATTAAAGGTTTGAGTCTTTTCTTTTTGACATGCCGAACCCCAGACACTAATTTACAATGAAAATATTATAATAACCAAATGAAAAAAAATACTTTTACAGGATTTCCATTACCACAACCACTTCGACACTAAAAATATAAACGGTCGATATACGAAATTCGAACTTCCACGAGACTCTTCAAACAAGTTCCCTAATGAAGAAGTTTTGATGGCCAATGAAGAAATTTGGTTGGATCTTGCCGAAATTGAGATGAAATATTAGGAAATCCAACATTATTATGTAACCTTGATAGATAACGCGTTCTCGCGGTTTTTTTTTCTTTATGCTTAGAGCAAATAAATGTCTGAAAAAGATGATTTGTTGAAATGTGTGTGGCCCTGCATATAGCCTTTAATGATCAGTTATATCATAAAATTGTTTCTTTTATTATTCACATCATGATGTTCTCTAACATTGAATTTTAATTTTTTTTAACAAATACCCAGGGAATGGGCAAATCATGCGTTTTATAATATTATAGTTTTCCTGAAAAGAATTAATTGTAACAAATAATAACCTTTTTTATTTTGATAAACAATGTTTTGGTTGAAACATATCAAACTTGAAATTAATGTGTATTAATTTGAGTCTTTAACATGTATTCTTTTACATTAGAATGTGGATATTCATTTATATAAATCTGTTTTTTATAATGTACAGGTAGACACTTTATATTACTTTAAGTTTCTCACGGAAGAAATGTTAAAAGTAACAAATGAGCGGTTAGTAGATTAAAAACTTCTTTATTAAGTAATATCCTCATTGCTTCCACAAAATTACCTCACGTTTTCTATAATTAATGGAAACCACAGAAATTAAAATGATAAAAAAGTAATGAATTAACAGTCAATATTTCTCAGAAATATGTGCTTATACCTATTTCATAAATCAAACAATCCGTAAGGTTCCACACACTCACACTCGTTAAACACAATAATTTATAGTGATTATGGGGATACGAAAAGAATCTTAGTTGAACAATTAAGATTGGAATAGCACAAGAAACTCACAATTATGGCCAAGTTTGCTGGGATCGAAAATCAAAAAAGTATTTTTCTGTACACATATACATTACCACATTTTAATGCATAAATTTGAAAGTGAGCAACGGCAACATGTGACCTGCGTTGGAAAATATTTCAAAAATACTTTTATACATTAGATTGTTTAAGAGTTAAACAAGTTCATTAAACATTTGCACCCTACCACTTTTCGACCATGTCACACTTTGCATATCAAACCCTTATGAAATAATTTCTTATAAGTCCTTTCTCAAAATACTATCAATTACAATTAACTACTCATTTTCTAATTTTAAAATCCCTTTTTCTCAATTCTATTTTTTAAATAATTTTTGCCTTTTATAGTATGTACCATCACTTCCACATTATAAAAACAAATAAGTAAAAAAGTAGTTGGAGGCGCCGGGTATCGATCCCGGTACCTCTCACATGCTAAGCGAGCGCTCTACCATTTGAGCTACGCCCCCGGTGTGTAATTGCTGCAAAGTATCTCTCAAATATCAAGTTAAAAATATATAGCTAGCTTTAACTCTACATCATGTAGGTACACATAAATAATAGGCCACGAAATAAGAACGCACGAAGGTAATGCACAAATAATTTGCCATAAAATAATTATATGTGGAGATACATTAGCTCGTAGTTGACCTACTTTTTAAGATATTTGGCTTCAATAGTTGTTAATTTTGTAGCTCAATGGTCGACCTTTAAAACCTACGTGTCATTTTTAAAAGAACTGTAAATCTTGAATTTGTTACTCATGTTGCGTTTAAGATAGATGAAAGAAAATACTTTAAAATATGAGAATTATTGGCTTGAACAGAGACAAAGTTTGTATTTGCTAATGTACAAAATTTCATGCATAAAATGGTTCTACCACGTTATACACGTAATATAATAACAGCTGTATTTCTAGAAAATGTTAAATAAGAAAAGATTTTTCATGTCAGCTCCGAAGCGCCACTGGAGTTTACTCCTTAATTAAAATTTCCTTGGAATGTATAAAATAGATAACATTGTATATAAATATAAATATCAATATCATCTACCTATAACATTAGATATATCTTGATATCTCTTAACGTTAAGATAGCTTTCATAAAAAACGAACTCGCTCGACTCTTCTTTCGTTGACTTACGTTGCAAAACTGGTCCCCATGATTTTTTTTAACGGGAGAATATACAACCTTCATCCTCAGAGTTCATCCTGACGGTCCATTCTAAATATTGGCGAAATAATTTTGGAAATCGGATGAGTAGTTTCGGACATTACCTCCTACATCCCAACTAACAAACTGTTACACTTTTTTTTAACGCTCTGAACTTCTGATTGTAATCTTCATAAAACTTCATACCGTGCTCTATATATAAAATTTTATTTTATTTTTATCGATTCTTAAGAAGTAAACTCCAATGATAAGCTTAATCCTTTTATTCAACGTGAACGGTATTTACACTTTTTTTTATAATCGCTATGATTTAGTTTTACGTAATGGCGATATCCTTCTGTTTTTTTTTCTTATATCGTTTTTTAACTGCGACCGTAATTAGATTTTTACACTAAAACTTTATAAAAACGATATTAATCTGCAAATAATTCGAAAATATATGATATTATATGGTAATATTAATATGAATATGGTAATATTAATTGAAATTGGGTATATCATCATGAAGGAAATTATTGAGGTATAAACGGGTTTGGTTAGACCTTGGTTAACCCTGTGCCTGTAAGGTAATTTGCATGAAAGACGATGAGTCCTGTCTATTTCATGCTATATCTTATTCCGTTTACGGCTGTACTGAGAATAGTCCTAAGTTAAATTAAATATTGTGCAGCATATACCAGATTATTCAGAAGAGTTTTATGTTTGAATTTCTTACGAACACGATTAAAATTGTACCAAAAAATTGAGGACGGGTTATACGGCTGGCTGAATTTGAAACTCAATGTGCTGAAGAACTCGAGAAAATAATGTAAAACCGCACCTTAAATGTCGATGAAATATTAGCATTATCGAATCTGGAGTTATACTTGTCCTTAATATAATTAGAAATGGAATTCTACTTTTAGAACACAGTAGTATTGTCCGTTCAGAATGCATCGTTGTATGATCACATTTTTGAGGTTTCGGTATCTTTATGTAGACGTTGTATCCCGTACTTTATACCTGACTCAGATCAAATATGATTTGAAATTCAGTGTAATATTTTCATCAGTATTTATAAATTCTACTCGTTCTGCAAGTTCTACTAATAATTGACAGGGTTTTTGTTCTCTCTAACTTCTTAATTTCTATACCATAATCACCATAATCACATATATGAATACAAAGTGAGAGTAAAATAATTGGCCATTTGACAAATCATATATATGAAATAGATTATTCTCATTCTCTTAAAATATGTGCCTTTATTAGTTTGTACATTATTAGAGCACTTACCACCAGCGTTGCGATCTTTTTAGCTAACTTTATGTCAAACTCCATCTATTATATATATATATATATATATATATATACATATATATATATATATATATATATATATATATATACATATATATATATATATTTATATATATATATATATGTATATATATCTCCAGTATATTCATAAACGTTTCAGTAAACCTAATCTTACCTTCATGCCTGAAATAGAGTAACATTTTAAAAATTGGAAACCATGAAAATAGGGAAAAATTATTACATTTTTCTATAATTTACATATTAAAAATTAATAGTAATTAATTATTATTAAAGGACTTAATTAAAATTTAAGTTACTTATTGTGGATGCGTGCGTACGCACAGGCACACAAAGTCCTCCATGTAAAAATATTGCCTAACATACATTTCACAGGCGTAGATCTGTAGTGGAAATTTAAAAAACGATAATTGCTTTAGTTTTCCGTTATTTTTGACTAATTGATTTTCTAACAACTCTGTTTTTATGTGATTAGTTTCCCAGTCCATTCGGGAATAATGGGCCGTAGTTTCTCTGCTTTTAAGAATATATTTTTATTTGAAAATTTTAAAAATAATTATTTTATTTTGTATTCATTTCAACAAACGATTTCAAATTATATCCCACGTGATATATAAAATTAGGATAAAATAATTTCGAGTAAAAATAAGATTTCTTAAATTATAGTAAAATATATTACTCTGAAAATTTTAAGTTGCCCCGTGGTATGGTTTCTAAAATAGTCTGTAGCAGAGAACAGATTGATATATGAGTGGTCGTATAAGAGCTTTTTAACTCGGAGCAATCCCAAACATAAAGAAAATATTCCCACTATAAAGAAAGAAGTTCATATGAGATGAACATTCTTATATGTGGTATAATTATTCTGTCTTACGTGAAAAATTATGCAGCGAATATATATAAAATTTATTATAGTAAATACTTCGCCAAAGCTAAATTGCAATTACGATTTTACAAATATTTTTAATTTTGTTTTTAACCTAACTTAATTGTGAGTAAGAAGTTATAAATTACGTAAATTCCATTTATTAATTGATATCAAACATCTAATGGCGCATTTGAATTGGAGTTAAAACAGTCTGATGGCATGTTGCGATGTGCATCAGACTTGTGAAGAAATATTTCTGTCATAAATAAAATAATAAAATTTAACTAATGTTTTATTACTTTCAACTACATGAATATTTGGTTTTTTGTTTCCAACTCTTTCCCACAAAATTATTTTGATAAATAATCATAAAAAATTTAATTATGTAAAATATCTAAATTTTCTACCTAATAATTTTACCAGGCATCCAATGAAGACTCAATTTTTAAAAAAAAATGTAAGTCCAAAAAATGTTTAGTTAATGAAATAAAAAAGAATTTGTGGCTAAAAATCTCAGAACTTTTCGATTAAGAAAATTGCTGTCAAATATTCAACCTCAATTTTAATTTAGTTTTGAAATCAATCGTAAAGTTTCTGACATAAAATTTCCAACTTTAATATTAGATAGAAAATAATAAGCACAACTTTTAAATATACAATACAAGTGGATGATGATGTCAGGTACACGATAATATAATAGAATTCCATTTTCGGATTAATCTAGTGATATTTTTAATTTCCTTTTCCTTAAAATTAAATTGTACAGAGATTTTCTTCGGTCGTGTCTTGTACGATTATTACCTCTCATAAATACTAATAATTTTTGTGTAAATATATCAGGAGACATTTTTTTTATGGAATGATTTTCGAAATTAATTCAAAAATAATCAAATTAGTTTCCATGAATATTTCGAAAACCCACAACTGAAAAATATGCAAAAACAGGACTCTATAGCAAATCTCGAACTATGTACAATTCAGTATGAAATCAAATTTCATAATATTTTGTTCTTTGTTAATTGATTATGAAATTTAATGCAAATTCATGCAGAAAGCATAGCTCAAATGGCATATCGCTTCCCCATTATGTGAGGAATACTGAATTTCATAAAGTGAAACTTGAATTGTTTTTATATATTTGCTAAAATACAACAATAGTACATAAAATATTCTCATTTTTGAGTAATTTATGTAAAAAAATATTATAATCTCAAATATTATAAAATATTGTAAACATTGCAAACTTAAAACATGGTTCAGACAAACCAGTATTAATCTTGTACTAATTTGAAATGAAAAACTATTCCACATTTAGTATTAATTTGAAATAAAAAAACTATTAGTATTTACATAACATACTGTAAATCAGTATGCGTAAAAGATAAAGATAAAGAAAATAATTTCATAAAACAAGAAGTGTGTAAAAAAACTGTTTTCTCCAACTTGAAGTGAAAATATATGACAATATCGTCCTATAAAATAAAATTAAGGGCTGATACAAATTTGGCGTCAATATTTAATTATTTAAAAAAGCAGATCATTACCAATCTAAATATATTATTTCTAAAAGGTGTTTTTGGTCGAGCGGCTCGATCTCTTTAACTACTGCACCAAAAAAAATAAAAAAAATACCCACTTAAAGCTTACGTTTTCTACTTTGGGCGAAAAATATAAAAAAATTCGAAAAAAATCTTTTTGTTAATAAAAAAAATAATTTTTATAACAATTGGCATGAGCGCCATCTGTGGGCGACACATCAAATATCTTAGCCAAATTGTATAATTGGAACACGCTAGATGGCGATATAGTGCGAAGACTTCGCACGGGTCAGCTAGTTTTGAATATTATTGTAACCTTAATGAGGGTGTTTTTCTTGTCATGTCATTTGTAATTACTACTTTGGATATTGGCAACAGATTGATGATATTATTACGTAGTTGCAAGAATTTATATATATATATATATATATATATATATATATATATATATATATATATATATTTATATATATATGTGTATATATATATATATATTATATATATATATATATGTATATATATATATATGTATATATATATATACATGTATATATATATATATATATATATATATATATATATATATATATATATATATTGATATTGTTATATAATTGCTACATAGAATAACAAAATATATTTTTGTAAGTAGCATATAATAGCAATAATGTCCACCATTTTCATCTCATGGTCACAAAGGCAGTCACTGTTACAAAAACTCACTGCTACACTTGTAACTTTCTGATAATACGAGCATTCATAATACACTATGTTTTGAAATCATTGAATCACCTGGATAATGGATTTCATGATGCAACCCCATAGCTGGCTACTATAACTCAATATTGGGTATAGAATTTGCTTTCATAAGATAAGCTTGTAATGAATAAACAGTTGAGAGTTACGGCCAATCAACTTATACAATTTTCTGAGCAGAATGACAAGTTCATTCTATTTCTTTTCAATATCATTTTATATTTTGGCAGATGACAATCTCATTTGTGATGTCAGTGTGTTCAATTAGATTACCACCATTTTCAGTTGGCGACTTTATTTAAAGCAGCTTAAAATTTACAGTCGAGCTTGCAACAAATTTCTCGATAAGCCTAATAATTTTGTTATCTTCAAAAGTGGATCTGGAACTGTACATGTGAATTTCATATCATTTATATCAAGTGGATGCAAAACTGATTACATAATATTTCATTGTGGTGTAATAACGTGAATCAACTTCAGTTCGAGTAGGATTTTTATTTTCAACACAAAAATATCTAATAAGATTTTAATATTGTAACAATGAGGAAAAATCAACCATAATTTATTAAGCATATTTTCATGTCGTACTCTATAAAGGCTTGTTCAATGTCAAAGAAAGCAGCATACAAACTTTTGTTAACAAACTTTTCTTAAACGACTCTAATAATACGTTATACCTGGTCAATTACGGAATGATCGTTTCTGAAATAAAATTTATGTACAAGCATAGTGTTTGCAAATAGCTTGGGTAAATTCGGCAATAATTATACTGGCCAATAAGGTTCTACTTTTCTTAGATTTTAATTTTTGTGTTATGATTACTTCGGCTGTTCTCTTTTTAAACTAATCTTTAGTTCAAATAACCAATACACAATTGTGTATCATGTCATTATTATTGATCCCGAAAATACGTAGTCCATGAGATATCTAAAATATAAAAGAATATATAGTTAAAGATCTTATTAAACTTAATTCCGCAGTATAATTTAGTATTCAACTGTACAAGAGGCACGCAATATTTCAAAATTATTTTAACGATACTTTATGCATTATACGTAAGTAATATATGATGTATAACTTATTGTTGTCTATTGTAACAACAACATTAGAAAATTTGATAACATTTCAAAATGTAAACGCAATCTATGATGCGAAATAATCCTAACAGTCCATTACACTTATCCAAACGACTGGGGTCCAGATTTATGGCTCGAAATACTCATGGCCTCGGATTAAGCCCTGAAAGCCTTGAAAATTCTTAAAGCTGTTTAAGTATTTTATCCATTTTAGTAATTTAGTACTGGCAAAAAGACGGAAAGCCGAATTTACCAATATATATATTTATATATATATATATATATATATATATATATATATATATATATATATATATATATATATATATATATAAAGCATAACTACTAATATTAATAGTATTTACTAATAGTGTAACAGATATTTATTTGAAAATATTTACCTTTATATCTAATTCTTTTCTGGTAAAAATAAGGTAAATATATTTGAATGGTTAATTGGAAATATTATTGAATTTTTAATAATGAAATGAAAAAGAAACGATATTGGCCGTACCAAATAGAAAAAAAATGAAAAATATGGTAATTATTTGTTTTTTCAATGCCTCTGTAACTTGCTTTGAAATCAGCATTCGCGGAAAAATATAATAGTTTAGTTTGAGTATCATTTCTGGATTCACATTTTCGGAGACGATGAGTAATAACGCCGGTTAACTTTTATGCGAAATTATATATTTGGTAAATTTATACAATTTCATCAATTACCTAATTTGAATTTTTACAAAACTTTATGAGGAAATAATGACATTATATAGAATCGCCTACTCTAGTTATAACTAATATTATATTAATACTGAAAATGAAGTACTTTTGTTCACGTGACACCATAGACAGAAAACATTCAGTATAGTTTCTCAAGAGAGCTGACAGAAGCAATTAAATTTTCTTATCCTAAAAATAACAACTGTTTCTCTAAGAAAGAAGATTTTATATAAACTCTAGTCTTTTGCGCTCATTATTTTAGAGATGCTTACTATATCATTAGATGAAAACGTTTATTTATTTACTAGCTCTGCCGTCGCGACTTCATTCATGTGGAATAAAGTATGAGAAAAGTTATTAGAAATGTTTTTGTGCTTTCTTAATTCTTTTTTTTGTCTCAGAACTCTATGAGCTTTAAGTTTACTTAAATCCTAAAAGACAGCGTTGGAAGCATCAATATCATAATATTCACCAAGTCAGGGTTTTTGTTATACCTATAATCCACATAAAAAGTGTCTCTTATATTGCTCGAGGGAAAAAACTATAAACCATTCTAAATCTCATTAAGACCCATGCAGTACATTTTGCATGATTGAAGATCAAATTAACAAACAGGCAGACAGGCAGAGAGACCAAATTTTATAAAGAGTTTATATGGTTTCTACTATCATCCTATACACAAAATCAAAAACTCTTTTTAAAACATCTTCCATGAACAGAATTTAAACTGTTACAGTTTTATTATATGTATAGATTTACTTCAATTACCATGTGCATAAAAGAATAGACTCCGGGTTATTTAATGCTGCGTACTAGAATAAGAAAAAGGAAATATTTATTCAATCACTTCTCACAGACCATTAGACACAGAACATAGAAATTTAGCATAGTTGTAAGCAGTAGTGGCCGAGGTAAAGACGTTATGTGAAAAAAGTTGAATTTTCATTTAAGAAATAGATGGAGAGATGGGATATGCTTATTGAAATATGAATTAGGAATATTAATTTATTTATTTACTTTGATGAATAAGTACATCTGGTGAACTTATTGCTACTGGAGTATATTTTTTCAATAAACCAAGAATGAAATGATGATGAAAACATAAAATGAAAATGTGATGATGACAATATATGATAATCAAATATTTTTTCTCAAAAGGAAAAAGAACAAAAAAAGATAAAATAATATATCTAGTTTTTATATTAGGGCTATGGAGCAAGATTGAGAGGGAGGAAAAATAAACAAAAAAAATTGAGAAAAAAGAATATTAAAGTAAATAGTAATATTGATATTATAATGATATTATAATAATCAGGGTTATGGAGGATGAAAAAAAAAAATATGTTCAAGGAAGAAGAATATTAATGGAAATGGAATGTGAAGAGTAAAGTCCCCAACTTTATAAGATACGATTTTTCAGGTGAATTTTATATACTTAAATGGGTGGTGAAAATCTGGTGTCAGAATTTTGTTTATTCAATAATTTGGCAGAAATAACAGTAAACGAATGGTCATAAAATACACTATATTTGGGGATAAGGAGCAAAGTAAGATTCTTAGGACCTAGGTTCACTCAATGGTCAAACAGGAGTGGTTAATATTGGTTAAATCATTCAAAAACTAACGCTTTTTCATTGTTATGGATATTTTTCTGTTAAAAGAAATCTAGTTATTTGAATATAAGTTACAACACAAATATTAACGGTAGCTATTGTTTACTAATTTTCACTACATACCAGTTATAATAGCGTTAATAAAATAGTTATTTATTAACGTTTTAGACTGGGAAGTTTTTAAACGTTTTAGTGTTTTGATACTTTTATTTGATTACACGGAACACTAGTTCCTCAACATCGAACTGTATTTCGCTGGAATTTTTAAATTCAACACAACCCATATGTACTGCCAACTTTACTGTGAGAACATATGTAATTTTTTACATCTATGAGTCAGATTACTAAAATCAAATATTGAAATATTTCAGTAAAAAATCAAAAGTATCCCAAGTCCAATCACAAACATTAATTACTAAATGGGATCAATACTAAATCGACAACACGAGCCAAAAGAACGCTTAATTAAGCAAAGTAAATGATTTCATTTTGTTATTTTTTGCGAAATAAATGACATTCTTCAATCATGAAACCTCATATGCTAAGATATTACGAACGAGGCTAAACATATCACTTTTCATTGTGTAAAGATTGGGACAAATCGTGAATTTATTTTAAACTTTTCTCCAGCACAAGAAACATTTTCTAAATATTTATATTATATTACATCACAAAAGTATACCTTTCATCTTGGTAAAAATATCGTGAATAGCTCAAAAATTACAAAATTTGCAATCAGCGTAGTTTTCCGGTAAAGCTTAGTTAATTTTTACCTAAAGTTATTACATTAAAGCTCCGTAGCCCTAAAGGAAGGAACAGAATCTTTACTTCTCTAAAATAATCAAATAGAAAATTTGCAAAGGCCAATAAAAAAAAACGATTTTTAAATTTTATTTGGAACATTTATAAAAAAGAAAATTATAAGGCTTCCAAAGCATTTTTGGTCACTTTATTTAAATATTTCTATAGATATTAAAATTTAGAGAGAAAAACAGTGTTATTGAAGTTTATTTAAAATCATTTGAGAAATTATAGGGATTATTTGAAATTTCAAAATATTTTAAATAAATACTATTTTTTACGCCTGTGAATGTTGTTTTGTAATAGTAGAAAATATGTTCCATTCGTTTTCATAGATTAATTTTAATAATTTTCAATATAGCAATTTCGGAGATAGGGGGAGACTATGACGATATAAAATTCTGAAAATTTATTTTAGTCCTTCTAGCTTATTTATTCGGTAAAAGAATTTTAAAAAAAATCTCAGCATTTAATTGTGTGGTATATTTAAAATTTCCACACGTACATTTTTATGAGTTGACTATTGTGATATACGACGGTTAGTATATTTTATTACGATGTCGAACTTGAAGTTTTTATGACACACAGTTAGTAAGAGAAAAATGGCTGTAACCGATGGATACGTGAGTAATACTTTCATAAGATTTCTGTGTTTTTGAGTATGAAATATTAAGAACTAAAACCAATGAAGAATGAAACTTGTAAAATTAAATTTTCATTCGTGAAACCTTTATATTTACAAAAGGCACTGGAAAACTCAGTCAAATATTTAACAAAATATAATATCAAAATTGAAATCTTGATAATCCATAATCTTTAACTCTAGTCCTTGAGACCACAACAAGATAATTAACTCGTTTTTTAACAAAAATGAGAATTCTTCTATTTGTAAGTAATTTTATTAATAATTTGGTCCTCTGGAAAGAGATGTCCCTCAAGTAGGCAATTTCATTTTCTAATCAAAAAATTACACTTTTAGTTAAGGTTATTGTTTAGAAAAAGAAAATAAAATAAAACATCTAAAGGAAACTTGATCTAAATATTATCAAAAGTGAAAAAAAAATATCATCGCATTTAGTGTGTAACTAAAAAACTTAAAAATTATGGTTATTTTATAACTGTAATTGATATTACACCCTACCTAGCCTAGACCTAGCTAATTTTTAACCGAAATTATAAATTTGTGAAGAATTTGAAAATGGTGGTTATGCCAGTACTTCCAAAAAATATTAATACGGTTAATTTACCTTCGCTAATTCAGTTAATATAAAATTCTATATTTCATTACGTACTTGATAAAAAATAATAAAAGCATTTGAAATGAGTTCTACTTTTCGTATGATACATTTTCTTGAAGATTTTCATGAAATCATTTTCTTCTCACAACTATACATAATGTTTTTGAACTTTTCTATAACTAGTTAAGAAATTTTCCCAGTCAATGTGAAAATGAATGGAGAGAATCGTTTACTAGATCCGTTTACATATCTCGATCTTGGTGTTCGCACATATCCTGGACACTACTGGGCCTATTATAAAAATTGTGTCAAAGGTAAGTCCAAAAAGGTTCCAAATCTCTTAATAAAAAAGTTATGTCAATATTTTGTATTTTTTTCACACTCTCAGTATACTATAGTTGCACGAAAATTCGAATTCATTCAGTATATATTTGATGTTTTGGTATAGTAATAGTACTGAGGGAATAAATTTGGACAATATTTTTAAATTTTTTATTTCTTATTTGAAGTATATATTTCATTATTTATTCATAATCCCATTTGGACAGCATTTTAAATTTTTTATTAAATAAATAATTGTACAGGATTTTAAACATTTCACTAGCTACGTACCCTACATGGACACGTATTCAACATGTACTTGAAAGTTTTGAGAGATATGTTAGAAGAGGCTATTTTATAACGAGAAAAGCAGACCGATAAGAACAGGTTCTTTCATAACACAGTTATATATTATAACTTAGTTACAAATTTAGATCCTCCAATTGCTAATAATTTGCTCTCTTTATTAATCTATAAAAATAGCAGGGCGTAGACTCGTATTGACATGATAAAATTTTGATAATTGTAATATTTTAAAACTACATAACAGTTCATATCCTGTTTCTTTTTATTTCTCAATCAATATAATTTGAAACGCCAATTTAAGTTACTATTTAACGATGAGTTAAATCTCGTAAAATATATCGTAATAAAACAAACTCATAAAAGTCGAATTCATATGGAAATAAATTTATGTGATATTCTAAATATAATTATAAAAACAGAGTCATTAAAATAAATTCAATATCCAATACTCGACGCAAAAGCTTAATGATACAAAGAAAGTATTTCCTTACCTTTATTTTTTTGCATAGTAACTGCGTATATCGGTCGTGAAATCTAAGATGTTTTAAAGGTTACGAACCAAATGTAGCATTATTTCTATTTTTTCAAATTCTTTATCATGACCTTGGTTTCGTTGTATGACAAAGAAAATCTTTACAAATTTCCCACTTGAAGATGTTGTTATATAACGAAACCTAGGTCCTGGTAAAGAATTTAAATAAAGTAGACATAATACTATATTAGGTAGTTTCATTTAGTTGTGAAACATTAAATTCAAATACATATTTTAAGACCATTTCGTCACGATGGCGGTAAGCAAAGAGTAGGAATTCCCTTTCATATTTTTGTTCGAAACGTATATTCTAAAAATTGGATTTTACGAGATAACATAGATTATTTGTTAATAGAAAAATCATCACAGCTAAGACCTAGTGCTTCTACTATAGCGTGAACTATATAAACAGAATCCCTTATACTTAATTGACATCTGTCTAAAGCTGCATCTAAATCAGGCGTGATAAAGTCTTTCCATCCTATTTTGTAGTAGAGAGTTGCTATCGAAATCTCAATCCGTAAGTTCTGAAGAATTTATGGATTGAGATTTCGATGGCAAAAGTCCCCCCACGCTTCTATCAAAGCTGAGTTGATCGTGTTGTTCTAGAAGTTTTATAGAGTTTTGTGTTGAAAGAGATGATGATAAACTATAGGAACACATTTCATCGGGTCTTTTTTCTCTTCTTTTGGTTTTCTGCATCATTTCTTCTTTTTTGACTAATTATTGTTCAAGCACGCTAAACACCTTGAACGCCCTGGTTTTCTTTTTTTTTTGGAAAACAATTTTACTTTTTTTATTTTCATTAATTCCAAAGCGTTATAGCATATACTATATGGAATTAGTTATCTAAATTATTTTGAAAGCCCTCCTTACGGTGTTCTTTGGAATTGTTTTTCAACTGTCTCCAAGCTTGATGAAGATCCACAAGTTTCTTTACACCGTTAGGTATAGTTGTAGCATGTATTCTAGCTTTGCCAGAATACAATACACTGCCGAACGACAAGATACACTTTCGCTAAAAGCCAATTTAACTTCGTGAATGTTAAAAAAATGCAAGAATTTGACGACTACACATTAACTTTGTACATGTTTTTTGAACATTACGTCACCAAAAACAATATATTTTTTCGTTGCTTCGTAATTTCACTGCCATCTTCTGAATGTAATTTCGTATGTAATACGTATTAATTACCCGGCCATCTGAGAACAATTTACAAGTACCGTGTGCATATGCTGCTTCTTCGGTGCAACTTGCATAAGGCTGTTTTGATGCAAGTCGGTACCGATTGCGGTACTTGAAATAAGGTAAAAGTATTAGGTGTGATCGTTTTAGGGGTAAATTAAAAAAACTGGGACCAATGCGATAGTAAACGAAAACTTTCAAAAATAACTTTCTCCAAAACCTTCTTTAAACTCTCGACGATAGGCAATACTTAGTTTCTCGAAGATTCTATAAAATATAGCATAACTATTTTTCTTTAAATTATTATATTATTAAATAAACAAATAGAATATGAGATCACGTTCACTGAACTGATCCTACATTTGTTAAAATATAATGCGGTCGATATTCGACCAGTTTACCTGAAACTCGTCAATAAGTTTAGAATTTAATATCGTTTAAGAAGAGGTAATGTAGTCGTCTTGAAGAACTTAAGCAAAAATTATTTAGTTAAATGTGGATTATATAAAATAAATTTACACTGTATTCCCTCGCGATGTTATAAATTCTTTCAATTCATGTAATAATATTATATTCATTTTCCCCATCATCCCCAACACATGCTTGTACTAAACCGACTTTCATTCCAGCGTTTGATTCTACTGTACCATCTTAATTATTAGAAATGACTATAGGTTTAAAGATAAATAACTCATAACAGCGATTCAAATGCAGAATAATTTACCGCTTTGCCAACCCTCCGGTGCTTACTTTGAGGGTTATTTATATGCTACCAACTGATATAAAACAATAAAACCTCAAAACTTGTCGTTTTAATCAACTTTTTTCGAAATGCATCGAAATTTTGTATGTGTATCTAAATTTTGTATGTCTATTGGTTTGAAGGGGTTATGAGTTAAAATTTTGTGTTAAAACGGCAAGTTATTTTCCTATCAATTTGGTAAATTTTACGCCAACACTTTAGAAAGTCAACTGCACGCTATTTCACGCAAACGTGTTTGCTAGACGTCTAAATATAGTTTGGCCCGTGAATTATATGTATTATCACGTTAGGTAGGAGACAGACATTAGCTATTATAAATACCGATCACCGTGCGTTACTCATATGCTTGTATTAATACAGCTCACTATAAATACCACGCTTTTGTTTTCGTCTAATAATAAGTAACAAGTGTTGTACGCTACGTTCTGACCATCATTAAATTCTTCGTAGTGGTTACTTTCCCCAATTTTTTTTTATTTTATGTTGATCGATTATTAGCTGTAAAAAATTTTTGAAGTTATAGTCAAATTTTTAATGTGATTTACCTTTTTAATTAAAAACCAAGGAAAGTATTGTATAATAACTTTGTTTGATTTTTTGAGTTAAAACTGATATTTTTTAAATGATTTAAGTTGCTTCTACTAAAATAATGCTATAACAGAGAAATAACATTGATAGATTACTAAACACAACCGATTCATTCGGCAATCCCATATGTCAAAAATTGACTTCTAATTGTTCCTTAATCCACAAGAGCGACGCCGTGCGTGACCGTGTGTATAACACGCCATGTAATAACAATGGCATGCCATGTCTCTGAATGTTAACATCCTGCTTATAAAATATTTTCGAAATTACAAACATATTAATAGTTAAAAAGCTAGAAGCCGAATCTTAACAAAACAGTAATAAATTATTAATTAATTTTCCACTGACATGAACTATTTGTCGGCTCCTTCAAATATGTATATGTATATACTGTAGATTAATATGCTTTATCATTACACGAAATATTAAGTTTATGTTAAACCGTTTCTAAAAAAAATTTTTTTGCAGATATATATACGGACGGACACGTAAGTGACCTTATAAAGGTTTCATTTTATTTTTCTTTTCAACAAATCGAACCCTTAACAGCAATAATATAATAATAAGCAAATGTGAAAAGTACTGTCACAGGAATTCCATAACCGCAACCATTGTTGTAATTTAAACATAAAACGGTCGACGTTGGATCAAATTACGCGAAACTTATCGAACAAGTTCTGTAATGAAGAAGTTTTGGCGGCCACTAAAGAAATTTTATTGGATGTTACAAATGATGAGATAAAATATTAGGAAATCCAATATTATTATGCAACCTTGGTAGACAACGCGTCCTCGTGGTTTTCTTGTTCTTTAAGCTTTGTACAAATAAATTTAATGGTAATAATTTTAATGGTCAGTTATAATATGAAAAAGCTTCTTTTACGAATCAAATCACAATGTTCTCTACTACAGGGTTATAATTTTATGAATACTTACCTAAGGAAGAAACGAATCATGATATTTATAATATCTACAGTCCCCCCGAAAAAAGTTAATTGCACCGAATTTATAACTTTTTTTTATTTCGCCAACCAACGTTTTGTTTGCAACATATTAATCTTGAAATTGATGTATATTAGTGTCAGACTGCCTTCTTCAATGTAATTTTTGAAACGATACAAAAAATTCGAAAAAGTCTTAAACATTGATTTAAAATTGAATTGACTAAAATCTCAGTTACGTATTTCGACACTTATTCTTTAATTATTCTCCCATCACTTCGGACCGTGACCAGTAACAATTATTTTACGCCAGTTCTGGCGATCTTTCATTAACCTTACAGCCTGTTAAATTGGTTATTTGTGAAATGCTTGTGATCTGATCGATCCGACGAGCCAACTTTCAGCCACGAGATTTTCTCCCTTCAACACTTTTTAACAGATGCCTTGTTCCATATTTACAGGTTTTGATCTGATAAAATGGCCGAAGTATCTGGAGACTCGACGGTCACTGTATCTGAAGAATCGACGGCAATAGTAATCGTATGTAATACCTTTGTTGACCACATTAAGCATAATTTCACTGGCCCGTTGAATTCCGGATCTCAAAAAAAAATTCTTCTCAAAACGTTCGTGAATAATTTTTAATTAGAGATATGAGTTTCTTATAAGCAAATAGAAACTGTCTTGTGAGAATATATGTTTTTATAAGCACATAGAAACTTAAGAATTGGTGCCGTGAACAAGAAAACAATTTTTGTGAAATTTACTAAACGTAACAATTTACATATTCATCTTGCATTAAGAAATTTTAATACTTTTATATACAACACACAATATAAAAATAAAATTCCTGGATTGCTGTAATATAAAAATTAATAGCATTTTAATGTCTTCAAATATACGACCTTATTTAAATCTTCGAAACTAATAAGTTAGAAAAAATGTTTGCGAAACATCTTCTTTTACCATTAATTTATTATCTGCCAAAGTAATTGAGTAATTTTATTATTATAATTGAACTTTAATACAGTTTATAAATATAAACGACGGGTTAAATTAAATCATTTTGATGAGGAATTTTTAATGATTTGAGGTTTGGATATTTAAAAGATACTTACTTTAGACAGACTATTCTTTTAATATTTGAATATGGATGAGTGTATATTCATTTCAATGAATTTCTTTTTTTTAAAGTAATGTGCAAGTAGTCAATTTATATTTCGTTGAATTTTTTAAGAAAGAAATATTAAGAGTAACATATGAGCGTTAAGCAGATTAAAAATTTTCTTCATTAAGAAATATCCTCATTGCTTCCCCAGATATATAGCAATCTACTTACTTGGAAAAGAATACCTCACGTCTTCTGTTATTAATGGAAACCACAGGAATGAAAATGATAAAAAAGTAATGCATTAACAGTCAATATTTCTCAGAAATATGTGGTTGTGTTTATTTCATAAATCAAACAATCCGCAAATTTTCACTATCATGAAAGTAATCAAAAGATATAATGCACAATTATAGAAGACTAGCTGACCCGTGCGAAGTTTTCGCACTATATCGCCATCTAGCGTGTTCCAAGTATACAATTTGGCTAAGATATTTGATGTGTCGCCCACGGATGGCGCTCATGCCAATTGTTATAAAAATTAATTTTTTTATTAACAAAAAGATTTTTTCGAATTTTTTTATATTTTTCACCCAAAGTAGAAAACATAAGCTTTAAGTGGGTATTTTTTTTATTTTTTTTGGTGCAGTAGTTAAAGAGATCGAGCCGCTCGACCAAAAAACACCTTTTAGAAATAATATATTTAGATAGATAGATTAGATAATAATAGAAGCTTTAACTATAACAAAAAATTTCTATTACGATGTGAAACAAGTAATTATATATATATATATATATATATATATATATATATATATATATATATGTGTGTATTTTTAGTTGCCACTTGAGACAAATAATTATAATTTGGGTCAATTTTTCATGGCGGAAATTTTAATTCTAAGCATTTCCTATAATATCAATAGGATATGAGATATAGTTTGCTTATAAAAATATACTACTTTGCAAAGAACGGGCACTTACGATTTTTTTTCGATTAGTTCAACTAAATATTTATTTATTTATTTAAACCTTTATTTCCCAATAAAAGAGCAAAACAAAAAAGTTTACAGCATTTGAATGAATAAATCGAACTTATTTTGCATTGAATATTAATAATAATCTAAAATAAATAAATTACTGAATAATGATGTTGTTGTATATGTAGAAAAAAAAATTTAAAAAAAAACTACTTAATTTTAATAACTAAATAATTTTGTTATAGTTAAAATAATATATATACTCAAGTCAGATTATGGCCTTCTCCATGTCTTGCCATTCCTTGCTGTCTTCACGATCCTAGTCCATATGAGGTCTGCGACACGTATAATATCGTCACTCTGGGGGCGATTGCGGTGACGAGATCCGCACGGCTACCAGTGCAGTACACGCTTGCCCTAGTGTCCATATGTAGCCCATGTCACGTTACCCGCCTAGCGCCACTTTAATTTACAGGCCACTTCTACCACTTCCGTTGAATCCGTACATTTCCTTAAGTCACTATTTCTTACTCTGTCCTTCACACCAAGTCCCATCATGCTTCTCTCAGTTTCTCTCTGGAATCATTGTAGTTTTTGGGTTATTTCCTTAGTCAGAGCACAGCTTTGACAACCATTTAATAAAGTGAGTGTAACAAGAGCGTAAAATGCTTCTTTCTTTGGGTATGTCGTAATTTGGATTTGAATATGTATTTTAATGTCCAATATCTTAATTACGCCATTTTAACCCTTTTGTTTACTTCGGTATGTGTTTGAGTTAGTTTAAATACAAGCCGTAAGGAATTTAGATTTTATGCAACAAAATGAAATAATTGGTTACATCTAAAAAACTTTCCGCTTTTAATTCAGATTTCGAATTCATATTGTTTTCAAATTACTCGTTTTAAAAAAAATAAAAGAAAGTTACAAAATGTAAAATTAATACTGAGCATGGTTTCCTCTTGTCAAAATGACTGCTGCAGTTCTTGGTGGCATGCTATGGATAAAGCTTCTAATGGGGTAACCTGTTTAATCTTATGGTGTGTTTTGTTTTGCGAATCTGTTTTTCACTCTAGGATGTTTTGTAGGACTAGAACTTTACACAACATTTTAAAATGTCCCAAAGATGCTCATTAGGATTGAGGTCGGAACTTCATGCTAGCTAATCTAAATGGTGAATCCCGACCACAGTCAAGTGAACGTCTACTTTGCCTACTCCCTCTAATTGATCATTATCGTCCATGAAGACGACAGGAGCTTTTGTAATGGCTAGTACTGATTGTGAATGACAAACTAGAATTTCCTTGATGTATCATTATGAATGCCATTTTTATGAATCAGAGAGCCATTTTTAACAAAAAGTAAATCCATATGGTCATCGGAAATTAAGCCTGCCCAAGACATTAGAAATCCTCCGCTGTAAGGAGTAACCTCTTAAAAAGATACGTTTACTTGTCGCTTTAAAAGTTATCTGAGTACTTTACGAATTTCTTCCTCACAAAATGAAGAGATTCTGGCTTCATCTGAAAATAAAACGCTACTCCACTCCACATAACTAAATGTTACACAATTTTGTAGCTAAACTTGACTTCGCAACACGGTGTCGACGAAAACGCTAGCTAGTCTTCGGCTATGCATATCTACTTCTAGAAGTTTGCCCCTGACAGCTCATAGGTTAACAATTAAATCTATCAATTCTTCCATTGGTTTTGATGTTTGTCATTTGGAGCTGAGCTTTACGAAATCGGCAGTCTACCTACACATCCGATTTCTTAAACCTCACAAAATATCGGTCGTCCCTGAACTCAATTCACCATTTTCGTTCCGGTCCTAATTTTCTTTTGAATGAATCGCGCTCTCAAATTTGTTTCCAAGTCTTCTAAAAAATAATAAGATTTACACCAATTAATTGCGAAAAATAACATTGAGTAGGCCTTCTTCAAGAAGAAACACTATATTTTCAGCAATTACTATTACGTCTGCCATAGAAAAAAACAAACAAACAATTTAACAGCAATATCGATAATTAAAATTACCTAAGCATTTGTTTTTATATACAGACCTAAACATAATGATAAAAAACTTACAATTCTCATTGAATATTTTTAAAATCAATTTAAATTACTTTTTAATACACAGACAAATATTTTCGATTATTCCAATGCATGTAAAATTATGTTTTAAGATTTTAGAGAATGACCAAAGTTTGTAGGGATCAAGAATTCAAGAAGTATTTTTCAGCATCCATATCTATATTATCAAATTTTAAGGGAATAAATTTGAGATTGAGCAACGGCAATATGTGACCGGCGTTGGAAATTTTTTTTAATTTTCTTTTTAAAAATATTTTTACACCTTAAGTTCTCATTTACTTCTCCCAAGCATTTTCCCATCATATCATACTTTGCATATCGAACTTTGAATGAAATAATTTCTTATAAATCCATCCTTAAAATACTATAAATTGCAATTAACAATTCCCTATTTTTCAAATCGCACTTTTTTTTATTTTCTAGATCCTAATTTTTATATTTTTTTTGCTTTTCATCGTATGTGTCATTATTTCTACATTATTAACACAAAGAAAGAAAAAAGTAATTGGAGGCGCCGGGTATCGATCCCGGTACCTCTCACATGCTAAGCGAGCGCTCTACCATTTGAGCTACGCCCCCGGTGTATATTTGCTACAAAATATGTCTTAAATATCAAATTATTGCTAGCTTTCACTCTACACCATGTACGTAAGCAAGTCAATGTACAAATAACTTGCTACGAAACAATTATAGTTAGAGAGACATTCTATAGAGGGGCTTGAATAGAGTTGCTTGACCTAATTTTTAAGATATCTGGCTCCACTAATTGTCAACTTCTTAGCTTAACACTCACTCACCCAGTGACAACCATCAAAACCTATATATTACTTTTGAAAGAACTGTAAATCTTAAATTTTTTACTCATGTTGCGGTTAGAATAGCAATGGAAGAAAATACTTTGAAATATGGGAATTACTGACTAGAACAAAGAAAAAGTTTGTATTTGCTTATGTGTCAAATTTCATGCATAAAAGGGGTTTGCCACTCTTTATACGTATGACAACAGCAACTCTATTTCCAGAAAATATGAAATAAATAATTACCTTATCTCTTCTATTCAAAGTGAACGGCATTTATACCTTTTGCGATTCGCTAGGTTTTACATTACTTTTTAATATCGATATCCTCCTGTTTTTTTCATAATTTTGTAACTGAGACCGCAATCAGAATACAAAGTAGATAGATTTTAATATTAAAACTTTGGCTTCGAAAAACGATATTTTTGCAAATAATTAGATTTTTTTAAAAGCTTGCCCAAACTTATCCGAAAGTTCACACGAACGAAATTGTGAGCTTATCTAGTACGTATATATAAATATGACATTAATAAAAACATAAATAATATATATTATAAATATTATAAATTACATAAATAAAAATATATTATTAACTAGAATTATATTTACTTAAATATATAAATACAATCTAATATATTTACATCATTTATATAAGCCAGATACAAAACTGATTCCAAAATAGTTTCTTATAATACAGCATTCTTAATCAAATATATTTTCGAGTACGGTCTTCAACACAAAAAGTCTATTAGTAAATAAGATTTCAAGAATTAATTATACCCATGAAGAATAATCGATCACAATTTATATATTAGACTTTTATGCTATACTATAAAGGATTGTGCAACGTCAAGGAAGTCAGCATAGTATAAATCTTTGTTCACAATTACATGAACCTACGTGATGTAGTATTATTTCTACTTTCTTTAATTTCTTTACCACGACCTAGGTTTCGTTGTATTACAACATCTTCAGGTGGGATATTAGCAAAGATCTTTGCTAATATCGATGTATAAGCATAGTTTCTTCAAATAGCTTGTGTATATTCGACAATAATAATATTGGTCGATAAGGTTTTACTTTTCTTAAATTTTGATTTATTATTTCGGATTTTTTCCCTCCCGCTGTATTATAAATCGTGGTATTGAGAAACTTTTAAAAATCATAGCTTTTATTAGAACTTTGCATTCTGTAAACTCAATCAAGATAGAGATAAATAAAGGCCAATACTTGAAACGTGTTCTCATACGCACTTGGCTTAGCATATCTTTTTTATTGATAGCGTAAATACGTAGTCCAAATAGTTTTTGTTTACTATTCAAAAGTAAAATAGGTACGTAAGATTTCAAAATCAACACCTTGTACGTTATGTATTTATTCACTCATTATGTATCAACTTTAACATTGACATTAAAAAATCTCATAATGTTTCTAAGCTTAGTTTGCGACACAAACAGATGGAGAAAAATGATCGACACAGTCTGCAGTACAAAATAAATCTAACAGTATATTACGCCTATACAGACAATTTTGGTCCAGATTTATGTTTCTAAATACTCAAGGCTTCGGATTACGTCGTGAAAACCTTGAAAGTTCTGAAAGCTCTTAAGTATTTGATTCATTTTAGTCCTTTCATTTAGTGCTAACCTAAAAGACGGAAAGGTGAATTTATAGCTGTATATAACCCGCTTAGTAATAATGTGACAGATATTTGTTTTACAATCAACTTTATAATTATTCTTATATCTAGTTTCCTACTTTTCTGACAATAATATGGTCAATATGTTGATTGGTTAATCAGAAAAATTATCGATTTATTCCTAATTAAATGAGACAGAAACGATAGCCGCTGTATGAGAAAGCACGAAAATAAAAAGCATAGTAATTATTTATTTTTTCAACGCCTTTATAATAATCTTTGAAATGAGGATTCATGGAGAAATATAGTTTTAATATAATTTCTGGACCTACATTATCGAAGTTCATGACCAATTATGCAAGTAATATATTACGCACATTTATATATTTAGTAAACTTTTTACTTAATTTTCAATTAATTAATTTGCAACTATGTACAAGACCTCATGAGGAAATATTGATATATTCAAAAACTTCAGTATATCTGCATCAATATACACTACATATATATATATATATATATATATATATATATATATATATATATATATACATATGTGTATATATATATATATATAAATATATATATATATATATATATATATATATATATATATATATATATATATATATATATATATACACACGTAAAGATATGATCATTATCAAATTTATAATATGAGCAAAGTTTTGGCTTAAGGACATAACAAAAATAAATTGCATTTCGTTATTGTAATAAATATGAGAAGTCAGTCATGAAACCTCAGATGCTTTAGATCTTGTAGATAATTTGTTCCCGTAAAGATTTGCAAAAATCATGAATTTATTTAACACATTTTCCAATATGACAAATTCTATCCAAGCAATAATACTATTTTTCACCATGTAAATAGGTCACCTAAAATAATTTTAAAAATAAATTAAATTTATAATCAGCACTACCGTTTTTAAACTTAACAAGTTAAATATATTTATGCAAGAATGTTAGTGAATAATCTGTGCATAAAATACGTGATTTGTTTGTACTTTCCGTGGAATATTCATTAAAAAGACAAGTTCAAAACCTTTTCCTAGAGGTAAGCGCCAGTCAAAATATTTTATCACGATGCTACATTTCAAGTTTCGGAAGAAAAACGGCTCTGTCTGACGGACGCATTAATAAGTTCCATGAAATCTCCGTTTGTTGAGCTACGAAACACTAAACACTTGAATAATAAATTATCAAACTTACAAAAAAGGGTGTTAATTCGTAAATCATTTGTGTTTACAAAAAGTACAAGAATGAGCCAACCAAACATTTGACAAAATTTAATACCATAATTAAAATAATACTTTACTACGACCCACAAGAGAACAACTATATAATTGATTCGGTTTATAATGAAAATAAAAACTTTTCCGTCTATAAGTAATTTAAATAATATCTTAAAGATCTTAGTAAAAATTTCCCGACCTTTAAGTTTTAGAAAATAAAATATCAAAAGGAAGCTTGGTCTGAATGACACAAAGAAAAAAAACGCCCTCGAAAACTCTATCCAGCATAAAATTATGAAAGAAAACTTTTCAAATTATTTTGCTATTACAATTTAAATAATCAATAAATCATTTATTTCGGGAAAAATACATCGAGTTAAGATGTCACATCTCGTACTCCTATAATTTCCTAACCAAACTTTCCACTCGTTTGGAAATGTTTAAAATGGAACTTTTAGAAAGTATTTTCAACAAATGACATTAAGTTTTAATTTACGTTTGCTAATTACGAAATATAAAATATATTTATTTCATTATTTTCTTGTTAAAAAAATAATAATAAATATAATAGTTTCGTTTACGATACAATTTCCTGGAAGATTTTCATTAAAATCCTTTGCTTCTCATATCTTTTCTACTTCACGCAATTTTTCTGAACTTTTTAGTAAATACTCGAGAGTATGAAGTTTTCCTACTCGGTATGTAACTAAATGAAGAAAATTGTTTACTATTGTTTATCTCGATCTAGGTATATAAATATTCACTGCACTCTACTGAGCGTATAATTAAAAATGTATCTAGTACACGTCCAAATAGGCTTAGGAGATATCTTATACCCACTGAAAGCCCCCTCTCGACTTACGTTCGTATTTTGTTTCTTTTTTTTCATTCCGCCAATAAGCTGTAGTTTCATAACTATTCCATTTGATCCAGCATATACTTCATATTTTATATAGTAACGCCTAATGAAACAAATTTAGACAACGTTTTTACATATTTCTACTGAATATTTGGAGTATAAAATTCACTATTTGATCATCACAATCCCGTGTGGGTAAAATTTACTTCAAATGTTACCAAAACCTTACTTGATACGAATTCGACATGATGTGCATGTTGTGCACATTTATAGGATTCACAAGAACAGGGTACTTTATAACTGATGACGGCAAAAGGCCGATAAGAACAGTTTGTTTAATAACTCGGTTAATAGTGCAACTTAATTACCAAATTTAGGTTGTCAAATTGCATATAGTTTACTTTACTTAATTGTGTATGAAAAGAGAAGAGCGCAGACCCGTATTGATATGGTCAAATTTTAGTATTTCAAAATACGTAATAGCTCATTTCGAGTTTTTATAATATCAATTAAATTTAGTAAAATGTATTTTAATAAAATAAGTTCATAAAAGACGACCCGTTACGTCCATACAGAAGAAAATTTATGTGATATTCTAAATATGATTATAAAGTCAGAATATACTTCATTAAATGAAACAATGTCAAATACTCGATGCTAACAAAGCTCAAGTTTTAATGACACAAAGAAATACTTCCGTAACTTTATTTTTTGCAAAGTAAATGTGTAATCGTGAAATCTGAGATGTTTTAAAGCTTGCGAACGATATCAAATGAAGATTATTAAAATAAAAATCCATTGCTTGCTGGGTCTGCGTAAAGATGCTTACAAGTTATGAAGAGTATTCTGTTGAAGAAATTTTATTACAATAAATATCTCAAGCAAAAAAATATATGGACAAAATAAATTTTCATAATTTTACATTTATATTGGAAATCAAGCACCATTAAGAGATACTAAATTAATACCTAATTCCTAAGTTGTCGCTGTGATTTTTAAATTTCATTTTAATAACTCATCATATTTAATTGATGTATTTATAAGTAATTAACTTTTATGTGAAGCATATAATGACACGTTTCAATGGGAATAAAAGCTTTTAATGGCACGCTACTTCTTACCATTCGGCCAGCTTCGTACCTTATCGGTTCTTTCCGATTTAATTCGGCCACCTTCGTGTCTTGTCAGGTCTTTCCAACTTAACGCTTCCCTTTCTACTATACTGGTATACATGCTATTTTACGTGTGTGTTAGTGTGTTAGCATTGTTACTTCTTCATCAATGTCTTGAAACATTAATAGCGTTTATTAATTATGGGTTCCAGTGATAGTAAAAGTAGCAGTGAAAAAAATTAGACGTTTCATATATACCAGGCTTCCCAAGTTGGCTTTTTTGGTATTAGTGGGATTATTAGAAGGATATATATTAGTTTATTCTCGTATATTACGGTTTTGCTCATTTGTTATAATTACTTTTCTCAGAAATCGTTTGACATTGAATCTAGGAAATTAGCATAATGATAAAGTACATTGATTCACGTAAATTCAATAACCAACATTCAAAAATATTTTATGGGAACATTTGACGACAAATGGGGCAATTAATTTTTTTTTGTTGTATGCATTATATGGGATTTTATTTGATAGAGCCAGTTACAAGAATTGAGATTTATCTTATATTACAACAAATATAAATGGCTCTATTGAGGCAGTCATAGGGTAGGAAATTGTCGAAAATTTCACTACATAACCTAGAATCATGTACAATATTTTTGCTAATGACACTATAGTTTATAGGGTATCGTTGCCAAACTTGGACAAAATTGATTCTTAGCAAGTCCCAAAATCAACTAGTATTTGCAAAGTCCCAACAAAATAATGTATTTTGCATTCATTTATTTCTCTCTCTACGACCAACGTTGATTTCTTTGCCACCAAAGCTACTTGGTTCGCGTTGGGAAACAACGCAGAGATAATGCTATAGGAAAAACCGAACATTTATAATTTCGTCGTATCAATCTGTATGGCTTTATAGCATAGCATCATAACTCTATCAGTTTAAGACCGACTGTGATTAAGTTTTATAAGAAGACGTAGTTGAGTCACGTAAATATGCCGACATGGAAAAATCTCCATTTCTGTATGAAAATATTAGTTCTGTTAAGTTCCATCGACTGGCAACAGATCACAATTAATACAGTAAAAAATAATACAAATATTTGAAACAATTTAGTAAATATTATATTCTCTCAAATATTTAAACATATGCACGGAATCTTTTGTAGTGAGGATTCTATTTTTATTTAAAATGTTTATCTCGTCTCTAAAAGTTATTTCCATTACATGAATACATACGTGTTTATTCTTAAAGTGTTCTCTGTAAAACGCAACATGTATTCATCTTTGACAAAAGACATTCATCACTTTATTTACGCAGCTGTTTGTTTCAGTATAAACGTATAGTGATTTAATCAAGCTTTGTCTAATGTCAGTTGGCAATAAAGCAAAATATTAATGAACTGCCGACCATTTACGACCAGGCCTTTGTGCGATTAGTGGTTCTCGCTAACCGACGATTTAGGTAAATAATTTAGTAAAAGATGACTAATTGCCAACCTTATCACCGTATCGCCGGAATATATGTGTTTTATATCTTTTTTAACTTTAATATCAAAGTCGTCACCGTGACGTGTTGGTTTCATCACAGGCTTAGAACCTTAAATGGCGTAACGCTTTAAACGCTCATAATAACCGTCGGCGTCGGGGGTGTATCGATTGGAATAGATTTTTACCAACCATAGTTGATCGGTTGGTAAAAATCTGGTCTCTCTCTACCTCGCGCTGTCTAATTATACTGTGATTATAAATGTGAGGTATGATACTTTTTCTCAAAGTATGATTTTCCAACCCGAAGTGAATTTTTAACTTCTGAAATTATACTAAAAGATTACCGAGCAAACAAAGCAAACTTTTCCACTCAATTGTTGCTCTGCCCATACGAATAATACGAGTATAGTAATGACAAATCTTCTTCAATGTAAATAAAAATAATTTTTGGAAATTGGACGTGAAGTTCCGGAGCTTAACACGAACAAATATACAAAAACAAATTTTTTTATATTAGTATTACATAATCATAAATTATATTTATTAATAATAGTGTTTACGTACAATTAAAGATCCTGGAATGAATTTTTATTTTTTTTTTTCATATAAATTATATCACTTTCATAAAAATTATATCATCATACTGGCGTACCATTTTGTTGAATATAATTTTTATGCATCATTTTCACAATAAAACAAATATACAAAAACAAACTTTTTCATATTAGTATTACATAATCATAAATTGTATTTATTAATAACAGTGTTTACGTATAATTAAAGATCCTGGAATGAATTTTTAATTTTTTCTTTCATATAAATTATATCACTTTCATAAAAATTATATCATCATACTGGCGTACTATTTTGTTGAATATAATTTTTATGCATTATTTTTACAATAAAACATTATGATATTTTAATTAATTTTCACTTTTTTTAAATTTAATGCACAGTATTTTTGTAATTATGATATAATTGTGGTTCTGAAACTAAGGGAGTGTAGAATATAAACAGAGAAGCTACATGTTTATTTTGTTAGCAAAAATATTATTACTTATGTAGCAATAAGATATCAAACGGAATAAAAATGAACTTAAAACACTGTTTATAACGTAAGAAGATTTGTGATTATTAAATGT
Organism: Druceiella hillmani; assembly: GCA_039881145.1. Taxonomy (NCBI): domain Eukaryota; kingdom Metazoa; phylum Arthropoda; class Insecta; order Lepidoptera; family Hepialidae; genus Druceiella; species Druceiella hillmani. The sequence goes on from JAYKKI010000042.1 coordinate 1,553,424, forward strand.
AACAAACTAAGCCACATTTAATTAAACAATGAATTTTACTAAATCTCTTCTGCATCATTTTTTGCAATTTAATAAATACTTCTGAAGATTTGACAAGATAATCAAATAATAATCTTATTATCACTAACACAACCCCAAGATTTTACCATAACGACTTTATTTCTGACTTTCAATTCTAATATATTTTCTTAATCATTATATAAACTGTGTGTTAAAGTGAGATACTTTCTAACTGCGACTGAATTGTGGACTGTATTTTACATCAGTAAAACTGTAAAATACAGTCTTAACACTTGTGATTTTAATCGATTATTTGTCTTAATACTACGAAGTTTTATAAAATATAAAATTCCCAAGACGATTTTTTAGAAATTATGTCTGTTTATCTGCTGTATGTTTTACGTAGTTCTGTATGTTTTAGGTAATTCTTTTCCAATGAAACTAGGCAATTTTTAAGCGCTGATTTAAGAAAGTCATCTGCACGATATTTCTTTTGAACATGCATAGTAGACGTCTACATATGGCTTGGCCTGTGAGTAATACGTACACGCACTTGGTAGGAGACAAATATTGACGACTATAAACACTGATCACCGTGTGATACTCGCATGCTTGTTGTAATACAATTCGCTGTAAATGTCATTCCTTTGTTTTCTAATAATAAACAACAGGTGCTGGGCGCTGCGTCCCGATTCTCATTACGTGGTCATTGTTTCGTAGCGATTACTTGCTCGCTATTTTCAATTCATATGGAGCGATTGTTAGTCATAACATAGGTTTTGTAATTTCTTAAGTTGGTTCCAATTTGGTCAAGCAAAAAATTTCGTTTTATTTTATTTTCATTCATTGCCGATTTTAATTTTTTTTAGTTTACCCATTTAAATATTTTCCTTTTTTCTGGTTTTTATAATTTAAAAATTATTTAATATGTTTGTTTAAAAAGAAGGCAGCAATAAATACATATCATATATATATATATATATATATATATATATATATATATATATATATATATATATATATATATATATATATATATATATATATATATATATATATATATATATATATATATATATATATATATATATATATATATATTTATATATATATATATATATATATATATATTTATATATATATATATATATATATATATATGTATATAAGATATGTATTCATATATTACCGTATAATTATGTAAAAAACTACAATATCTAGAATTTTCTTTTTAGTCATCATTTAACCTTGACGTAGGCTTCTAAAAACCTTGTCATTTTCGGTAATTTTTGATTCAGTAATTAAAAAAATCAGAGAGGGAAACATATTTGTTCGCATATTTTCAGTATATCTCATAAGATATATTACATAAAATTATGTAAAAAATATTTTAGGCACCCTTGAAACTATTTTTTTGAACGAATTTTCACACTATATATCGCATTTAAACAAAGGAATTTTGATACTAAATTTGCCTGCCTGACAACCTTCCACAAAAATATTTTTTAATATTAGCTCTTGAGATACATGCTATTGAGATACAATTTTCGAGAAAATGCGATGTGACAGAGGTAGGCAAACACGTGAGTTTCCATTTTAGCGTTTGAGGTACGGAATTTTGAAAACTATCGATGTTTTAAAACGGGGCCCCTAAAGATTATGGTATACAAATGTAAAACATAATCATGGTTACCTAAGAATGTAAGAAATATTACGGGACGCTACAATACATACTTAGGCATTTATAAACATGCAAGTGTATTGTTTTGCAAATAATGTTACAATTTTTCATAATCAATATATATTACTTCACAGGCGTAAAAATATCCTAAATTTTCCGAAAACCCATGAGATTTAAAACTGTGGCTATTCTTTTGGAAAATTGTTAAGTCTTAGTGACGCTATTTTTTAATTTTATCTCTAGTTTTTCTTTCAGAGAAAGGTGTATATCATTGAGCATTGTTAACATTATATATAGAAATATATTAAGTGAAATTCCAGAGAAATATAGTTTGAGGCAATCAATACATTCACGATCTTTTAACCGCTATCCTCCAGGAAGCATAAGATTAGAAAAAAATGTTGTGCTTAAGACCATACTGTATAAGTGGAAACTTTGGTAACTAATATAATAGCGTGCTGAAAATTTTCAATACTAAAATAAAAATAATCACTATTAATAGTAGTTATGAACAATCTAGATATTCACGGAGATACGTGAACAAACCAAAACAATGCTGTTCATTTTCATCTTATCATATTTTGTTCACTTTGATACCAATCATAACAAATATGATATATTGTTACATACTGACATACTACAAAGTTTTGCAAGTAAATACAAAGTGTACATAACAAACAAATACATTTTTTCTTAAAAGAAAATATACGTCTTTAATATAAACGTTGACTTTTTGAATTGAGTATACCTCGAATGCAGGAGAAGGGGCATTTTATTTGAATTTAATAATATCTTTCTAGAAAATGCCAAGAAATAAAATAATATATGACAAAACTTTATAAACTAATGTCAATAATACCTTTTTAAAAACCAAAGAATAAATTACGCAAGCATCGAGATTCGAATGCGGCCTTCAATAACTAACTCATTGATTTACATGGACGTCACTCACTAGGGCAAAGTGACGAAATGAAAACGTACTTACTAACTCGGACGCTCTATATTTATTTCATTAAGTAGCACTCGGCCTAGCACCGAGTATACCAGAAGCGCAGCAGTCTTGGCGTGACGCGAAATTGCAAATCTATTCCAACCGAAAAATTTTGAACAAGACGAGCCAAAACAAGTTTTCACTTCAAAAAATTAGTGTTTTAATTACTCCCTCTAAAAGTATTATGTACATATTTTGAAGTATTCACAAAGAAAGTGCTGTGGGCTAATAAGCTTTATCATTCTACAAAATTTAAATTTTCTGCGTGAAACGATTCGTGAGGAATTTTCATGGTCAATGAAGAAATGTTGTCCGATCTTGCAGGTATTGAGATCAAATATTGAGAAATTCAATATTAAAACATAACATCGATGGTTAACGTATTATAGTGACTTTTTTACTTTTATACAAACCATATGCAAATAACTGTTTGAAAGAGTAACTTGTTGAGATTGAGAATTTTAAAATATTTATAATTTTCCAAAAAAAAATTATTTTACCCAAATCATTTTTTTTATTTTTAGAAAGTAATCTTTTGTTTGGGACATGATAAGTTTCAAATTGGCTTATAATGATAAAACGGTACTGTGATTTTCGAACCGATACCAAAAAAGTTTTAAAAATTTTATACCGAACAAAATTTGCATAAAAGATATTGTGTTGCAGAATGACTATGGAAACATTCTTTTATATGTTTTGGTAATTGTTTTTCTTTAAATTCACCCCCCCCCCCGCAACTAAATACCGAGTTGAACTTCTAGAACGTACCAATAATTTGATGCATATTGAGTATTTGCAAATAGAACAAAGCTAGCTTGTTTGTTGTAGGATTTGGAAATCAAGATGGTGTTTACAGGATTTGTTACTCACATTAAGCATAATTTTTCTTTTTCACATTTGTGACGAGTTTCATACTCTTTATTGGTTATGCTGCTAAGAACAGAGTAACAGATAAATTCTACTCTTCAGGCTATTCTCCGGCGGTCCTTACCGTTTTGCGGATGTCGCGCAAAAACTTGGATTTCGATATCCCCAATGACTCCAATATATTGGAAATAATTAGTTTCGACACTCATTTGATTAATTTTTAATTAATTACCTTTTCTGTATATGTGTATGTAAACTTAAAAATTATTGCTATGAATAAGAAACCAATTTCCGCGAAATTGACTGAAAATAACAAATGTTATATTCACCTTGCTTGAAAAAATCTAAATACCTTTTTATATTATACGGAATATTTTATTTTTGAATAAAAATAATAAATAGGTAAACTTACAACGTAAAATAGTTATGTTATATTAACAAAAATATTTGATATGAATAGGAAAAAGTGTATAGTTTTGAAATATAAGATAGTAATCTTCGAAACTATTAATTAGGCAAATATTTGTAAAGTGTCTCCTTATATCGCCAGTATTACATAAAAATTAAGTTAAATTTTAATACAGTTTTTATTTATAGGTGACGAACTAAATTAAACAATTTTCATGTAAAATTTTAAATAATACATTTTGGAAGATTTGAAAGCTTCTCTTTATAAATGGTATTGCTTATCTCTTGAATATAAATGAGTACATTTTTAATTAAATGATTCAGTTTCTTTTCCTTGTCTCAGGTAATGTAGACAGAGACTTTATATTTCTTTGAGTTTCTTGCAGAAGAAACGGTTAGAGTACTATACATGTTTTTAAAAGATTCTAAAATTGCTTTACTAAAATCTATTTTCATTAAAAAAGAAATTACGTCACATCTTCTGTTATGATTGCATATTGAGATAATGGGAGTAGTAGAATAACTAACAGTCAATGTTCCTCAAGAATATACGTTTAGGTGTATTTCGTTAGCTAAAAAATCCGTAAGTTTTAAATACTGCGATATAAGTAAAGAATTAAAGTTTCGAAACGCAGTACACAAATTATTATAATTATTGCAGCGTTACCTATTACAAAAGAACTCAAATATGATATAAAATTGGAAATTACAAAATTTGTGTCAATTATTCACTGGGGGCGTAGCTCAAATGGTAGAGCGCTCGCTTAGCATGTGAGAGGTACCGGGATCGATACCCGGCGCCTCCAATAATTTATTTTATTTCTTTGTTTAAAAAATATAGTAGTTGAAATATGTATTTTTTAAAATCAAATTTGAATGAGCTTCATTAAAAATTAAGATCTATACGAAAAGAAAGAAAGAGCGATCTGATAATTGTAAAAGGGTTCTGAAAAGTTGAAATATTTGAATAATTTTTTTTTGCTTTATATTAACCAGTTTACAGATGGAAATTTTAGGAAATATGTTAGAAGAATTTTTCAAAACCGTTCGAAATCATACGTTGCCGTTGCATATTTCCAAGTTTAATACAGTTATTTTAATGCTTAACCATCAATACAAGTAAATTTAGAATCAGTTTAACTTTAAATATTCAAACTACAGGTTTTCCTTTTCTTAATATTAACCATTAATCATTTAAATGTAGGCACTATATTTGGATAGTCAATCGACAAAGAATTAAAACTTACATTAGTGGATAAACTAGTACTTGCAACAATTGGATGAGAAAACCAAAAAATAAAATCGAATTCCAATGAAAACAAGCATGGCTATTCATAAAATAAATAATTTCATAATTGTCCAGTAAAATTATATTTTTTTCCAAGATTATTTCAAGTCAATTTATTTTTATAATATCGTTAAAAGTAATACTCCAAGTAATTAATTAGTCAAGTTGACTCGATCTGAGGAGTGCGGCTAAACACATCACTTTTAGGAAAATTTAAAAGCTAGATATCTCGTAAACCGTTGATATTATGCCAAAAATTATTAAATATATTTATTTGCGGAGCATTACATTTCTTATATTTTCCTTCACGGAACTATTTTCTTTCAAACTACTGTTTACGAGAAAAGGGGTGCAAAAAATTACAAACCACAGTTTTTACCAAACATCTCATTAAGTTCCAGACGTAAAACTGTGAAATTGTATAAAGTTTTCATTTTTAAAATTATTAATAATATCAATATTTTTTCAGGTACAATCAGTTTTTCCAAAATGTCTCAGTAACTATTCAATCTAAACTCAATTATGTTTTTTTAAATCTTCTAGTGCATTTAATTCGCCACAATTTTCATAAATACGAAATTATAATATACAGCCTTTTTAGCGGAATCTGTAACTTAGGAGATACAGCTATTAATTTGAAAATTACATGTTGAAAAAATACCATTCTAATGAAAATTGGTAAAAGTAACGAAGCAAATATTTTTAATCATTTATAAAAATTGCGAAGTTTTTTTATTCCTTCGTCGTTATTGGTGAGTTCTAATATCTCGCTCACTCCTTTCAATAATATATTTTCTTAATCTTTCCGTACCTTAAAACTAAGTAAGTAGTCGAATCACTGTCACTGTAAGCAACGTCTTTAGATCGTCACTCTTTCAAATTCTATAGCTATTGATAAGGCAGATGATATTCATGCTCTTGTTATGCTGAACAAAGCTCTTGTTATGCTGATCGATCCTTTGCATCAAATATCACCCAAATACTTGCTGATATTATTCAATTCTCCTAGCGAAGTCTGCTTCGTTTTCCCTTCTCTTGCAACTCGCAAGCTATTTTCCATGATATCATACTTTACATTTCAAACCCTTATAACACCATTTCTTTTCAACTCTGCCTGTAATCCCAAAACACAGTTTACTTTTTTTTGTTTCCTATATCTTAAATTTTAATATAGCTCATTAAGTTTTTGCTCTTCGAAATATATATATGTATATATATATATATATATATATATATATATATATATATATATATATATGTACTGCCAAATAAATATAAAGAATTAAGAAAGTAATTGGAAGCACCGCGACCCTCCTTTCATATGCTAAGCGAGTATTTGAGCTACGCCCCCGACGAATAATTGCTGTTAAATGTATATCTCAAATATCAAGTTAAGACATTATATGTTAGACATAACTCTGCGCAATGTCTGTATGCAAGGTTATGCACAAAGTTTCGAGCCCAACTAATATACCCTAGCCCAACTTTATCAGAAGCGTTCGCAGCTATTTTGGCACACACATAGTTCGACTCCAATGAATTCCAGAAGCCTGATTTTTTATCACGAAACAATTATACGAGTATGTGGAAAGATATTAGCTTGTAAAGAATAAACTTTAAATTTCTTTGTTGTATGACCTACTTTGTGAGACATTTTGCTTCACTAATCGTTAATTTCTTAGCTTAACACTCACTCATCTACTGACGGCTATGAAAATCTCTACGTCACTTTCAAAAGAACTGTAAGCCTCGAATTGTTGCGGTTAAATTGTTGGCTGGAAACAAGGACAAAATTCATCTTAGCCAATCTATATATCTTCAAACAAGTATAAAAGCTTTCTATCGCCCTAGATGTACATTGTAAGACCAACTATATTTTAGAAAATATTAAACAATTAATAAATTCAGATCTATTTAGAACGCATATATGTATACATATACATATATATATATATATATATATATATATATATATATATATATATATATGTGACACTTTTTAAGACCCGATATGGTTTTGTCTTGCTATATACAGGCTACTTCTTTAGATAAACCAAACTTCTTGTTACTTACGCCGTTTTGTAACTACGATAGCAATTTGATTTTAAAGATAACGTTTCGGTTTCGAAAAACGATTGTCTTTCTTAAAAAAAAATTAATTAGCGAATAACATCATACATAGTATTATACACTTTGGTTTGCAATATTTAACTTCTTTCCTGTCATTGAACAAAATTCGGTTTTTAGGCAAGCAGTTCGTTAATTTTTCATATAGTAATTTTTCATATAGTATGCAATTTTTCATATTGTAATTTTTCATATAGTATGTCTGAAGGAATTTTATTGAAAAAATCGAGTTATTAGATATTAGTGATGGCTAGCTCTGTACCTATAAATTATTTCACATGCCAGGAGATGAGTCATGTTTATTTTGTGCTTTATTTCATACCGTATGTATTGAACGTAATTATAGATTCGTATTAAACATTGTGCAGAATAAAGTAGATTGAAAAGAGCTTCAGGTTTGCAATTGTGATGAACGCCATCAAAATTATCTCAAAATACACTATAGACTAGGGTGAATAATGCCATCAAATATTGCTAAAATTCAATATTCTTGTCTGTTTTTTGTTATCATTCCATATATTTTTGAATACATTATTATAGCAAATAGTGGAAATAAATTGAACATTTAATAAAAATTATCTTATCTGCTAGATTCTCATAAACAAGATCGATTGCGCTCTTTCCGAATTCGGAATTTCTGCTTAGGAGCGAGATGAGAAATTCGTGTGCATTTGCAAAGATTATCATGATTTTTCATAAATAATTCTATATTGTTGTATTAAAAACCTTGTTTGTTATTTTATGTATATAAATATTGTAGATAAACATTTATTTATACAAAATGACAACTGTTAGACCAAAAAACATATACAATGCTGTTTACGGCTGGTTCGTTCCTTCGTTAAATATGTACTATTGAGACGTATACGAGACAGCTTTTATTTATATGCTGCAAAATACGCTATATGCAACAAACATTATATATATATATATATATATATATATATATATATATATATATATATATATATATATATATATATATATATATATATATATATATATATATATATATATATATATATATACCAATTTGCAAAGCAATGACAAAAATGTTAAATGCTTGTTGCATATAGCATGTTTTGTACTATATAAATAAAATTTGTCTCGTACATACCTCAACAGTCCAAATTTAACGAAGAAACGAATATTTAAATATATAGATATATTTAAATATTTAACAATATATAATATATAACAAATTGTTAGTGTTATGTGTTAAAAACTTAACCGTTTTCACTAATAACTTCGTTTCACTTTTGCCTTTTGGAAACTTTTCAATTAAAAAATTAATAACGCGCAAATGGTAATAAATTCAAGAGTCATACAAATAAAGGGTTGAGAAATTGTCATGCTACGAAGTAGCTTAAAAAATAATTTATCAAACTATTCAACATATGTTACTAAATTTATCATATTCTTTAGTTTAAAATTATCGATGTAGAATACGTCACTTAAAGCTTTATTAATTTGAAATGGCGTTTAATTATTAATGAGTAATAAACATTACAAAAATTTAATGATAATGGATTTACTTATGGTAAGTGATATAAGTCTTTCCGCCACAACTTTGATATTTTTTGACGGAACACATGATCACTTTCCAACGAAAATATTTATATTTTACTAAGATTAATGATTTTGTCTTTATTCGACTAACGTTAAAATATGATTAGAAGTAACGTGGGTTCACATGATTCATAAATATTTTTTATAATTGCTAAACTCAGATGTATACCTCTATGGACCTAGTATGGGTAGAGGGTATATATATATATATATATATATATATATATATATATATATATATATATATATATACCCTTTCCTTAGATTTTTAAGTCCATGTATTGTTTATTATTTAACGCTTTCAGAGCATAACTTTGTCAATTGTTAAATGAAGTCAGTACAGTTTCTTTTTGTTAAAATGAATTACGTAAAATGACAGTCCGAAATAATTTTATAAAAAAATGTGAACAAATTTTCATAAAAATTTGTACAATTAATGCACTTGCAATTAATTGACCTACATGTCACAGATTTTATTTTGTTTTCTGCAAAATGTGTCATGGAATAGGGAGTTAAAGCGTTTTATACTTTGAAGTTGCTTTCTATTTGTGTATTTATCAAATATTGATGTAGTAAAAAAATCACAGGAAACACACGTTACGGACGTAGCTCAAATGATAGTATTTGTGAGGTGCTGGAATCGACACCCGGTGCCTGACATATTTTTTTTATCTATTTGTCAAATCTGACTTCGTACAAGTTCAGAAGTCTGTAATCAAAGTATTTGAGAAAACATCTGTAGCTTGATATATTTAGTTATAAAATATGAATACGATTTAAAAAACTATTCTACTAAGAGTACCTGTTAGAAAGATATTTACTAATAAATATTTCGAAAAATATTTACTAATAAATATTTCAGCCTCCCAGTTTTAAATTACGGGCACTTTTTCCATAACTATGCTGACAAAAATATTTTTTTGAGTCGTGTAATACTTAAGAATCCTTCAGTAATATCAAATATCACTCACCGATATATCATTTTCAAAAGTATTAGAACCTTGAAATTCATATGTAATATAGGCCCTAATAAAGGAATAAAAAAGAGAAAAAAAGGTAGTCTATCTTAGCGTACCAATCACGTTTGGCACATTTGTGGTAGTTTCTTTGAAGCTATGAATACAATGTGTCGTATGTATTTTTAAAAAAAACCTACTCTGTGTATTATATACATGGTACATAAAAAACAGATCTATTTCATTTCACTGAATAACTACATATAGAAAATTGTTTCAATCATATGATCCTTCTTGTTACTTAGTACTTTTATGCCTGCGACAAATTTTAAAAATTTCCCTTTGATAAATGGATTTTGTCTTGCAAGTAATAACAAGATGGATGATATAATATGGCTCGACTTTAAGCATTTAAAATTAACTTAGTTTAATAGAAAGAAATGTTGCCTTTATAATAACTGTTGGTTCATTTTAATCAAAATTCAAATATCTACATGATTTTTAAATTTAATTTCCTATAGTTACGTGAATATTTTACTTTTTGCATCACGTAGTCTAAGAAAGTATCTGATAGGTAGGTGAATAGACAGAAATGATATATCTATGCCAAATGACGTCATTGTATGTTGTTTGGTCCACCTATTTGGTTTACCTATGCTTTTCTAGATCATCTACGTCCTCTTTTTCAATAATTGTTCTTTGTGTTTAAGAATTCGTTTCGTTCGTTTTTTGGATAATAAAAGCAAATAGGTATAATAAAAATTTACCACCAATATATCATACTTGTACAACTTCTTTTCCGTTGCTGTTTTTGAATATAGATTTTATGGTGGGCTATGAAAAATGTAACAGTTAGTTCCAAAGTATGTTTAGAAACCTAAAAACTCTGGTATTTTTTGTTAATGAAATAATATTTTTATGTTTATCCAACTAAGTGTTTATAAAAAAAGTCGATAGGGTATAGGGAAAAGATAGTTATATTTTTCAAAATTTTTGTAGTTAATAATGTAATCAATTTATTATAATAATTTATTTCATAAAGTTTCCAATGTCAAATATTGGCACAAAGAATCACATTTTTCCAATATTCACCATAATATTGATTGTTAATACTTTAACAAAATTTGTTCGCTTTCTGCTTTTTTAATATTTTAATAAAATTCAGGATAGTCAGGGCCCTTATGTTTAAATGTAAGACGTTCTTTTGCAGGACCCACGACTGATAGGAAAATTTAAATAGAAAAATTATTTGTAAAAATACTGTGCAAATTTCGATTAATGTACATACATTTATTTATGATAAGGACAAAATATTAATCGCAAAAAGTTTAGAGCTATCAATTCTTCAGATTTTTAAGGAAAAGTTTGCTGTAATTTTTCCTATTTTAATTTACAATTAAATTTTTGACTAAGCCGTGTTTCAAATCATTTATTTTTTTTCAAGTTTTATATGCATTAATAAAATTTAAACCATCTAACGACGAATGAGAAGTTTGTGCGGTATGTACGTTAAGTACGTATGTACGTATGTACATCAAGCCAGTATATCCTTGGGCATGGTTGCGTCATGGCAAGTTACATGAATTTAAGAGAACTTACAAAATTACTTTTGTGAAAAAAGTCCCAATGGACAAGAAATTGACAGAGAAAATTTTAAACTAATTTGAAATATTCAAATATATCCAATGTACTGACTTTTTCGTTTTTAATGGTTTACAAATTATATACTTACATATATATATATATATATATATATATATATATATATATATATATATATATATATATATATATATATATATATTTATATATATAAATATACATATATATATATATATATACACATATATATATATATATATATATATATATATATATATATGGGTGTGTGTGAGTGTGTGTACATAAATATATATTTTTGAGTGTAAATATATATATATATATACACACAAAAATTTTATTAAAGTATTACGATTTTAACATCCTTCTTTTAAAATAATGGCAAAAGGCATAATTAATTAAATTCAGTTTGTGTATGTGCGCGCGTACATTACAACACATAACGGTGACACACTTAAACAGGTTTGCTCTCATATATTAAAAACACGTCATACTTCGGCATAGCCATGATCAGGCAGTTGAGCAATTGTATACAGTGGGAAAGTGGAGAATATGGAAATAACTCCGTCCTAAATGAAGGTGTAATGTAAATATGATGATACGCGAAGCTCAGATAGTTATCAAGAAAGGCAAAAGTTTTTTTAAAAAATTAGGGCATAATATCTTTCTATGCGACAATCAGAAAATAAACTTCGTCAAAGAAAGTTGTATTTTGTACTGAAACGCGTGGTAACACGGCATACCCAAGAGAAAATCGGTAGGAAATAAAAAAGTAACCATATTGTCTTCTGTATAAACATTGAAGAAATGTTTTTGGACACGTTCAATTAATAAGCTAAGAACTTAGTTTCAAATAGGCTCCAAATAACAGAGCTGGCTTTTAACTTGCTTCTTGCTAAAGTCTAAATTCTTGTATTAGATTACTTAAAGACCAATGTGTGTCTTGTAATCTCAAAATGTAACACAAATCTAAACTTTCTGATTGACTTCCGCAAAACGACTAAGAAAAGTCAAGTCTGTGTCAAATTGAATTCCTAGATGAATACTTCAATATGTTGACGTAAGAGACGTCCGGCCAATGATGTATTCATAATCGAGAGGAGCGCGCGCCCGATCGTAGCTTATCACAGAGCGCTTGTTGGAATAGAGCCACAGACCGCTCACAACGCTCCACTCGACAATAGGATCGACATCACGCTGCAGCAAGTTGCAATCCGCTATAACTCTAACAGCTGAGTAAATCTTCATGTATTCCGTAAATAGAATGCAATGTGCAATTTTAACCACATTTCCGATATAATTTACCAGGATAGTGAACAATAAAGACACGAGATTCGATACTTCTAATCGCGCGAAATAAGAATTAGATATAAAATTACGAATTACTTTCTGTCCGCGGTACCAAGTGAAGAAACGCAAGAGTTGACGAGAGAAACCAGCTTTGGCTACGCAGTTTAATAGGATATCATTTCCACGCGATCCAAAGCGTTCTAGATATTGGAAATACGTATCATTGATTTTAAAACAAATATCAATTCAATAGGAAACATAGACACGAAAAACGTGAGGTTCTTAACTCGTTGTTCAGTAAGAAATTCGTGTTGGTCGTCATAAATTTGCCTTCTATGGCGTAAAAAAGAAGAACTTGTCTAGATACGTTAAGGTAGATCAATGTTAAATTTTACTTCATTAGAATTAAGATAGTTTTGCACAATATGCCTTAGAAAATTGAGTTGAAAAACTATGTTTTTTAAACAATAATACGTTTATTATGGATTATAATGTACACTTGACGTTATTGAAGAATTTTTTGGAAAGAACAATAATGTCGTACGTTGTTTCTATGTATGTCTCACGATTTGAGCAGCGCGTGTCTGCATGTTAAGGACTTCGTGTCACAGATCGGTTAAACTCCTCAATAGTTATTAAGAAAATAGCGTACGCGTAGCCAATACGCACTTATATGCGTATGTGTATATACATATACATATATATATATATATATATATATATATATATATATAATATATATATTGGCCAAATTCCGTCGCACATACTTGTTCAATAATGATAGGTATTGAAATCGCTTCCAACTTAATCGTTTTGCACTGAACAATAGTAATAATTGCTAGCATGTTAGAGGTACCGGGATCGATACACGGCGCCTCCAACCTTTATTTTTTTAAAAAAGTTCAAAATATTCTCAAGTCCTTGATAGTGACCTAAGAGTTATGATTGTTTATTGTAATAATAATTCAGACAACAATAATGTTTATTTTGACAATGGCAAATATATGTATTATATAACGGTTACTGTCCTTAGTAGGTGATACCGACTTTACAATTCTGGAATTTCTAAAATATATATGTATGTACAGACACACACACACACATACACGCACACGCACACGCGTTTGCGCACGGGCACGCGCACGCACACACATATACGCACATGCACACGCGCACCCACACGTACGCGTATACGTTCGCGCGCACACGCACACACGCACGCATACACGCACCGCACATGCACGCGCACGAGCACGCACACATACGAACACGCATTCACA